>JARHVA010003229.1:1710000-1905000 GCA_037957365.1 Torreya grandis
AAAGGAAGAGAGATATAAATTTATTTATTAATCCCTTTTAATAAAGGTTTGACGACATTTTTGAGGTGAAAATACCATTATGATTTTTAAAATTACTTATTTTTCCACACCTTAGGTTTGATGTTGTCAAGTACACTAGGTCTTATAGCTCATATGCAATTTCAAAACCATTCAACAAGAGGAAATTTAATAGATTCTAAGAGATGAAAATTATAATAACTTATAAAAATAGATATTGGATATATAACTACCTTAATTTTATAGTTAAAATTTATGGATCCATTTTGGAATCATATAAAATATAATATTGTATAGGGATATAATATTCTTAAGCAATTAATAGATACCACTTTGATTTATGTTGGATAAAAAGTTAAACAAGTCTACTACATTCCATCATAAAATTTATGGATACATAAAATTGGTAAATATATTATATTTCATATTCAAAAAATATATAATTTAAATAATAAATTCACATGAGATTCATCCTTTGATTTACCATAGCTATAATAAAACTCTACATTACTTTGGTACACATAAGCTTTTTTAGGATAGGCCACTATTTTTCAAAACTTGTTAAGTAGGCATTGATTAAATTTTTTGATAGCCTTTTAGAGGTATTGATTTGGTCAAATAATGTCTTTCCCTTAGTGATATATGGTTTGTTCCTAGTAGTGATCAAGGTCTTTTAAGGTGCCTAGTCAAAATGAGAAGTCATAACACTCAGTTGTTTAACTAGTATTCAAAGTTTGATCCTTTGTGAAGTGTTTAACATAATTTAAGGTAAGTTTGGATAAATTAAGTTAATGAAGCTTTATTATCTTATGTTTTTTTTATCCATTCCTTTTGCAAGTATTCATTATCAAGAGTCCTCAAGGTCTAATATTATGTCATGAAGTGAAAATGAGCCTTTTATAACATATGACACTTGTGAACATCATGTTAGACTTCCATTACCATTACTCCTTCCACTTTATCCGCTTGTAATACCCTCTCAAAGAGGGGGAAAAAATGTTTACACTAAATTCTACTTGCCTTAATTATTCTAATTAATCTTATTAATTTATTTCCTTTATCATAGTCTTAGTCATTTATCTAATATCCCCCCTCATCATTTATAACCTTATTCCTACCCCACCAATAATTTAATCCTCCTAAATCATATATTATCCCATCCTAATATCTCTTATCCATTATTTGGGAATTTTAAACTCCCATGACCCACCTACCCACATACATTAGATTATGCCTAGGCTCTCCTACACCTCCAGGCCCTAATCATCTACTTAATTCCCTATCTTAATCCCCTAATAATCCTAATTAATCCCTAAGAGGATTGTATAATCATCTCATTATATAATCATTTCTAACTTGTCCCCTTCTCTCTAGAAGCCTCTATTTTAGAGGCTTCAAAGGAATTTTTAATTCCTTATAGATTCCTCCACCTTTGATCCTCATGGCTCAAATCTGAATATGATCTATAGATATTACTTCCTTGGATTCATTATACATGACCCCTCCCACTGTGGTCACTAAAATATATATAAAATTTTGAGCAATTGGAATTTTATTATGCAATTTACATCAAAACACCCAAAATATCAATCACACTTAATAAGAGAAATCATGGAAGTAAATCAGAATAGATGAAGAAAATATTACCAATTCCTTGCTTTAGCTACCCTCCCTCTAAGATTTTAAAATGGACTATTTGTTTTATATTTCTATGGACTCATAATTTTGACATTATGATTTATTGATCAATGATTATGGATTCATGGATTTGAAGTGGAGATTGTATGGACTTCTTAGATTCAACGGATGCTTTTGATTACTAGTTATTATTGATTGGCATGGATTTTATAGATGGTTTCAATGGGGGATTATATTATATAAATAATAAAATGATTAAATATATATGGATTATATTCAAATTTGAGCCATGAGGATCAAGAGTGGAGGAATTTCTAAGGAATTAAAAATTCCTTGGAAGCCTCTAGAATAAAGGCTTCTATAGAGAAGAAACTAAGTTAGAGAGGATTATATAATAATATTAGCAACTAATTATGATTAGTGATGGATTAGGATAGGTATTAAGTATATTATTATGGCCTAGGAGTGTAGGTGGGTCATGTGAATTTAGAATTCACAAATAATGGATAAGAGAGATTAGGATGGGATAAGACAGTTAGGAGGACTAATTAATTTTTTGGGTAGGAATAAGGTTATACATAATGCGGGGGATATTATATAAATGAATATTATTAGGATAAATGGTATAAATTAGTGGGATTAATTAGAATAATTAGGGTGAGCATAATTTAGTGTATACATTTTTCACCTCTTTGAAAGGGTATTTCAAGTGGGTAAAGTGGAAGGAGTAATGATACTTCAAATAAAAAAATTTCGTGATTAATGTTATTAAATTATTTTATTTGATATTATTCCCCTTCAAAGGGACATGTGATGAATAATTAGATTATTAAAATTCCCAAATAATGGATAAGAAAGATTAGGATGGGATAAGACATGATTTAGGAGGATTAATTGATTGGTCAGATAGGAATGAGGTTAGAAATGATTAGGAAGATATTAGATAAATGAATATTATTAGGATAAAGGGGATAAATTAGTGGGATTAATTATAATAATTAAGGTGAGAAAAATTTAGTGTATACACATACATCCAACTTAGTGATGATAAATAACCCTTTTCCAATATTACTCCACCTTTAAAAATGCATTACTCATGATTTTAAAGTTCAATAAAATCAATAATGAGAAAGGAAATAAGGTTGAATATGGTAATTTACATTACATATCATCCTCAACAAGCTAATAAATACACAATCGGCATCTAGTTTAATAACTACATTAAGGTCCTAGTAGAAGATACATGTTTCTTTAAGGAATAAGGTCTATGGGGGTCTATTTGAGATTTTATTCAAGTTGGATGTGATATTATAATCCACTGAAATGATTATTACACATTAAAACAAGCTAATAAAATAAAATAAAATATTTAAAATTCCCAAAAAGGGCCAAAACCTATTCAGTCTCTCCATGAGGTTTACAAGTCTCCTTCACAAGCTTAAGAAGGTAGTTTTCTCAACATTGGTTAATGCATGTCAAGAATAATTGAGTAAAATGATCTTGAGGGTATATGGAGGAACTTGTTCCATTAATATTACATGAATTAGTTTTGATTTATAGGTAACATGCTTTATGAACAATCCTTAATAAAGTAAGGTGTCTTAAACCCCTTTTAAAACTCCACAAGATCAATTTTATCATTTTGGAAGTAGTTATAAGGTTGATGGGTTCATTTTATAAATTAAAAATAATTATATATTGCTATATTAGTCCCTATAAAACTATGTGAAATACATGAAATTCCTGTATCAAACCTATATGGGCATAAACCCTCAAGTTATGTAGTCTTTTGACATGACAAGCAATATCTTAGTAATGTGAGAGTTTTAATGTATGGAGAATATTGAAAACCAATTGTCCATAATATTATTAAATTCATTTATTTACCTTATATATTTTAAATTAACCAAAAGGGTAATAAATTTCAAGGAAAAAAGGTATTTTTGCATCTAAAGGTGGATTGTATGACTATAAGAAGGATTGAGAGATTGATAACAACTTTTGTGAAATTTATTAGTTGATTAATTATTCAAACAAATAAATTAGACATTAAATTTCCTAAAATAATAATTTAGGGTCACCAAAATATTTATAAATGCTCATGTAGTCTTAATCTCTAAATATGTATTAAGTGAGGGATAAAAGCCTCAAAATCATCATTGAGATCATTTAATAGTGATATTTAATGGATATTAAAGCGAATAAAAAGTTTTTTACAAGTTTTTAGGTTATCTATATTTCAACATTAAAATTATCCTCCAATATGGATTGTAAACAAATAAGACCATATTCAAATACAAATGTTATTAGGTTTATATACAAATATATGAGGATAAATACAAGTTTTGTAATGGATGCGAAGCTTAGAGGATTTTTATATATGTAAAGGACTCTAAAATATATGTAAATAATTATCAATATCTATTTCATGAGGTAAAATCATCAAACAAAGCTACTAGGGTTACTAATGTTACTCTGCCTATAAACCCCAACTATGAACTTGATCCAAGGGAAAGATTATGTGATAGGTAAAAAACATTGGAAATGTATATATAAACCTCATTTTATGTTTTTTATACCTTATAGGATCATCTCCAATTCACAAAAAATCAATTTGAGTGGTGTTGTAAGTAAAATCATCATCTCTGAGGCACACACAATCCTATAAATTTTGAGAGGCCATCTTCTTTACATTTAAAGTATATCCACTAGATGCATGGGTATAAATGGATCTAAAATATGTTGAATAGGTTACCCTAATTTAATTTTTTTTCATTGGTTCATAAGTTGAGTTTCTCAACTTTATGAACAATCATTAATAAGATATGCATCTGAAAGAGATCGATAGAGGAAAATGGTGGTTTTGGTGGATCTAATGCACTATAAATTCCTTAGAATAATATGAAAAACCATTTTATAGCTCATGGAAACCTAATGGAGTATGTCATTGGCATGTGTAAAGAAGAAGACCATAGAAAAATAATTTGAAACTACACTTTTAGAAAAAATTCCATGGTGTTTAAAGGAACAAGAGTCTCTTAGTTATTGTAAGAGACCTTATATGCCTAGGTAAAGATTATATAACCTTATAAAAGAATTTTCAAAGGTTTTAGGTCTCTAGAATAGTTTTTCAAGTCACATAATAAGCCTAGATGACTATTTCTTGACTATAGAAATAATACAAATGGGCAAGTTTTCTCAATGCAATCAAAGGTATTAGGAAATTCAAGAAAACACTATGAAATATATGTTAATATACTCAAAACATTCACAAGTCATATACAAGTCTATTCTCATGAATAACTACAACTAGCTCTGAGTATCTTGATACTAGGCTACATAGACCTAAATAATAAACAACTACTTGAAGATAATTTATGAACTTAGATAGAGCTAACATGATCTCATATAAAGAATCCATGAATAATATTAAAACATATTATAGACCTTGTTTGAAGTGATTAAATATCTACATTATACCTCTTGAGATTAAGCAAGCCTTGTTAAGAGTTGTATATTATAATGGCATAAATCAATGAGTCTAAATTATGAATTTCACTCTTGTAAAGATTGGATAATCCATTAAGGAGACAAGAAAGGCATAATAAGGTGTCAAAGAGGCTAAATGGGCATGTGTCAAAATATGATCTTAGAACTCTTCCTAGAACAAGAGATGGCAATTTGAAGGGAAGATGATGATGTGTCACCCTTAGCCACATTTTGAAGGCCATCATAACTCCAACCAACACATGTTGAATAGGATGGTATAATTTTTATTTATCCTCCTTTCTTGGATTGTAATTGATTGCTGGTGAATATCACTTATCATAGAAGCTTCCTCAACATCTCTTCTCTCTCTCCTCTCTCATTTGTCTTATATATACTACCTTTTTTGGAATTTTAAGGATTCTTCCACTTGAGTATGCTAAATCCATACTCATTTTACAAGCATATGAATGAATAAAATACTATTTTTTTCATCCTTGTATGGTCGTGTTTAGTGTAAATTACGAGTGATTGATCTTATATGTGATACTTTAGTTTTTTGGCTTGTATTTCACTCCCTTACCTTCATGCAGCTTGATATCCTTCTTATAGTCTGTATATAGTGTCATTAGGGGTTAAGTGTTAGTTAGAAGTGGTAATCATTCCCCCCCTAGTATTTCAATTCCTTACCTAGATATAAAACATTGATGTAAGAGCAGTAGTTTAGGATTAATGCATGATAGGTCAGTATTATATTTAATTGTGAACCTACAAATGTGTGTTTGTGGTCATAAATTTTTTGCATCATCCCCAATAAACCTTTTTTTAGTTATCTCTTTCCCTTTTCCTTGCAGAAAATAGGTTTAGTAGTAGTTCTAACGTGATAAATCAAGGGATTTATCCCTAATCTAGAGATGCACCTCAATTATTAGGTCACCCACAGCCTAGAGGTGTTTCAATGCTATCACCTATATGAGGAAGGATTGAAATCCTCCTTAAGGGTGTAATTTAGAGTGATAATAGTACTAACATGCCTAGTGGGATAAATATTTTCATCAATTGAAGAGTTATTTATGTTAATATTCAATATACTAGCCTTTAGAGGCATGAAAATAATCATCAATAGAAAATCCAAGTGAACCACATCTTGTTTATGAATCCCCAATACCTATAAATCCTAACATTATTATGTATTTTAATTATTCATTTGTTCAAAATGCATATTCTATGCCTTCATATTCTTCATATCAAATTGATGGCATTCATGGATTCACCCTAAGTGACCCTTAAAAATCAACATACAATCCTTACTAAGGTTATAAATAGTTTTATATACCCCCTCCCACCCCAATTCATCCTCCTTCGTAGCCTACTTATTCCTCTATTCAACCTTGTCAAAGCTATGTCATTCCTACTCAATCCATATCAAGACTCAAACAAGTTTTATTAGGCTATGAAAGGAAAATAATAGATCTTGATAGACAAGAAGAATTTGGTTTAATTATCCCTATCCATGTCATTCAAAATATGAGGGACTCATTAAATTTGGTTAAGGGTGAGTGGGTAGCTATTGAGAGAGAATCAACAAGGACTAACCAATGACATGTTGGATATATGTGGCTTAATCTAGTGTATAAAGGATAGGTTAGTGGTACATGAGAGGTAGAAAATCCAATATAATATACCTTATGTGCTCTCTCCTACCCTAGGTCAGCCTTATTTTAATCCAAATTCACTTCAATCTCAAATATACCATCAAAATAAGCACCTTGAACTCTCCTCTATCCCTATATTTAAGACTCCAAGTTAGAAACAAGAAGTAAGGTCATGAAAGAGGCATAATAGAGAATGCACATCTATAGAATTTGAATCTGAATAAGATCATATATTTATACAATCCCCATCCATACCTTACTAAAAAAATAAAGACTTTACATCATGGAGGTCAATCCAAGAAAGAATCCAAGAGAAGGAAGAAGTGCTTGGTGTCAAGTTGGAGAAGAATGAAGAATAAATCACATCAAATTTTAACATATCTATTGCCAAGTGAAAAGGAGAGAGTAAACGGAGTCTTATAGGAAAAATCTCTTCCCCTTCCCATAGATCTCCCAAAATATTCCTTAAATTTTCTAAGTTAGAAGCAAGTGTTAGAGTCATGGGACAGTAAAATGAATATTTAGATTAGGGAAATGAAACTAAAGAAAAATCTTTGCCTATACAAGTTCCATATATCCTTCCCCAAGATCTCCCAATGAATTCCTTCAAGATCCCAAGTTATAAGGAAACCCTCTAAATATTAAAGAAAACTATTTTTCTCTATTTCCATCCAAAAATCTCCCTTTTGTAAGAGGATCCTGTTGTATGGAAGATAGATTAAAAATAGTCAACTGCAAGTGAGCTTCAAGAAGACCATGATGAAGATGTTGAAAATGATTATGATGAATAAATATTCATTAAAAGTCCTCTTCATGAAATAAAAGAAGAACCACATGATGAACTAAGATTTTATTTAACATATGAACTCATATGATTTATATAATAATAGAAAAAATAGATTGAAAAGGTTCATGTAGGTATAGATGAGTTCAAAATAGTTACTCCACTAGAGAGTAGTCTTCAAGGAATACAAAATAAACTCATCATGGAAGCTCATAACTACTTGTTTGAGGTCATAAGATTAGGTTATGTACTATTAAAATGAAAATAAAATATAACTAAGGATAAGGAAGGCATATTTCCTAATGTGTGACCCCAAAAGATTACCTCACTTGATGAGAACTTGTTTGTGGTTCTCAAATATGGTTATCAAATTCTTTGCTAGTTTGTAAGGGTTGAAAAAGATGATATACTATTTATTAGTTAATCTCAAGAACTCAGATGAACAAGTTCAAGAGGACATGTGGTGGCAACACTTTGAGATTTTTCAATATATTGAAAATATTTCCAAGCCTAGATCTCCAAGTGAAGGTATTGGTGAAGTGATTGATAAGATGGCATAACATACTTAGGAGAAACTTGATCAGAATATAATTCAAAGAGATCATGATGAAGGTGATCAAAGATATAAAGTATTAGAGGTAAAATTATATGGTTCTCATGAATTTTTAAATGAACAAGAAGAGTTCTTCTATTGGGATGATTTGGAAGAGTTTTATTCAATCCTTAAAACTAAAATAACATATCAATTTGAGAGTCCTAAAGAGGTAATACGAGATTAAACACATCCATTTAATTATCCAATAAAATCTAAGGTTGTTATTTCCCCCAATGAATCAAAGTGTGATCACATTGGAGGTCTCTCTCATTAATAAAGAGTAGCATGAGGAAATCTCTAAACTTAAAGATGACTTTATCTTCATAGGAGACATGTTTGTTGTTTTTAATTCATTTTAAAACAAACCAAAGATAGTGGTAGTCAAGAAAGGAGATGATAAATTAAGAACAAAATCTGAATAGTAGCTTACCCATCACTCATGTCAACCACATAAAGAGGATCTTGAAGGTTTTCCTTTTGATCCAAGTGGATCAGACCTTAAAGGTTAGTTGTATGTAGTAGTTTTGTTCTGTATTTCCTATGTTCTTTTGGCATAGTCTATTGTTTTGTTGTCTTGTTGGTGTATTTTTTTCTTATTTTTTATGTATGTTTAAGGGGGCATTATTATTTTGTTCATTTTTTTATCATATCTTGTAGCCAATTTGTAAGGTCTATTTCAATTTTTGTTGAGTTGGGGTGACCCCATAGCCAACTGAATGAAATAAGGATACTACTATAGAGTGAACAAAAAGAACGAAATCCAAAGAGGTCACTAAATATGTTAACTAAAATGGATACCATAGGCCACTATTTTTCAAAACCTATTAATTATCCTTACTTAACTTTGTTGATAGCCTTTTAGAGGTATTGCTTTGGTCAAATCCTATCTTGCCCTTGGTGAGGTATGGTCTTGTTATTATTATTGATCAAGGTCCTCTAGGGTAGCCTATTAAAAATGACAAGTCATAACACTCAATTGTTTAACTAGTATTCATGTCTTGATTATTTGTGAAATGTTTAACATATGGTAAGTTTAGATAAACTAAGGTAATGAGGTCTTATTATCCTATGCTTATTTCTATCCATTCCTTGTGCAAGTCTTCATTGTCAAGATTAATCAAGGTATAATGTTGTGTCATGAAGTGAAAAAGGATTATTTTATATAATGTGACACTTTTGAACATCATGTTATACTTCCCCTACTATAAATACAACTTGGTGATGTTATATAATCCTTTTACAACATTGATCCACCTTTAAAAATGCATTAATCACGATTCTAACATTCAAGAAAAGCAATAATGAGAAATTATAGGGAAATAATATGGAAGAGTGTCTTGTAAATTATAATCTCATCTTCAAAAATATAATAAATACACAATTAGCATCTGATTCAGTAGCTACTTCAAGGTCCTGGTAGAATATACATGTTTTTTGAAGTAAGAAGGTTTATGGGGGTATCTTTGAGATTTTAATTTGATTTGATGTGATATTATAAGAATATAAAAGGCTTATTAAAATTTCCCCCAGGATTAAACAATTCACTCTAATATTTCAAAGTCCTAAAAATTTCTGAAACCTATTCAGTCTCTCCATTGAGTTTGCAAGTCTCCTTCACAAGCTAAGGAATGTAGTTTTCTCAATGTTGGTTCATGCATGTCAAGAAGAATTGATTAAAATTATCTTATGGGTAGATGAAGGCCCTTATTACCTTAATATTGTGTGAATTATTTTAGGGTTTTTGGAACCATGATTTATGAACAATCATTAACAAAATAAGGTGTCTTCAACCCTTTTAAAACTACCATAGGCTTAGTTTTCTCCTTTTGAAATTAGTTTTGAGGTTGATGGGTGCATTTTATCAGTTGAAAATAACTATATATACCTCTATTAGTCATTATAAAACTATATTTAGTACATATAATTTTTTTATCAAACCTATATGGGCATAAAACCTCAATTTTTATAGTCTTTTAATGTAACAAGCATGATCCTAGTAATGTGAGAGTTTCAATGCATGGAGGAGATTGAAAACTATTTATATATAATAGGATTAGCTTCATTAAGTTATGTTAAATATTTTCAAGGAAAAAATAGGGTAATATATTTCAAAATAAAAATTTATTTATGCATCTATAGGTGAACTATAAGACTGTAAGAAGGTTTGAGAGATTGATAGAATTTTTTATGAAATGTCTCAGTTGAGTAAATTTAAAAAAACTCAATTAGATGTAAGAATAATTAAGGGATACCAAAATTTTTCTCAATTCTCATGAGGTGCCAATAAATAAATATGTATTCTTGTATGAAACATATTCCCTATTTTTAGACCCTATGTTAGGAATATCTCACTTATCTCATGGTTATAAGGTGTTAAAAGACATGATCAAGTGGATGAGGTCCTTATCTAGGTAAAAAAAGAGGTAATGAAGGTATATACATGATCTTAAACCCTATGCATAACTCTTTAAGCATAGTAAACACCTACAACTCTCTCAACCATCTTATTAATGAGTTATAATAAACCTAGAAAGGAGTATTTATGAGTACTTTAAGATAACAGGCCATTGCAAGGCTACATGGAAAGAATCATGAGTATGAAAAGAAACTATATATATTAGATGAAAATCAATACTATGAAACTTAGAAAGCATATTCAAAAGGCTTAAAATACCTAAAATCCTCACTAACACATACATGTAGAAAGCTTGGTTCTAGTCAAGATGGATCTCTGATTGAACTAGGATAAGAATCCATAGACCTTAAGAAGGGTGTTTTGGATAAAAAAGAGAAACTTTTGACAAATAATTGGTAATTTGGAGATCATTCCATGCTAAATATTCTCCTCAACCTCTACTCATAGACTTGCTAATCTAAGAGGTCCTTTTCTTCACATGAATTTTAACCTACGCATATGAATGAGCTAAAATGGTATTGGGAAAGGGTTTAGAATGTAAAAATTAATATTTAAACATGATAAATATTAGGGTAAAATAAATAAAATATGAATAAAATTTCAAAATATAGAAATCTACCTACAACCTTAGTTTTACCTTTTGAGGTCATTCATGGTATAAAAGCCTCTAAAATGCCATTGAGATAATTTAATAGTATTATTGAATGGATATTTAATTTAATAACAAATTTATTATATATTTTTAGGTTATCAATATTGCAACATTAGAATTTTCCTCCAATATGGAATGAAAACAAATAAGACTAGATTCAAAGACAAATACTATTAGGTATGCATACAAAGATATGAGGATAAGCATAGGTTTTGAATTGGAATAAAATATAAGAGGTTTATGATATAAATAATGGAATATAAGAGATATTTTAAGAATTATTAAGATCCCTATCATGAGGTAGACTCATCAAAATAAAGCTACTAGGGTTAATAGTGTTAGGTTATCTATAAACCCTAGCTATGAAATTGATGCAAGGAAAAGACTATGTGAGAGGTTAGAAACTTGAAAAATTATATATAAACCTAATTTAATATATTTTATACCTTATAGTAGTATATCTAATTCATAGAAAATAAATTTGGTGGCTTTTTAAGCAAAATAGTCATCTCAAAGGTACATACATAGTCCTATGAAGCCTAAGAGGAATATTATTTACATTGAGAGTATATCCACCATATGTATGGGTATAAATGGATATTGGATATTTTTAATAGGTTACACTACTATAAAATTGTGGCATTTGTTCATAAGTTGAGGTGCTCAACTTTATGAACAATTGTCAACAAGGTAAGCATCTAAAACTACCAGTTTCACCCTAAAAAGAGCTCAATAGAGGTAAATGGTGGTTTCGGTGGAAAAAATTCACTATGAATTCCTTGGAATAATATTTAATACCAATATGGGTCTCATGGACACCTATATGATTATATCCTTGGTAGGTGTGAAGAAGAAAAACATAGAAAAGTAGTCCAAAACTGCACTTTTGGACTAATTTACATGTTGTTTGAAGGAGGAAGAGTATATTAGTTATTTTAGAAGACCTTCCAAACCTATGAAAATATTATATAACCTTAAAAAAGAATTTTTATATGGTTTAATGCTTCTAGAACATGTTTTCATGTCACATAATAAGCCTAAATGAGGACTATTTCTTGACTATAGAAAGAATACAAATGGGCAGTTCTTTTCAAATCCATCAAGGGTATTACGAACTTCATGAAAACCCTTTATAACTATAGTTATATGATAAAAAAATATTAAAAAATCATATACAATTCTATTTTCATGAATAACTATTGTTAGGTCCAAGTATCTTGACACTAGGCTACATATACCTTAACGATAGATGAGTACTTGAAGATGATTTATGATCTTACTCAGAGATCATATGATATAATATAAGGCATCCATTAAGAATATAATATATTTTATTAGTCTTCAAACATATTTTATACATTGTATGAAGGTATTAACTTGTCTCCATTATACCTCTTAAGATTAAGTAAACCTTATCAAGAGTTGCAGGTTTCTAATGACATAAGTCAATGAGAAGGATTATATGTTCTAAATTTCACTCTTGTCAAGATGTTTGAAGCTATTTAGGAGCCAAGAATGGAATTACAAGGTTTCAAAGAGGATAAATGGGAATGTTTAAAAATATGATCTTATAACTCTTCCTAAAACAACAAATAGAATTTTCAAGGGAAGAGGATGATGTGTCACCCCTAGCCACTTTGTGAAGGCAATCATAACTCCAAGAAACACATTTTGAATATGATGGTATAAATATTATTTGGCCCTATTTCTTTGATTGTAACTAATTAGTGGTGAATAAAACTTGTCATAGAAACTTCCTCAACATCCCTTATCTCTCTCCTCTCTCATTTATCCTATATGTACTACCTTGTTTGGCATTGTAAGGATCCTTAAATGTGAGTATGGTGAAGCACTACTCCATTTTAAATCATATGAATGAATATAAGACTAATTTTTCCCTCCTCCTATGGTTGTGTTTAGTGTAAATTATGGGTGATTATTCTTGTTATGTGATAATTTAGTTTTTGATGGCTTGTGTCTCAATCCCTTACCTTCATGCAACATTATATCCTTCTTCTAGGTTTCATATAGTGTAATTAAGGGTTAAGTGCCTGATATAAGTGGTAAACATATTCCTTCTTATTCTTCCAATGACTTACCTATCTATAAAAATTTGATCTAAGAGGGGCAGTTTAAGATTAGTGCATGATAGGTCAGTCCTATAGTTCATTATGCACTTTTGAATGTATGGTAGTGGTCATAAATTTGGTGCATCACCCCCGATTTACTTGTTTTCAGTTATCTCTTTCCCTTTTCCTTGAAAGCAATAGGTTTAGTATTAGTTTCAAGGTGATACATCAAGGTAGTTATCCCTAGTCTAGAGATTCACCTTAATTATTAGATCACCTACAACTTAGAGGTGTATCCATTATATCATCTAGATTATGAAGGCTTGAACAACCTCCTCAAGGTTGTAATTTAAAGTTATAACACTTACCTTTTAGAAAAATTGATGTGCGTTATCATATATCACTTTCAATAGTAAAAAATATTTGAACTCCAAAGGAATTTAAAAATTATATTAATCTTATTGATCACATTAAAAATATTCAACAAGTGATAACCATTATACAATAATAACTTATAGGTATAATAAGTTCCATAATTAACATAAAACATCACACACCTTCTAAGTGATAAATAGGAATTTACCAGAATGTTCATCCACTTCATTATGAGTCATATATCTTTAATAAATGACTATGATATTATACTTATAATTTTAATATTCCTTATTGTCATGGTTTACACCCATTATTTGACACATTACTATTGCATCATTATTTTCCACCTTTTTGGACACATTAGAAGAGATACTACATAAAACAAAGATCAATATTGATTGCATTGCACCCATTTTTTTGGATTAATTAATTTATGTTGACATTAAATAAACATTCCAACAAGATATCCCCCATTTTTAGATCATTAAAACAATACAAGTGCCTTCCTATGGAAAATGGTTTATCTAGGTATAGGTTAATGAACATATTTTCACATCTTGTACTAAAATAAAATGTAATGGAGACCATTGCTCTTGAAGGAGGGGTGAATAATCCTAGAGGATTTTGGGATTTGATTGATGTGTGGCATATATTTTCTTTAGAAATATCTTTAATATAATTTCAAACATATGTGTGTACACAAAAAAACATTAAATCATATTTTTTATGCTACACAACACTAACATTGTGAGTAGTGTTTCATGCAACACTAAAATGATATTACTAAAAGATGAAAAACTAATTATTAGTTATGAAATAGTTGTTACTACCTATTTTAATAGTCCACTTGACACTTCATATTTCTCTACTATTTATTAATACATTATTCTATTATTTGCAATAATTTAGTAAATTAGAGATAGAGTAATAAGTATGTACACAAGACACATTTAATCTCTCAAATCATATATAGGGCTTCACAAAATATAATTTTGCAATTAATTTTTTGATGTAGTTTCCATTGGCTTATTTTCCCTTTTTCTTGTATCACTACACTCTAATCTATCTCTTAGCTATTTTCATTCAATGTATGGTCTTATGATAACCAACTTAACCTATCATGTTTCATTTTCCACTAAATTTTCTCATCCATAGATCCTGTTCCCCAACCCCTAGATCAGTACCTAGCCCTTTTTGTTAGGATTGATTAATGGAAAAATATAACCCTAGTATATATAAAGATTATAAAAATGTTAATTATTTAATGTGGATGAAAATAGGAATGGGTAAGTATGGTATTAATTATAATTAAATTTATCTTTAAATACATGAAAATATTAGTGTTTTAAAGAATCTAAATAATATCTAAAATAATATTTAACATTTATAATCATAGTGATCTATTAAATAAGTAACTGAATAGGAGAATTATATGGGAAATGGGAATGGAGGATATGATCCTAATATAAATTCAAGAATTTTAATAAAAAAATATGCAACTTATTGCAATAGGAATCTAGGGAATGTATAAATGGGCCTAGGATTAGCTAATGATATTTTGGAATTGGCATAAGAACACGAGCAGGGATATGGAGTCATAATTATAGTTAAATTAATATATAATACAAAATAATATTTTTTCATCTAGGTATATATAAAATATTTGAAAGAACATTTGGTACTTATTATCACAACAATGTATTGAACATGGAATGGGGTGCGGAACAATGGGGGGAATGAGATTTTAAAAATGACACAAGAATGTGAACAAGAACATATTGGCCTAATTAAAATTAAATTCATATATAAATATATAAGGATATTATTAAATTTAGGAATTTATAGGTTATAGGTAATCTAGAATAGAATTTAGTATTTATTATCATGAAGATGTATATAATAGGGAACAATGGGGGGAATGGTATAGAGAATGATGTGGGGAAATAGATTTTGGAATGGGTATGGGTACATAAGGTCATGATTTTAATATAATAAATATATAAATACACATTCATATTACTACATTTAGGCATATATATAACATATCTATGGGCTTGGAGATTAACAATATGGTGGGGAATGATTCACCAATGGATTTTCCATACAAAAATGGGAAGAATAAAGATGACACTAGGTCCTAGTTTTTATTCAACTCATCTATTAATATACATGCATATTTATTCATTTCTAAAACTGGAGAATATTTTAAATATCTTTTGGCATTTATTGTCACAATAATATATTAAACATTGAATATTATGGCAAAAAAGAGGGTAAGCAATGTGGGAAAGGGATTTTAGAATGAGTAGCAAGACATAAGACATTATTTAAATGCAAGTCATATCTAAATATAGATTTATACTAATCCATTTTGGCATGTACAAAATATTTAATTGCTTATGGGAGTTGGGAAAGAAGGTGGGGATAGGGTTGTAAATAATGCACAAATTGAAGTTTGGGAATGAGCCTATGAATGGGAATGGGGAAATAGCATCCTAATTAGAATTATACACACACACACACACACACACACATATATACATATATATATATATATATATATATATATATATATATATATATATATATGTATGTATGTATGTATGTATATATATGTATGTATATGTATATATATATATATATGTATATATGTGTATATATATATGCATATATATGTGTGTATATATATATATATATACACACACATATATAAGTATACATATATATACATATATATATACATATATATATATATATATATATACATACATACATGCATATATATACAGATATATATATATACATATATATATGTATGTATGTATGTATGTATGTATGTCATATATATATATATATATGTATATATATATGTATGTATGTATGTATGTATGTATATGTATATATATATATGTATATGTATATACATATACATATACATATACATATACATATACATATACATATACATATATCTATATGTATCTATATGTATATGTATATGTATATGTATGTATATATATATATATATATATATATACATATATACATACATACATACATACATACATACATACATACACACACACACACACACACACACACACACACACACACACACACACACACACACACACACACACACACACACACACACACACACACACACACACACACACACAGATATATATATATATATAAAAGTGAATTTTGTCATTTATTGAACATAGAACAAGGTAGGGGGAATTTTAAGAATAGGATGGGGAATGAGCTTGGAGATTTATCATTTAGCCTAGTTTGAGTATGAATCTTTATGACACATTATATATTCCAGGTCCTACATATTTTTAAGATACATGTACATAATTTATGGTTTCACTTTTACATCGACATGTTTGTGTTCATTTTGTGTAAATGAATATTTTTATTTTATGCATATGTTTGTTTTCAATTCATGTTTGTGTGATTTTAATTACAAGTGTTCAAACCTATACCATGCTCATTCTAGTTTTTAGAGAAAAGAGATTAAAAATAATTAAATCATGTTTTATGATACATTATTAAAAGTATAGTGATACATGCAATTACATTGATCCATTTTTAGTGTGATTCCATGATCTCAATTCATAAAATTAAAATATTCATAGCCACTATCTATTATACTAAAATTTGTACATGCAAAGATAACACTTTTGTCAACATTTTCAACCTTTAGCTATATGTATCCAGATATATACCACATACTTATATTCAATTTGATTTGGATAGAAAACTGTGGGTGATATGTAGAGTGATAAAATGTATAAGTGGATAATTAATGGGTCACTCTACATTTGCATGCAAGGATGTGTTACGTTTTATAGTCTATTCTCTTAACAAATAGTAAGTTTATCTTAATATATGTGTCCAATACCATGAAATTTGGGAGTCTTTGGGGGGATAAAAAACTATAATAAGGCTGAACTTGCATCTATCTTATATTATTTATGTTTCCTTTGATTTTTTTCATTGAATTAGAATTAAGTTGAAAATTTTCTTGATTTGCTAAGAAATTTTCAATAAATTTTGAATTTTTTGACTATAGATAAAAATGTACTACCAATTTTTACTCATTTTTATTGGGATAAAAAAAAATAATGTTATATATGGATTTCTTGCACATGTAACTATATGATTTTACAGTTCATCTTTACTTATCTTAGTTTGTGTGAAATGAGATGTCAAATATCATACTAATTTTTCCTAAAGAATGAAAATTTTATATAAAGAGACACATTTTATAATGTGAAACCTGGGAGCCTTGGGGGAATGGAGAACTACATAATGTCTATTTTGTGACTATTAATTGTTCTAGATGTGATCATAAAATATATTCATTAATTAGGTACTACACTCAAAGTTTTCTTATTTTATTGATAAAAATTGAATGTAATGTAAAAATAGCCAAAAAAAACATGAAAATAAATTGGTATCATTTTTTAGTGGAATAAATAATATCATACAAAAACAAATCATTAATAAAACCAACTAAAATAGGCTATATATTTTTTAGAAATATTAGTAATTTTAGAGACTAATCACTCAATCAATGCAATGCACTATGTGTCAATAAATCATACAATATAAATAATTTTAAATATTTTATTATGGAAATATATTTCATTTTAATTAGAACATCCATTTCCAACTTTCATATGCCAACCAACTTAATATTATATGAAATCCTTATACTAGCCTAAGTAAACTTGCAAGACTCTATGGCCTTGAGGTCTTGGTATAGACTCACACTTAATAAATTTTAGGTTATAATTTTGATTTGATTTAAGTGACTCACTCTGACACCCTTTTAGGTTCCAACATGCCCTTGGATGATTCTAACCAATTGAAAGGCTTGATTCATAATTTAAGTCAAAGTTTAGTTTTTAATTCCTAGTTGAGTTTTTTTTTTTTTTAAATGTCTAGTAAAAATATTGCATATTGATTTTATGATACCATAAGTTGTATACAATATCTTAGGATATAATATTTAGGATGGAAAATATCATCTCCATTTTCAAATCTTTCCTATCTCATTTTTAAAATTTTACAAAAAATTAAAAATCCCTAGGAATCCTTATAAAACTCTATAAATATCTCACCATACTAAGGTTGCACAAAAAATTTAAATGTTAGGGCATGATAATATATATGAATAATTATTCATATTATTATTTGTTATCACTCTATCCCCTACATGACCTCCATTAATGGAGTCTCAAGACTTTTTATGATTTCTAGCTTTATTTTAAGATAATTTTAGTTTTGTTCTCTAACGTGTCTTCTGTGTGGTTAGGTAAGTCACTTAGTACCCTAACACATCAAAAATATTATGTAAGTCATAAAAGTCTCACATGGATGAAAAAATATTCAAAGGAAAAATTCTTCTAGTGCCCATGATCCCTCAAGGTATAGTTTATTTTTTTTATGTTTTAATTTTCATTTTTTTGGTTAATAGTTTATAGAGTTTAAGCGGGTCCCCTAAGGGTTGTGTCCATTACACTTACTAATCCAAATAGATGAAAATTTATTCAAGGGAAAAAATAACCTAGATGTTATTAAGGGCCATTCCATGGCCCTCAAGTTATTTTTAAGGATAATTAATTTTAAATAATGTTTTTTCAACTACCATAAGGCCCAAAATCATTTCAAAAGTCTATAATAACCTCAAGGTTAAAACCCCCAAAACTCTTAAATATCAAGCTCATAGTAGCCTATGATTGACACATCATGGCCCTAAGGCCATGAATTAATAAAATAAGATTCCCTAAGGGCCAAAAAATACATCTAATGACATTAATGCTTTCCACATGAACCTCAAGATCATTTTAGGCCATGGCTTGCTCATTTTCAAGGTGGGTTTCCTGGAAACCCCAACAAAAAATACTTTTTTTATTTTATCATATGAATTACACTAATAATTATAAATATCTGATAAAATTATAAAAATATTATGTATTTAGGATGAATATGATCAACAAAAATAAAAATGAGAAAAGGCCATAATAGATATAACCTACAAATAAAAAGTTGTTCCATAAAATCAGGTGGGGATGTAAGTAAGGTTTTTTTTTTCTAATAAATATATGACAAATATAATTATGAATTTTATATAAGGAAAGGATGAACGAAAATTCAACTATATATGATATGTAAAAGTGGTAAGCTAAGCAAAGGAAAATGTTATTAGGAAATCACCAAGAGGTATAATAAATCATTAATATATTTTGTATAAGGAAAGGATGAACGAAAATTCAACTATATATGATATGTAAAAGTGGTAAGCTAAGCAAAGGCAAATGTTATTAGGAAATCACCAAGAGGTATAATAAATCATTAATATATATATATATATATATATATATATATATATATATATATATATATATATATATTAATGATTTATTATACCTCTTAGTGATTTCCTGATGACATTTGCCTCTGTTTAGCTTACCACTTTTACATATCATATATAGTTGAATTTTTATATAAATTAATTAAAAAACATACCAATATAACATGCACACATGTACAAATAGTTATATCCAATGAAATGAATAAATAAATAAATAAAATGAGGGTAGGAATACTTACCTTGGTTTCAATTTTCAATGCATCAATCTCCCACTTAGCTCAATTGACACTTTATGAGATATGTTTTAAATGAATATATAGTTTATAAAAAAAATATCATGGTATATTTGATTGGGGACTCCAAAGATTGGGTCTACCCTATTTTTTCAACTTTTATCCTTAATAATTTCAAAGAACTTATCAAACCTAGCCTTCCACATGTGTAAACTCCTATAACATAATTCTTATTCTTATTAATAAGGTTTATTTTCATGCATGAGTAGGCTATACTAGATGTCTTTTTTTTATGAAAAATTATTATCATGAATCCTATATATACATATTCAAATACTAAATTTTGCCTATAAAACTTTGTAATGGCATTAGCCCTCCCATAGTAATAAAAATATATACAAACATAACACTACAATGGCAAGGCTGAAGCATTAGGAAAAGTTCTATAAAATATAATATTTGTTGAGCCTAACTGATGTAATTGGTAAAGTAGGGGATAATTGTATGACTTTTTCATCTAGAATAAAGTAGTGGGATAATATCACACAAATAGATATAAGAGGAATAAATATGGATATAGGAAAAAAATGGAGGTTAAAATTATTATATGATGATAGATGAAATGATAAATAATATATGTTCATAAGGGGAATATATCATAAAAACACCATGAAATATCCCACCCCAATCTCATTGCACTCCTTAGAACATGCAATCCAGTTCATAAATTCATTTTCATGTATTGTAAGATAAATCATAATCAAGTGAACAACAAAGGTGTATAAATATACTCCACCCAAATATCAACATTTATCATTGTATTTTATTATGGGATGGTGAATTTAGAAATAACATAACAACATGAAATATAAAATAAAGTGTTGTAAATAAATGAAAGGAGCATATACATACCTCAACATACCTTTTCATTAAATAAATGCATGCAAATATCTTAGTCTTAACCATGGTGTATGTAGGAATTTCATATGGTAAAATTAATTATAAAAGGCTTAATATTTGATAAAATCAATGTTATCATATGTAGATGAGTCTAAGAAAATAAAATTAGGTGAAACTCTTAGAAAAGAAAGGAAATTTGTATGACATTAATGATAAAGGATAAACTAGGTTTTGATAACCAAAAGATATATGAAATGAATGAGATAAAATGGGTCAAATATCCATGAGGTAAAGTCTATATTAGGTCTATATATACCAAGTAAATATGAAAGAGTAAAATAAAACATAAATGATAGAAACAAGACTATATAGCCTTAAGGAAATAATAAATTAGGTAGAGACCTCAATAACCCAAAAAAAACATAATAAAATATAAATTTACATAACACCAATAAGATAAATCCTATAGAAATAATATAATGACTTAAAGAGAATTAGCTAAAAAATAAAATATGCAACTTATATTTAAATATGCCAAGTTCAAACAAGAACTTCTGAATTCTAATACATGTCACAATGCTAACATGTCTGAAAGATGTGGAGAAAATGAGATATAGATAATAAGTGATAATTGAAAAAAATGTTTATCAAGTATATAAAATGAAAGGAATTAAAATAGGGTGCCACCAAGGAAAAAATAATCTTAATTGGAAAGAAGAGACTCTAATAGTTTGGTAAGATTGAATTTATTTGACACCAATAGCCCTAGATAACCTGACTCATCAAGAAAAGATCTTGGGATTAATAAATAAGTATAAATATCATCTTATAAAGTTAATATTCATAAAAATTAAATTTATTTTACATTCCTAAAATGTGTTTTTCATTCATCATCACCTCACCAATCTACTAGTGAACTACGAGGATTAGGTTATTGCGTGAAAATGAAAGTGGAAATATTAATATATATGTAAATCCTCCTACCCTAGTATACTATCCTAAAAAACTCCAATGGACATTTGTATATACTATAAGTCAAAATATGGAGTTTGAAATTCCTATGATACTAGCATGCCAATTACATGATCACATCATTTTGTAATTTTGAATTTTAAAAGATATATTGATTTTGGAATTTTAATTTCATTTGAATTTTATTTTCTATTTGATATCTTGCCTTATAGTTTTTTTATTTTTCTCCTTTCATACTTAGAAAATAAAAAATGGTTACTTAATATAACTATCAAAAGAGATCTTACACATATCTGCTAAAGATGAGAACCTAGAAACTGAGACACTTAAATACTCTTAGACTTGCACCTTATAAATTAGTCTAAAACCTAGGAAGATCTTGGTTTGTTTAAAGGAGGTGAAAAATAGAGGGAAAATAAAGATGGATATGATAACAATTAGGTTTTCTTATTTTATTTTATTTTTAAAAACTATAAAGGGAAATGATAAAATCCATATAGGTTTGATATTTTCATCATAATAGAAGGTAAAATGTGGATGAAAAATATGTATATAAACAAAAATAGTTTTTCCAAAAGAGAATATAACTTACTTTAAGTAAAAAAGTATGATTTTTTACAATTACCTTATCTTTCTCATAGAAAACTTAACTATGGTTGGAATTGAGATGAAAATATGGTTGGTAGTAAAGGAGGATGGAAAATTATGAGGGCCTATTTTTACTCCCCAAAAGCTTACCACAGAATTCATAAACAAAAATCCAATATTTATAAATATAAATAGGGTAAATCCCTAAGGATAGATAAGGTAGAGGAAGATATTAGAATAAATAAATATTTATACTAATGAAAAGACCCTAGAGTTATAATAAATGTATAAATAAAATATAAAATCCAAGACACACAATAAATGTAGTGGTTATGTGTAAAATCCAAGAAGTGTGAAAAAATGTTGTAGTAAAAATTAAAATCCAAGAGGTTCAAAGTAAATCATAATGAGAATCAAAAGGACTAAAATAAGAGTAAATGTAATAGAAAATAGGCATAAAAAGTGGTAAAATGGTAGAGATAATATGTAAAATAATTGAAGTGTAATAAGAGGGAAGAAACCTAGAGGTAAAACTAAAATATGGAATAAGTAATGTGAGGAACCTAGAGTTAAAATCATATGGGATGGGTATTTATGTGAAAATATCCTAGTTATATTACCCAAGGAATTATCATAGATCTAAAAAATAAAATGGAAAAAATGGAAAAAATTAAGGGAGGTTGAAGGCACATATAAAGAGGTGCTAATATGTAAAAACTAAGGTTCTTAGGATAATAATGAGGGAGACTAAAGGAAATGCTAACATAGGTAATTATAATCCCAAAGATGTAGATAATTTAAGCTAGGTGTAATACAAGAAGGTTATAATAAAACTTTTAAATAATTTTAACAAAAATAAAATTTAATAAATGTATAACTATGTATAAGAAATGAAAACTATGAAGAACGTAACTCAAGCATTACTATTTTTCAAAAGTTGAGCATTTGTTAGATATATGAAAATGTGTATTTCATAATTTTTAATTGATATGTGTTAGGTTAAAGGATATATTTGATAATTTAAATTCCCCAAATTTTTTGGGTAAATCACCTTCCTTATCATGGGTGTAACCTAATTTCATCACTAAATCTCTCACATAAAATTTTATAACTTTGATTTCTTATTGAGTTGTTTATTGAGTGATTTTTGTATTGACATTGAGTGATGTTTATAAATTATGGGAATCATAAAGTTACTCCATACCTTTATAATAATGAGGGTGTGAATCATAATATGCCATAAAGTGTGATTTAAGTTAAGTATAGGCATCATAAAATGTCACCATATGCGATAATGTTCCATGATGTGCAATGTCAACCTCAAGATCAATGTAATAATTTTTTTATTGCCATATTTTTTTTGAATATATATTATAACAATAACTTTGGTATATAGGGTAATATTTATATTATTAAGGGGTATTTTAATTTTTTTCTTGATAACTTCTACTTGGAAAAAGGTATTAGTCTTTTTAATTCTTTTTTTTTTTTCTATGCATCATTCTATCCATTGTCGTGATACTATTATGAATTGTTATGAAGTAATTTTTCACAAAAAATGTAACTAGACATGTATTTTTTTGTACTAGTTTAGCATAGTTGATGTAGTAATAACTAGATGAAAATTTTGAACTGATTTGGCTTGGTCAATGCAATCGTAGCTATCATAATATTTCCAAATTATTTTATCTAGGTCAATGTAGTTAGGACTTTATGATTTTTATAAATGATTTTTTCATAAGTAAATAAATTAAAATAATCTATATATTTTTAACTTCTTTGGTTTGTTGGATGTAGTTAAAATCATTTATATTTTTTAAATTACTTTAGCTTGATTGATGTAATCAGAATTGTCTTGGTTTTTTTTAATAATCCACTATAATTTATGTAGTAATAATCATTTTTTTTTGAAATTATTTATAAAAGCGATCATTTCTAAAGTTTGAAAGAGAAATAAATAATTTTTTGAACCACCCATCAAAAACTTTATAAAGGTGTATACATGGGAAGTACATAACCTTTTATGTCATGATCTTCTTCCTCGTCAATCGATTAAGAAAGGTAGACTAAGTGGATATCCAAGTTAAAATCATGCATTTCAAAAAAAAAATGTTGATAATGGATTATATACAAGTATCTCTCTTAATCTTAGGAAATAATATAACCTTCATCATAAGTCATGAAAATTTTGTATGACTTATGAATATATTTTAAATTATCTTTGTAACTATTATTCACAAACACACTAAGTTGATTAAATAATTGAGTATATATAGATAAATGTTTCTTATAATTTTTAATGATCCTATTGTCATTGTGATCATAAAAAGGTATTCATTATAATAAGATTCATTGGCATAAAAGAGAGTTGGGTTGTCATTATCAACATAAATCAAAGGAAGGGATTATCTCTTTGTATAAGAGAGAAAGGAAGCCTTTTAAAAATGTATGGTGTTAAGCAAGTTGTATTATAATAATTTTATTAAATCTCATAGAGTTCATCTTCACCAGAGTTAACAAGGATGACCTAGAAATTATGATGTATGTTGATGAACCCAATTAAGTGATTTTTATTAATAGTGTTTATTTTAGGAATGTGGAATTATTTCTTATTATTGTTTAGATTGAAATCCCATGGTTTATGATTGACTTCTTGATGTTATCTATTATCTTGATGAAAAAATGTTAGGAATTATGTACTAAAAAAGAGATTGATATTATGTGGTGGATCCAAGGGTATCTTGAGATAAGATTGTAATAACATGGAAGATCAATAACCATTAGTTTTGTGCACATTGTTTTGGGTCTTAAAGTAAGTGGAAGACAAATGTATCCAATAGTGTTTTTTTGTTGTTATTGAATCCATGAAAATTGAGTTTTGTTTTTTAATATCTTGTTTAGAAATTTATAAAATCCATCCTTTATGCCTTGAGCCTTTTTTATAGATGTTTTAATTTTTAATTTCAGACCCAATAACATGAAAAATCCAACCTAAGATAAGTGTTAGAGGTACAATCACTAGGAGGGGGGGTGAATCAATGAACTCATATATTTCAATTTCAATTATAGTCCTTTAAACTAGTAACCAATAAATATATATCAACTTGTTCAAGCAACATTCATAACAAAGATCATTCATTCAATTCATACACAAGATCAAACACATAAAATAGAGTTCCTATGGGAAACCCTCATAGGGAATAAAACCCACTCTCAAGTCTGCAACACATGGACTACTATCCTATAAGAAGTTACAAAAAAGAGAATGATAAACTCATTTATACTAGGAAACCTTGCCATATCCTCCTGACCAAAGGTATTTAGTAAAACCCATGTTTCACAAGGAGCAACTAACCCTAAGAAAGATCAACTCCTTTATACCCTCTTTTGGACACTTCCATCTTAGTACTGATGCCTTCAACACCTGATGATGGATATTTGTTTATCATTATTCACCTTCACTCTTTCACCCAATACTGTCTATTGGCTAAAGAAAATTGCATAATTTTACCAAAATATAAAGATCAATTAGGACACATTACATATCCAAACTAACCCCACTCTCCAACTCTTCATTCACACTCACTTCAACACACCTACAATAGTTATGTCACTACAAGAAAAATCTAACCATGAGTTCTTTCAAATAGACCATACTCTAATCTAACTCACAAGTCAACCTCCAAGATCACATAAACATCACCTATCCTTCAATCACACTTAAGAGAATCAAACATGTAAGAGCACTTCTTATGACATAGAACTATGAACTAAAAGTCATACACACAATCATGAACTAGCTCTACTCATCGGCCCATCCACTTGTCACACTTCCTCTCTTTTCTCCTCAACTATTCATTTTATTCGACTTGCATAAACCTCTTCATTACTATTTAACCTACAAGATCACTATTCTACCATCAGAATTATGACCTATAGGTCATACACATAGTCCTCAATCTACTTTGTTCATCAACCCAACCATTGGACACACTTAGTCTCCTCTTTTATTAAATTCTACAAATAGTTTCCACATTGAAGCCTATACAAATATCTCCCTTAAATTCTATAAATCACTATCTTTTATTTCACTATTTATAGAGTAGTCATGATCATCACCATCTTGGTCAAATATTTTAGACATGACTTAACCCTTAAGTCATCTATCTCATCGAGACACAATTCCATACAATCTTCATAGGTTGGCCATAGCATATATGGGTCAGCTTTAAGTAGCTATACCTTTTAATAAGGCCCTTGTAACTCTTATAGCTTTCATAGAGACCTATTCACCCATTTAACACATCAATGAATAAAACAATAACATCAAACCACTTCTAAAAGCATATGTCCACACTACATGACACCTAAGTCATCCTCAAATGATTGCAATCATCATTGCACTCTTTTGTGAAAGATTAATTAACATTTTATGCACATAGTCACCATGAATGAATACATGGTCAACTTATAAACCTTTGTTTATATGGCATACGATTGGTCAAACATTCATAGTGAACATAGTTGATCCTCATGGAGTCTACAACACTTTCCAATATCCTATTCATCAACAGATTTCAAAATAATATCAAAAAAATATTGAAAAATATTCTTTGGTCACTTATAGTCCATGCACAAACACATACTCAAATTTAGAGCTCAATATTTTTATCTATACACACCTAAAGATATTTAAATTAGTTTAATTAGATGCACCATGGAGTCCTCTTCATCTCTTTTTTACAACATGAACAAATTCATCTTAGATCAAAAGGTATGGTCCAAAAACCACAAACTATTTTTTCCTTTATTAAATTAAAAAATTTAAATGTAAATTGTCATAGTTAAACTTTGACCTCTTCGATCACATATCATGTCCTCCCTACTCAAATCAATTATGCACTATTGATATTATATAAACTTTAATGCGTAGGTTCCAATGCTCAAATGTTAAACCTTAGTCACTTTGACCTCATCTCATGTAATATTGTAATCTTGACTCCATTCACTTTTTTTATCTCTTAAAAATGGTCCTCACTATAGCAATGCTAAAAAACTATAACTTTTACCTCTTGATTTTAATACACACCATTGATTTCTATTTGTACAATCTCTTGCTCATCATTGATCTTTAGAAGAAGCTTGATATTTATCTCTACTCAGCATTAAAAATCATTCACTTTTCCTCATCTAAATTCCTCCTAATATCTTAGATCAAACACACTTCATATATCTTACTCAAACATTAAATTGTGTAAAAATGACTATGAGAACCTTGCTTATCTGCCTAAAAGGTCAAATTTGCACCTCCATATCTTTTACTTTTCTCAAGCGCATGTTCTAAAGTTTGGAACATATAATCTCCTCACATAGGAAAATCCAACCATGTGTCAAATTGATCTTTTAACCCTCACATGTGTGATATATATCACCATTAAAATTACTTCTCAAAATCTTCTATCATAGAGCCAACTATGCTTAGAACTTGTCTAAAAAACCAATTTTGTAAATGCATAACATTTTTTGTGCTACATGACATGACTTGAAATTTGGTGCATAATAACTAGGCACAAAACCAAACAAACCCATATTATCTACTTATCATAAAACATCCACACTTGTGACATATTCCATGATCAAAATTATTACTTGACTCTTCTTGCCACATTGAAAATTTGGCTAAGTATGAGAAAACACTATCAAAATTTATGGGAGCCCAAAAATGCACTTGTATATCTTTGATTTTGTTTAGGTGCATTAATTTGGATTTAGCACATAGAAATTAGGTACAAATTTTAACACAAACATATGACCAAGTCCCCATAACTCATCCACATGTGGCAATTATGACATCTTACTCAGATTTTTTACCAGTAGACCCAAATTATCTAGATGAAAACTATGAACTATTAGATGAATTACACTTTTGAACAAAATATTTACAATCATATAAAAAATATTACATAACCCAATTCAAATTCTCAATTCCCCATACTTATCCCTAAACATCTATAGCCATGCCAAAATTGAAGATCAACCAAGCCAACTTAAGCACAATAGGACAAGTATATTACACACTTTGTCATTGTCACTTAAACTATCAAAGAACTTCATCCACTCAACATAACACCTCCATGACATCACTAAAAACTCTCCAATAATATCCCCCTTTGTCATTAATGTTAACAAACATCATTTATCTCACCGTCTCTCTCTTCAAGCACTCTCACACTAAGAACTTTCTCCCCCTTTGACACAATGATAAAGTGGGAAGTAATTGATTCTAATTACCTAAGACAACTAAAGATAGGAGATGATCATATTATAAATATTATAAAAACTCCCCCTTACCTTGAGCCTACTTCTTTCCTTGATAACATCCTTCATTCTCCATGCCAATACTCTCTTAAATCAGGCACTACAACCAATGAAGAAAGAACACACAAAACAAAATCTGATGGAAATCACTAAGAAACATATGAGAGGGACTCCCCCATAATATTTTAAACCATTGCACCTTTTGATCATATATGGTTCTCTATACATCATGATAAACCACCATACATACTTACAAGACTTCTATCTCAAACCACCTCATGGATTACCAATAGAAATTCATGCCCTTCACCAAAAAATAAACATACACAAAACCAACCTAAGAACTCACCTTGAAATACTCATGCCTTGATCTTTTGGACAATATGAATAAAAAGCACATCTTCAAGACTAGGCCTGTCTAGACTCCTTGTAGCCCTACGTATAACTTATAGAGCCCACAAATTTCTATAGACATAAATTCAAAACCTAAAACTTCATATATAGATCACTCTAATATGCCCTATTGAGCACACCAATTTTCAACAATTATCTCATCCTCTGAAACATACTTTCTTAACAAACCTACTAGCTAATTAGCCCTCCATCTTGACAAAAAAAGAATAATTTATAACCAAAAACCTTAAAATCTCTATGAATATTGATTTTACAACCCATTTGACCCATTAAACATATTAATAAGCCTCAAACCTCAACTTATAAGGCATACCACTTTTCTTGTAGAGCCCAAAACCCTAAAATCTTAAAATAAACAAAGTCAACATAACACTTTCTAGTCAACATCCACCTCTAAAACTTATTCTACACCTGGGAACAACCGTTACACACTTTTGGACCAATATTTGATATTCCACACCATTTTCAACCTTAAATTCCTATCACCCAATTTAGGACCTATAATCTCTTAAGCATAAACTGAGAAACTTGAGAGCTAATAAAAAACTTCAAATTGATGTCAACATACCTTTAGATCATTAAAAAACCTAGATAATCCTATAATAAGGTCAACATACCTTTATATGAAAAATATCATCTTAAAAAATCACAAATCCTCCTTTGATATCTAAGAACCTTCAATATGACCCTGCAGACTATTCCATATGTAGTTATCAACATAATTACATCATTCTAACATCATTAAAACATAACTTCCACCTAGACATACCTGATCCAACTAAAACTACTCATCTCTATCCTTCTAAGACCTTTATAAAAATACCACAACAACACTTGCTTCTCCACTAAAATAAATCTCTTTGTAATGCACCTAGATAGGGAATAAATAGTAGAAATAGTAGCATGTAATAGTCCCACATGCATTAGACTAAGGAGATGGGTGGGTAGGAAATTGTATAAATAAAAGGGTAGGTGAGGTTATTAAACATCAAGAAGAGATATTATAATTGAGTATTGCTCTTAAGGAGGTAGCCCCATCTAAGTTGCCCCACAATATATATTTTTTCCTTACACAAAAGGAACTCGTGATTTTAATCTACATTTTGGTCAATATATGAGTTCATTCAGCTATTTAGTTTTGGTGAGAGTAATAAGTCTCTAACACTAGAATCAAAGCACTTTCCCAAGTGGCTAAATTTCTTTATGTTGCAAGATAATTTGAGATTAGAGAGAGATTTTTTACTCATTTAATATTTTGGGAAAAGATACATCTCTATTATCATTGCATTATGTGGAAATTTCTATATTTGTGTATTCCTCTATCTACATCATCATGGTTTATAGTTACCTTTACCCTGCACTTTAGATTTGGATTTAACCCTATGTTTTCAACGTAGATTTCTACATTAACTTGAAAGTTCTTAGTGGGAATTCCATTCACATTCATGGATTATAGGGACCTGTGGATCATTAATTTTTAGTATTGTGAAGTTGGAGTATTGTGAGTTGTGAACATTATTAATATTGTAGTCAAACACCAAGATGTTAGTGTGTGATCTCATCATTTGTGTGGTGATTTAGGTGGTTATTTTGTATCAATGGGATATTTTGTATAAGCTTAAAAATAAAATAAAAATAAATTTTATTTCATGTGTTTTATAGATCTATGATTGCCCATCCATCTTCTATTGAGACTCAGCTTTGATATGATAGAGATATAGCTCATCATTGACCAAGGAGTATTTTACATGATTCAACCATGACGATGGAAGGTAGAGTCCAAATCTCTATTTAATTTATTGAACCATATCCATTGGCTTGTCCTCTAACTTAATGCTCTTTGATTTGTATTGGCTTGGCTCCACCATCCTGCTCCCATCTAGTCTTGGTTTATTCAAAGCCAACCATAGCCATAGATATTAACACCACTTTACACTAACCTTGGCATGTTCCTAACTCTCTCCATAAAAACAAAATGGTCACATATTTTTCTCCCATATTAGCCTATTATATTCACCCAACCATGGTTTTCTCAAAATGAGCTCGTGGCTTTAGGTTTCAATGCTAGATTATTTTGTTATTCATTTGATCCCTTCATAGTATTGAACCTCCATCACCATATTGACACCCAAATATATCATTTCCCCACCCCAAAACTACCTCTAAAATCTATCATTATCCCTTAAATCCGCTTATCCTACTAGCTTGTGGTTTTGTTCGAACTCAAGTGGTATTTGCTTATTATCTATTAGGTAATGGTTAATTTAGATTTAGTAGTGTTTTATCTTTTAGTCTTTAGTTTTAATGTTACATAGTAATTTCTTAATTCATTCTCATGTGTTTTTAATTTGATAATTGAAATTAAAACTATAATTTAATTAATCAATATTCCATAAAATGTGGAAGTCTTGGTGTGAAGTCCTATTTTAGTTAGTATGTCTTTTAATATGCTTATGTTGTGTACAAATATTTATGATGTCTTTATAAATATTATTGGGTCCATAAAACTTGTGTAATTTTTATGAATCATATTAGGGTGATATATAACTAGGGATATGTTTATCATAATGTCCTATGGATATCTTATTCATTAGATCTCCATGAGTTTTAGTGATTAATGTTTAGTCATGTGTGTCAATGTCAATTTTTTTTTTAAATGATTGTATTATAAGGATGAATTTTTAGTTGAAACTAACATCCAATATTATATTCTCATGATGTTTCCCATTCTCGTGGGAAATCAACTCACTAGTTCATTAAACTCAGCTTTGTAAAACCAAAATAGTATAATAAGATTAGACTGAGTTTGAGACATTAACCAATAGCACCACTACTACATTCTTCATTTGCTACTTCATCAATAGAATTCAAGATTTGATTCTAGTAAAAGTTCAAATGTGGCACCCTCAGACGATGTTGTAAGTAGTGGGCTTAGCCAAGCTCACAAAAGACTGCATCAGCTGGTAATGTCTCCAACCCATGCTCAGTCAGACCACAAAAACATTAGAGCAAGCACCTTAAATTCCCAAGAGCTCCTCTAATGAATCCATTCAGGCAACCACCATGCTCAAACAGACCTCAAATGAGATCAACTTGACAATCACAAATCCCAAATAGGGAATCAAGGCTCTACCTTCCTCAAGAAATAATGCTAAGGGGGATGGCATGTGCCCTTAGTTGGTTCACAAGGACAACTATTTTGTGCACCCCTATTATGGATTTGAGGTGATCATCATTGATATTCAACTTTCCTTACTCAATTCTCACTGTTAGGTTCTAGTCGTGGTTAGTCCACGCATTCATATTTATACATATCCACCTCCTACTTTAGTGCTTATGTTCATTTATTATTTTACATGCTCTTATCATAACACAAACAAAAGAATTGAAAGCAAAAATGCACACATGGTAGAGCTTCCATTTGGTCTTCGCCTTATTTTTGGTTTGGATTTCATTTGGTCCTCATTTTGTTTCTTATCATTTTTCAAGGGCAAAACATATTTAAGGGGGATGGACTGTAATGTACCTAGATAGGGAATAAATAGTAAAAATAGTAACATGTAATAGTCCCACATACATTAGACTAAGGAGATGGGTAGGTAGGAAATAGTATAAATAAAGGGGTAGGTGAGGTTATTAGGCATCAAGAAGAATTATTGTAACTGAGCATTTCTCTTAAGGAGGTGGCCCCCTCAAAGTGGCCTGTGATATGGAGTTGTTCCTTTTACAAAAGGAACTTGTGATTTTAATTTGCATTTTGGTCAATATATGAGTTGATTCAATGATTTAGTCTTGGTGAGAGTAACAGGTCTCTAACACTCTTAAGAAGTATAGACAAAGACACTTCACATATACTCCCCCTCATATAATGCACATATTCAAGACACTAAAATTCTATGTCATACCCAATTGTTCAACAAGCCTTTAACAAGCTTAGCAAGATCTAGAACATAAGCTTAGAATAAAGTCCTTTAACTTATAGGCTCACCTGGCATCTACCATAAATTGATATGCAAATAAATAGTTGAAACTCACCTTTACACCAGAGCATACAAACCATGACCAAAAAGATAAATCCTTCTCAAGATAAGACCTCTAAGATTCTTCATAAGATTTTTTTTTTAACAAATAGATATATAAAAATAATGTACAAACATACCTTGTTTTCATACCTTCTTATCAAATAAAATTTGATAGCCAAAAATTTTTCTTTGAGTTACAAGTGTCTCCTTAAAGCTTAGAGTGAGACACCCATTTTAACATAGTGAGACTAAAAGTCCCAAAACTTTGGAGACTCTCATATCTCCATACCTTTTTCTAACTTGTAGTACGACTTGACTTTGAAAGGATGCTTGACTTCATTCTTTTCTTCAAATTTGTCAGTAAAAGCAAACAACATAAACCCTTATCTTCCCTTCATATCTAATACTTTTTCGACCTTGAAAAATAATTCATCAAGACTCTTAGAATCAATAGGGTTAGTCTTCATAATCTTTTCTTCCTCAAGTCTCCATACCATATTTTGACTCTTATTGTCTTCTACAGTCATCTTAACTACTTGATCATTGAGCTTATCTTGATTTGCAACATAGCCTTTTAGAGAAACTTTCTTATCAACCTTGTGATTAAATAATTGGAAATGATTACCTTTAATGTCCATACCTAAGTTTATCCTTTTTCAAACCTTCTAGGAAATCTATCTATATCCTTTTGGCATACCTTGAAGACCTCTTAACACCATTTGGATAGAATCTAACAATATGTCTAATCTTATGAAAACTAAAACACATAACATCATTCATGTCTTTTGATAGATTTGAACTATGATCAATATTTGGCCAAAAAATCCTTCTATCATGTGTCCATGAATTACCATACTTGACTAAATTCATTTTATAATCCTTATCTATATGATCATACTTCTTACATGTATAACAGTGACCATGAAATAAACTATTATACCTTGAAGCATTTGGTTGTCTAATTAGTCTTATTTCATTGCTCTTGACCTGATTTGATCTTCTTCAAGCTTTCTTATATTGATAATAAATTGCTTATGCTCATCCATCAATGAACCTAGCTTGGTTTCCAATTGAATTCTCTCATCCTCTTTATCTTTTGCACTTGAAATTATAGCTATTAACTGACCTCAGAGAACTTGGATAGTCTCCTTCTCACTCATACCTTATTTAACCATGTTATCCTTTATTATACATGCTTGATCTATCAAAATTCCCTCAAAATAACTAACTTATGCTTCAAGACCTTTTATCATAGTCTCATCTTATGATTATTATTATTTTTCTCCTTCAGCTCACCAAGTGCACCCATGAGCTCATCTTCTAGATCAATTTTTTCTTCATTGTCATGGAAAAATTCATCATCACAAATGATTTCCTTTTCTTTTGAACAACTTTCATCTTTTTAACTCAAAATTGTCTTGGAATATTCTAGTTGATCCTTGAGGTTACTGATAACCTTCTCATCCTACTTAGCATCTTTCTTCAAAGTACATACCTATTATTCAAGTTCCTTTATCATAGCCTTCCACTATTGATTTTCTTTCTTCAACTGATTAGAGATCTTCGTACCTACTTAGGATCACCTTTAAGTTGTTAGGATTCCTCCAAAGGAACAACTCTAATACCAAATTTTTAGAGGTACAATCATTGACAGGTGGGGTAATTCAGTGAGCCTAGATATTTCAATTTCAATTGTATTCCTTTAAACTAATAACCAATCAACATATACCAACATGGTCAAACAAAATTAATTAGTGAGCTCATTCATTCAATGCATACACATGATCAAAAACATAACACATAGTTCCTATGGGAAATCCTCATGGAGAATAAAACCCCTTTAATTCTACAACACATGGAATACTATCCTATAAGAAATTAAAAACAAGAAACTGATCAACTCCCTTACACCAACAAACCTTGATCATATCCTCCTGACCAATGGTAATTATTGAAACCACTATTTCACAAGAAGCAACTATACCTAGGAAATATCAACTCCTTTAGATCCTCCTTTGAATACTTACACCTTAGTATTGATGTCTTCAACACCTGATGATTGTTGTTTATCGCTCTTCACCTTCACTCTTTCATCCAATACTTCCTATTGGCTAAAGCATATTACATACTTGTACCAACACACAAGGATCAATTAGGACATATTACATATCCAAAATAACCCCGCTCTCCAACACTTCACTCATACTCACTTGAGCATAAATGCAATAATCATATAACCACAACAATAATCTTATCATGAGGATATTCACACATACCATAATCTAATCTACCTCACAAATTAACTTCCAAATCACACAAACTTCACCTATAATTTGCTCACACTTCAAAGCATCAAACCCACAAGAGTACTTTTTATGACATAAAAAGATGACCTATAGGTCATACACACAATCATGAACCAAATCCACTCATCAACCTATCCACTGGGCATAGTTCCTCTCTTTATTCCTCAACTCTTCATTATATTCCACTCACATAAACATCTTCACTCATTTTTAACCTGTAAGAGCACTATTATACCATCAAAAAAAATTACTTATAGGTCATACACACAGTCTTAAATATACACTACTCATAAACCTAACCATTGGGCATACTCAGTCTCCTCTTTTATTCACTTCAATGAATATTATCCACACTCAAGCCTCTTTAAATCTCTCCCTTAAAGTATAGAAATCACTATCTTTTATTTCACTATTTATAGAGAATTGATGATCATCACCATCTTGGGTGGCCACAAGACATGCCTTAACCCTTAAGACATTTATCTCATCAAAACATAGTTCCATTCAATCTTCATACGGTGGCCATAGCATCTATGGGTCACCATTAAGTAGCTACACCCTTTAATAAGACCCTTGTATCTCTTATAGGTCTCATGGAGACCTATTCACCCATTTATCACATAAAAAATTAAAATAATAACATACAACCACTTCTAAAATCATAGGTCCACACTACATGACCCCTTAGTCATCATCAAATGCTTAAAGTCATCATTGTACTCTTCTATGCAAGCTTAATCAACATTTTGTTCACACAGTCACCATGAGAAAATACATAGTCAACTTATAAACCTTTTTTCATATTACAATGATTGGTTAAACATTTATAATACACAAATATGATACTCATGGATTCCACAAAACTCCCTAATATCAAATTCATCAAGATATATCAAAATAAGATAAAATAATCTTCTCGGGTTATTTACAATTAATACACAAACATACAATCAACTTTAGAGCTTGATATCTTTGGTTTTACACACTTTTATATCTTTAAATTAGGTTTATTATATTTTCCATGGCATCCTCTTCATCTTTTGTTTCTACAACATGAACAAATTCATCCTAGATCAAAATTTATGATCCAAAAACCATAGACTAGTTTTCCCCTTATTAAATTCAAAAATTAAAATGTAAATGGTCACATTTAAACTTCAACCACTTTTCTCACATATCATGTCCTCACTACTCAGATCAATTATTCACCATTGATCTTGTTTGAAATTCAAGGCATAAGTGTCAATTCTCAAACATTAAACCTCAGTCACTTGACCTCATCTCATATAATCTTGTAATTTTGACTCCATGCACTCTAACGATCTCTTAAAGATTATCCTCACTTTAGAAATGCTAGACAACTATCATTTTGACCTCTTGACTTTAATACACACCATTTGTTTCTATTTGTATGATCTCCCTCTCACCGTTGGTCCTTAGAACAAGCTCAATATTAATCTCTCCTTAGCATTAAACATCATGTACATGTCCTCATCTCATTACTTCATGACATCTTAGAATAAATGTGATTTTTTTATCTTTATTTAATTTTAACTTGTGCAAAAATTACTATGGGAACCTTTTTTATCTGTTTGGAAGGTCAACTTTGCACCTCCATATCTTTTACTTCATTGAAGTGAATGTTCTAAAATTTGGATCATATGATCTCCTCACATAGGTAAATATAACCATGTGTCAAAATTCTCTTAGATACCTCACACATGTTATATATATAACCACCAAAATTCCTTATCAAAATATTATTGTTGAGGCAACTATGCTTAAAACTTGTCTGGGAGACCAACTTTGAACATGCATAACTTTTGCCACACTACATCGCATGACCCAAAATTTGGCACATAAGATATATACATAAAATAAACAAACCCATATGATCACATTATCCTTAAATATCCAACATGTGAGATATTCCATCATCAAAATGCCTACTCAGATCTTATTGCCACATTGTAAATTTGGCTATGGGAAAACACTGTTAAAATGCAAGGGAACCCAACTTTGTAGTTTCATATCATTGATTATTCTTAGGTACATGACCTAGGATTTAGTGCATATAAAATAGGTACAAATGTGATCATAACCATATGACCAAATTCTCCTAATTATTTCACACATGTTAATTATGATGTCAACAAATTGACTACTTAGATTTTATGCCACTAAACCCAGACTATCTAGATGAAAACTATGGACAATCAACTGAATTCCACTTATGCACACAAGCCCTCATATCATATAAAACCTCTTATAAGACCCCTTTCAGATGATCAATTATCCATACTCATCCTTAAACATCTCTATCTATGCTAAAATTGAAGATCAACCAATCCAACTTCAAGCACATAAGGACAAGTATATTGCACACTTTGTCATTGTCACTTAAGATATCAAAGCACTTCATCCACTCAATATGACACCTCTATGACATCACCATGACATCATTGATAATTCTCCAATAATAAGACCCAATGGTAAAAAATATGAACTAAATGAAACATGACTCTAAATAAGTTCTAAAAACTATGTTTGGATAAGTCCATGATAAACATGTAGAGTTGTAAGTTGATCTTTTACAATTACTTCAAACTTGTCTAGAAGGAAAAAGGACCAAGATATGGGATCCCCATGAAAAAATTGATAGATTAATAACAAATAAACAAACTTGTGGACCAAAATAGATAAAAATACCCAAGTAAGTGTGTTAATAGATACATTATTAATTATCAATAGTCTATGTGTATAACGTTACAATAAATGACATAAAGATGGGATTGTAAAAATTTGGGTGTCTATATTTCCTCCCCCTATTATAGTAATGAAATTTCTAGAGTAAAAGGAATAAATTAAGCTTTAGTTTGTATGACACACTTTGTCTTTTGGCTCAATATTTTTATTGTGATGGATATGTTTCAATAGAATTTTTAATAACACATGTAGAAGTTAATGTCCCCATATAAAATTTAAAATATTGAATTTAAATTTTTATAAAGGTAAATAACAAGGGGAGAGTAAACCTATAATTGTGCCATATTATTTTACTTTTAGATGATGCTCATGTTGTTCCATGTTGAGATAGGATGAATTTGGTCTTAATCATTTCCTAACTAGGGGAAAGAAAAGTCCCTCTAGTAGTAAAAGAGAGAGTAAACATGTCATTGGGTGTTGATATACCCATAAACAAATTGATTGGAATAAATAAAATATATATGATCAATATTTTAAGATAAGAGATTTGGGAAAATGTGTCTCTTTTCTAAAGCATTTTGGAGAGAATAATGTCTTATGTTGAGTTATTTAATGAGTTGATAGTGATAAACTCTTAGATTTAGGATTTAGCTAATCAAGATCATGAGTTGAAAAGATTTATTATTATAAATATCATGAATAACAAAAATTAATCCATATACTAATCCCTAAAACATGTGGAATGAATATGGGTTTGTTATAAGTGATGCCATGGCCATTGAGTGTCACTAGACTTTAATTTATATCACCCATAACAAATCAAGTCACAACACCAAAAATGGATCGATATTCTATTTTTCATTAACAAAAGAGAATGAAGAGTATTCATGCACTCATCATGACCAAATTTCTCCTAGATTTGAATTGAATTTAATATTTTCCCTTTGAATTTGTAATTTTGAACTATGAAATATATGCATGAATAAGTATCATTACCTTTTGAAACGTTGAGACTTAAAAACTTAATATTTTAATGAGCTTTAGGATGAATGAGTATCCTACCCCTTGCCCTTGAGTGTGTGCAAATGATATATAATTTTTTCATCTATATGGTAACTTTTAATTGTATTTGAAACATGTGATCTTGAGTTTGTATTATTTTTCACATGCATATGAATATGCATTCATGTGTATATGAGATTTTGTGCTTAATTTTTTAAAAGTGAGCTCATATTCATGTAACATTTTCTTATTATATATATAAATGAACAAATATATTTCAAGTGTTTTATTTTTCAATTATTTTTAATTTTTAAAATAGCTATACTACATTGTACAATCTAATTTTAATTATATTAATCTTTTGTTTAAACCCTTTTGGATATGTATATGAAGGATTAGGAGGGTATAATAATATATGCACAAGGATGAATAAAATTATTCTAGAGCAATCCAATTAATTGAAAAGTTAGATAAATGAATATTTTGAATGAAAGTGTTAAAGTATGATAATTATAGAAAGCACATTCAAAATAGTAGTTAGATTTCATAAACATTAATAAGAGACTATACTTATCTTATTTACAAATGTGTAGGCATATCTAAGATTGACAAAGGTGGAAAGAGGCATGAACAAAATGAGGATCCAACTGTCACATTTTATGAATATTGTGTCTAGAGGATTAGACACTTGGGTTGATCAATGGAGAATTGAATTAATGCTTTTATCCTAATTTCAATGAAATTATCCTATATATAATATTTAATGTATTATGAAGTAACCATGTGGAGCCTTTTTGGGTTTATGTCACATTTATATGTATGTCTTTTTATTCAGGTGCATAGGTTATTAATGATTATATATGGATCAAACTATAGTTAATCACCTTAGGTCTTTGTACCTTTTCAAACATGGATTAATAGGCTCACAGTGTCTAGTTGACCTCAAGTAACCAAATTTTAGTGAGTAATGCCTAAATATACAATACTCCAAGAAGGGCCTCATAAATATTTAAATCTCCATAAGTATTGGATTGTGTGTGTAAAAGGGTGGAATATTCTATATGTAAGGGCATGCAGTGTATTAACTTGTAATTTGGAAAATACCACTCATGGGATGTTATTTCATTTATTTAAACCTATAATATGACAGATCTTATGATTGATATGGAAATAGTGAGTAATCAAATAGTAGAATTTAGTTGTGCAATTGTTTGATTGAGCTTGAATAGGTCATTTTTTGGTATTTACTATATAGATAAATGAGTAGGCTTATATTTATATTTAGACCACACCTTTATAAAAATATCATGAAATGGTTAAATAAAGAAATGGATGACCTATAAGATTCTATATATTTTCCTATTATATGACTTTTGAGTTTTGTACAATTGATAACAATATAGACACTTGCATCGATGTAAGTGTTGCTATGTAGGACACAAGTGTCTACTATACTAGGAAGTTGATGAGGATCTAAAACTAAAATTTAATGATATATATCTTGTTTTAAGCTATTTTTATAGTTTATGATATTTTTTTCATAATATATGATAGGTTCATACCATAATATAATAATTATGGCATGGTGAGATGGAAAATGCAAGCCTTTTAGAAGTAGGAAAGTATATAACTTAAGAGTATATCCCTAATAGGTATTACCAAGTATAAAAGGATAATATGATAACTAAATCATACTTTATTATCTACATTCCCCCTCATATCTAGTAATGCATAAAGAATAAATTACTAAGTTAAAGGAAAGGAATACATATTTAGTGTGTATACCACACCTTACCTTTGATTGATCCCACATTGAGTATTTTGTTATTTTATGACATGTAACTAGAGCATGTTACAATATAAATCAGTGCATATAATATTAAAGTTGACATAATTTTAATGCTTATAAATAAAGAAAGGAAGGAAGGAGTACACATGTGTCGATGCAACCATGATGCCTCCTTATGAAGCATTAGAGCTAAGAGAGGTTCAAATTGGAACATCAAAAATTTAAAGAGGGAGATTGAATGGTAATTATTCATGAAATCCATTTCAAGGGAGATTCATGACATGGCCATTGAGATCATTGAATCTTAATTTCACAACTCAAGTGATAGTAAAATAAAGCCGTGCTAAGTGGTATAAATAATTCAAACTACAAAATGGAACTATTGTTATGACATTAAGGGTGTTAAATATAAACCACACTACTAAAGGTATAAAATTATTGTAGATAGATAAAAGATCAAAATTGTGCTTCCAATTGAAAATGATGCTTCTTTATAAAGTATTTGTGTTTTTTGGTATATATGTTTGAATAAGTTTATATATGTATATGTATTTTTTGGTACATTTACATGAAATATGCACCTATAATGTGTCTCAAGCTGAAGTATCTATCAAAATGTAACATTTGATCTATGTATGTGTATAATATATGTCAAAATTTTGAAAAACTTTGTCTCAAATATGTAAATATTAGTTCAATGTATAGGATTATGACCCAAGTGTATATCTGAATCATGTAAATTGTAATGAAATTATAGAAAATATGAGAAATGTATAAGTGTGAAGGTCATGTATCTATGACATACCCATAGTAATATTCCCCCTAAGGTGAGGTAAATGGATGTTGGTATTTACCTTACTTTAGAAGGATAAGATAAATATATAATGTTTGTATCATGTAACATATATGAGTAACATGTATAACTAGATATACTAGCATACATATCTTAGATAAATCTATGTAAAATACATTGATAGATATCATTTTCAAGGCACCCATAATTCAATACAATATAGGTACCTTGAGAATGATATCCATCAATGCATTATACATAGATTTATCCTAAGATATGTATTCTATTTTAAAAATATATATTAAAAAAATCCAAAAATTTTAGTGGATTGAAATGCCAGTGATACAAAGAAGTATAAATAATTTTTGAAATTATGTTTCTCAAATTGATGGAGTAAATATAAAAAATACCTTTAGTTTTTGTTCTATGTTATCCTCTACACACTTTATTTCTCTCAATGTTCTTTGTTTTCCTCTACACTTTATTTCCCTTGCTATCTTCTTTGATTTTGTTTGTGATTTTTTTAAATTTGTATTTATATATATTTTTTATTTTTTTAATCATTATGTCAGTTATCTTATTTATTTTTTATAATGTCAGATTTACATAAATTAAATAATAATAGACTTAAATAAATAAATAAATTTATTTATTTTAAATAAAATAAAATTACTACAACAACAAATATCTATCATAAATTCCAACATAGTAAATCAATAAATAAATCAATTCTTCTATTTTATAGTATATAAAATTACCACACTAACAAATATAATTCACCTATCATAAATTCCAACATGGTAAATATATAATTTAATTATTTAATTTAAAGTAAATAAAATTACCATAATAAAATTATAATTCACCATCATTGTTATTAAATAATTATATCGTAAAATAATTAAATGTTAACATACTCACACCATTACACAAAATTACCCCCCTCCTCCTTAAATGCCATTGTAGGAACACCTATCAGTGTAATCAATGAATCTCACAGTATGTGATCATAAAATTCCCTAATATGCATGATATGTATCATAGAAATATCTATAAAATAACAGTACAAGATCAGTAAACAATCAATCATACACACAAAATCACTCAATGTCACACAATAGGGGGTTTAAGGAGACCAACAAATACGTGGCATATTCAAATGTTCAAATGTCAAAAGAAAGAAACATATAATGAAAAATAAGATAAAAAGCAAGGAAAAAATTCAAATATTCCACAATAAAGACAATATCAAGTAATAATAAGACACTCAAGTGATAATGTAAAATAAATTAGGTATAAGAAGACCATATTAACATATCATACTAGTCCCTACATATTGTGATAAAAAAAATGTGATGTAACTATTGTCACCCAATTTTGCACCCTTGGAGAGGTATTTCAAGCCTTATCTAAATTTAGTGGAACATGGGATTACCCCTAGGCCTATGGGTTGTTTATAGTAGGGGTAAACCTCTAGATTGAAGGGCTATTTCCCTTGGTTTATCTATTGAATCTCATCACCTAAACTACTAGCTCATTTGGATGAAAATGGAGTGAGAGAGAACATAAAGTAAATCTATCCTAACAAGTTTATTAACCAATGGTAGCCTAACCACTACCAAACAACTACAAGTAAAATTAAAACAAAAGCCTAATATGCATATACACTAATCCAAATATGCCCCTTACATTAGTATTTCTTATGGAGGTTTCTAAAGAGATCTTGAGTTAGGAGGACTAAACATAAGGTCATGACATGAAACTTTTGGAGAGAAAACTCACTAAAACTTATGAGAACTTCATTAGAACACTTTAAGAGACATGCAGTAAACTTTCAAAGTTGAACATGAATGCAAAAAAGGACAATATGCCAAGGAAGAGAATCTATCACTTAGAAAGATTAATTACTTAACAAACACATTGAAACAAATAATGGATAAGGTAAAAAAGATCATTATTTATTTATCAAAGGATGAAAATGATTAGGGATTTGACATACTCAAGTGGAGGATACAAGCTTAGAAAAAAGTGGTTACTTATATACACAGAGAGAGAGAGAGAGAGAGAGAGAGAGAGAGAGAGAGAGAGAGAGAGAGAGAGAGAGAGAGAGAGAGAGAGAGAGAGAGAGAGAGAGAGAGAGAGAGACAGAGAAGTGTCATGTGAGTTATATAAAGATGAGAAGTTATATAAATATATAAATAGTATTCCAAATCCATGTGTATCTCCTCTACACATTCTCTAACTCTACAAGGGGTGTGGGAGTTAAAAAACTTTTTTGACACCTTGATTAGCATCTAGAATCTCCCTTTCTTTTTGACATGTTGAAGGATAAGTGGACTTCTTCATGGTCATATCTATTTCTCATACCTCTTTAATTTTATCTTGAAACCTCTCAACTAACCCCAAAAAGTTCTCTTTGACACCTCACCTCTTTCTCTTGTAAGGTGTCTATAGGACTCTTCATCTCCTTAGGCATATTTTTCACACAACTATCAAAAATTGTATTTGTTTTATTCATCTCATCCAAACTTCATGTATGGCCTATTCATACCATATTGGACCTGAGACAATCCATTTTGAGTCCTCAAACTAGCCCCAACAGGTTGGTATCTACCAAAAACCCCTAATATGTTTTCTTGTTTATAGCGCTAAAATGATCCAAACCTATTTATGCGCAGTAAAGTACAAAATGTATTGAAAATATGATGGAATATTCTAGTACCAAGTATATCCTTATAGTTTGAGGTTTAATTTAATGCTCTGAGAGTGAGTGGAGATGTCCTTTTCTTCCCTATCTCTCTACTAACTAGGCCTCAATTAGGCCTCCCTTCTAAGAGAGTGAAAAATTATTGTACAAGATCCCCACACAATACAAACCCCAAATAATCATGTGACTTGGTTAGATAATATCCTCCTCATTTTTCATTCCAAATTTAAAGTTTTGACTCACTATACGGACCTATAAAATTAAAAAACATGGTCACTTTAGCTCTATTTTATAAGGTTTTGTACTATACTATATCAAAAACTGATATGGGATGATTATTAGGGGAGTTTTCAACATTTTATGGGTCATTTGGAAGTTTTTATAGTTCATATAGAGGCATGAAATATCATTCATCTCTCATTGGGTCCTTATGGCTCTTGTAGTTAATATGAAAGTGACTTGGTTTTTTAACGATGGTTCATAAACCTCAAGTAATGAAACCATAAAAAAATTACACAAAATTTAAGTACACTAAGTTATTTAACTCACCCTAAGAGATTATCATCCCATGCATCATTTTTGTTTTATACCAATCAAAGCAAACTAGCTTATTGGGATGGCACTAGACATTTTGAGAGGTTGAAGAGAATTTAAAGTCTGTAGGTGGTTGTTTGTGTTTTTTTTGCTCTCAAATGATCTCAATGAGTTCTATGACATATAAATTATCTCCTTCCAATGGTTCTCCAACCATATTTATACATCATAGCCTTGATATATCTCATCCACTCATAATTAAGGTTCTTGTACTAGTTTGCCCACCATACCCTCACTACCTATATGTGCCATTTATTTGTTCTATTAGAGGTCTAACACTTCATGAAGTGTATGTATGTTCCCATAAAAATATCTTGAGGGTATCAAAGTACCTTCACCCTAAATTTACTTCAATTACTCTTCATCTCTTAACTTCGCTACTACAAGTCTATGTATGTGCTTAAGACTGTACATGGCTAATCCAGGTCATGACTGTGTTATCTCATATTGATTTTGATCCTCTCATGAGATATTTATGAATTTTTTTTATCAAATTTATAGGGGTCAAAAGTTCAATCTTCAATCCAATTAGCCATCACTTCACCAATTCCATTTTACCAACTGGTTGTATTGCTCATATAAGCTGTGTATATACTTAGGCTAAGCATGTAGGGGTTTATTTAAATTATCATGAGTCTAAAGGTCATGAAATAATGATATAATCATGAAATCATATTCAAACATCTCAAGTATTCCACTCTCTCTCTCAAACTTTTGCCTTCTTGATTTGATTAAAACTCCTCCTGAGGTAATTAGGCATGATTGTGTGTAGGAAACTAACCCTTGTGACCCATATGTAGAAGTATTTTATCAAAATGACTTAGGAAATTTAATCTCTTTTTTGTCGTTCAAAATATATATACAACACTAGGCCAAGTTCTGAGAGTTCCTAGTCACCCAAATAGACCTACAAGTGACTATGTATATGCTAGGACTATGATCCTTCTTTGGTTCTTTCTCTTCTATTTGCCTTCATGAGATTGATATATTGAGTTTCATTCTTGACTTTTAAACTACACACATACACTATTGTTTCAAGATTTTTAAGAGTCCTAAGTTACTAAACAAACCTGTGGGTCTATTCTTACCCTGAATATGTGTATCCTTTTGAAAAGTCTATTGTCTTTGATATTTTTGTAGTCCTTTTAAAACATTGAAACTATTAAGAACTTATCATTTTTTTTATGTCTGAATACCTCATTCAAAATATTTTAAACTCATTATTTATCTCAACATACTATCTTAAAACCAACTTTCTCAATAGTTGATGTAGGTGTACATGAAGACTTATGAGTGCAGTGATTTGGAGTTAGTCTACAGTCTTGATGAGTTAAGAAATAAACTCAACATTGAATTATTCAAACTCTTTCTATACTATTGAGATTTATAAGGTACCTCATTCAAATCCATTTAAAACATAGTGCTTCACCACTAACATTATTATTCTAGGATAAAACATCTAGCTAGTTGTAGGTGGCAATAAGGGTAGTTTGACTGTGTTTATGACATTTTATGTCTTCAGTCTAATATAAAAAAAAAATTAATGGATCCTTCTCCATTTTTGATATTTATTAAATATCCTTAATTTATATATAAATCCAAGTTCACCAACATCCTCAATGTTCAAGTCTAGAACCTCAACTAACTATAGGTGATAGTCATAAGAAGTTCTAAGTATGGAGTTTCATGTTAAACTTTTTCAAATTCACCATGGCTCTTATGATGATCAAACTCATTGAGGGATATTTTATTACTTTAATTCAAGTCCATTAACCTTTTCAAATTGAAACCTCAAACTCTTACCCTCACTATTCATGGACATGCAGTCTATAGGTTCATCTCTTAGGAGCAATTTTAGATAGCCACTACTTGGCTTTAGTTTCTTGGAGACATTCATATGATCATGTCCTAAAAATTTTAATACATTATATTTAAGTCATGATTTTTAACATTTAATAATATTGACAAACATGAAACTCCTTAGGGTGACATACCTAGAAAATAGTAGAGGATTTTATGCAATATTATGTGTTTACAGTCTAGAAAAGTGTAACATGGTTGTTAGGATCAAAGGAAATTATCTCCATTGCATCAACATATAAAACATGATTTAAAACTCTGAATATCCTTGAAAAACATTTCAAACTCATCAAAAAAATTGAAATGTAGGCATAGAGAACACCTAGATGCATCCACCTAAAAATATTAGAAATAAAGAAAAAATACCAGTCACTTCAAAATACTCATAAGAGAGAATTTTCATGAAAAAAAGACATACACACATGACACCACAAATAATAAACATGTGTAATGAATATAAAGACATATGATAAGCTACTCCAATTGGTTTTATACAACCAATAATTCACAATTTGTTCTAGAGTTGGTTTAAACTTGGCCTTTAGGTTTTTGAGCTCTCAAAAAGTAATCTAGGCTCTTAGTGATTGTTAATAAATATAAGATAACAAATAATAAAATTAAAATGACACAAATTTTAATCCAATATTAGTCTAAAAATTTGGCCAAAATATCATCCCCCAAATCTACCTGTACAACCTATACCATCTACTTGAAATTAGCCTTCATTAGTTTGTAAATAAGGTGATGGAAGAGAGAAGATTATTTTTGTAATTGTGAGAATTTAAAATTTATTAAAATATTTTTCCTAACCTTTATAATATTAAAGGGAATTATAAAGTTGTTTTCACTTGCACATGACTTCCACAAGTTTCTACAACTTCTCTAACTCCTCAAAGTGGCATTAAATTTCAAGAATCTGACTTTGTTTTGATTCTTATGATAGGTTTGAAAACTAATTAACTACCCAAGATAATTTTAATTTTTGTGGTATTTATTTTTAAGTTAGGTAACTTTTATAAACACAAATATTATCCAAAATACCCTTTTCACTCATTTTCAACACCTTATATCTAGCAAGTGGAACTGAGTTTCCAAAACACCATCAAATGTTAGAACAAAGTGTTTAAGACATAAAATTACATTATCATGATTTATTTCCTAATGAGATATCTAAATCACTATATGAAAATAACATGAAATTACCTTAACTTCTCCAAACTAACCTTAAAACATGCTAACAAGGTTAAATGAAGATTCTTAGGGACCATATAGGGTATGACATAACCACATAAAAAGACCATGAAAAATTGGAATTTATAGGGGGTTACCAATTTTAATTGAGGTCAAATTTGTTTAACATTCTTAGTGATTCATATGGGTAGCATGCCTTCAATCCTAATAGGAATAATAGCCTTACATGTCCATCAGGTAATAGAGTCTCTTACACTTAGTTTTAGACATGACTATACTTTGAACATGACACAAAAATTTGATTGCCTTCACAACACACACAAACAAAGACAACAAGATAAAAACAAATAAAAATACATACACATGTGTTATCAAGCACTTAAGGAACACAAAAATAACATAAGAAATCTAGACTATATACAAACTAACCTGAAAAAGAAAACTTCCTCCTGGATCAAAGGGGAAGCTTGTATGATTTTTTCTCCATGATATGAAGGAGTGCATGAATTAAATTTCCTCTTAAAATTTTTACTTGGTGTCTTAAACTACTTCATGCTTGCCAATCTTCTTGGCATGATATCAAGTGCAAAAATAATAGTTACAAACATATCACCTATGAAGGTGAATTCCTCTTATAACTTAGCCATCTTCTCATGGTACTATTTAGATACAACTTGATCCAATGATGATTAATGTAAGCATTCTTATTTGAACTCTATGGAATTTTGAATGAGATCAAACTTATTATTAGTTTTAATATCATCAAGATCTTAAAGGAGATTTGTATACTTAGCCCCATCTTCGTCATTATCTTTAATGAAGACATCTTGTTTGATCTATTTATTTACATTACCTTTAATTTTTAAAATACCTTCAATATCTTGAACAAGATCAATATTATAGATCCCATCACCTTTGTGTTCTTTCTATTCAAGAACTACAACATCTTCAAACTTGTCTTCTTATTCATTGAGACTTCAACTTAAACTTACATTCTTGAAGAGTCTTAAACTTCAAGGTTGGATTCAATTGTCACAATTTTGGATGGAATAAGATCTTCTTTTGGAATCACACCATCAAAAGGCAAGGAAACTTGAAGAGTGTCTTCAACTTGAACAACAAAAAGTGTAGGCTTTTGAAGATCTTTAAATTCTCCACAAATTCCATTAAATATCTACCATAAGTATTATTGATCCATGGAGTCAATAATAGATCCATATTATAATATATTTTTAGGTTCAACCTCTTGGTCATGATTGTGAATCTCAACCAACATAGATAATGTGATGTTATTTTCAAACTCCTTCTCTTCCATGCCTTGATCAAAATCTTCATGAGTAGTTGTAACCTCATCAAGATCCTCTCTTTCTTCACTCAAGAAGGTTAAATTTTGCTTATCTTCACCAATGGAAGTCGTTATAGTGAAATATTCATCATGGGAACTTGAGTCATCTTATTGATCAACTACAACTTTTACTTGATCTTCTTTACTTATCTCCTATAGGATGGGTTCTCCTTCAAGATGGAATGAGGTGAGAGGGTGATGGACAAGTTCATGGGCTATATATGAAGTATTAGGTATGGTGGATGATTTATTTATGGGCTTAGTAATGGAGTTTTATTAAATGAACTTATGGGGTTATGACAAGTTGGATTGGTCAATGGAAGAGACATGTTCTTCAACCAGATTTTCACTTTCATAACTTTCTTGAGGCTCTTCAACAAATACAAGTTGAACCTCAACCTCTTTACTTTCCAAACTTTCTAATATATCTACCCACCATTGGATATAGTATCTCATTTCATTCAAATAATTATTTATGACATGGTGATATTCCTATTCAACTAACCCAGACTTATTCATAAAGAATTGAACCAATTCCTCAACTTCTCTATGAGATGAATAGGAATCACACCACCATCCTTATCAAATTTTATAATCAATTTTTATGATTTTAGAACATTATGAATGAGTACCAATAAGGGTTTATATTGAGGTAGAATTGAATTAAGAGGAGGAGGGGGATAATAGGGTTTTTGGTGAATTCTAAGTTATTGATTTAGTTGCCTAATTTGAGCTTTTAAGGCCTTAAATATTTATTCCTAATATTTTTATTCCCAATAAATGGTATCATCTCATTCCTAATGAAAATGATGATAGGAATCATGCTAAGGTTGAAACAGAGACACTTCTTGGTAGTCTTATTGATAGCCTTACTCATAAGTTTCTTCATAGGGCTACTCAACAACATCATGGTCATCTGAAGGGAAGATAAGATGACCATAGGATTGTCATGACTCATATGGATGATAAAAATATTGAAAATGCTATTGAGAGACATAATTTGGGTCATTACATTTTTGGTATGGGGGTATATAGGAGAAACTCTCATCATATACAGCCATACCAACTTCATTAGTCAAATGTAACACAAGATATCATCAAATTATTTCAAAACAAATACCTAGGCTGATTATAACTATATGAATGCATTTGGAGTTTTTAATTATGTTTTTAGAATGCCTCTAAAGGCTAATAGGTATAAGAACACACCAAAAACTATTCCATTATTTTGGACTTGAGTCCCACCAGGCATGCCAAACTATTGTCACTTAATTCTACACCCTTGGAGAGGTAGTTAAATCCTTCTCCAAATTGAGTAGAATATGGGATTACCCTTAGGCCTTTGGGTTGCCTATAGTAGGGTTAAACCTCTAGATTAAAGGGATAACTTCCTTGGTTTGTCCATTGAAACTCATCACCTAAAATATTATATCATTTTGATGAAAAGCTAGAGAGATAAAATAAATTAAATATACCCTGAAAAGGTGATACACTAATTGTAACCTAACCAGTGCCAACCAAATATAAGTATACATCAAACATAGGCCTAATATACACATACACTAATCCATATCTTCCCCTTGAATTAGTATTTTTCATGGAGTTTTATGGAGTAATATTTAGTTAGGAGTACTAGACACAATGTCAGGAAATGACATTAGTAGAGATACAACTCAATAAAACTCATTAACACTTAATTAGAACACTTCAAGAGACCTGAAATAGACTTTCAAAGCTGAATATGAATGAAAACATGGACAACATGCCAAGGAAGAGACTTCATCACTTAGTAGGATCAACTAGTTAAAAAATACATTAAAATAACTCATGGAAAAGGTAAAACAAATCATTATTTATTTCTCAAAGGATGCGAATAAGTAGGCCTTCACCATACTCAGGTGGAGGATACAAACTTAGCCAAAAGTGGTTATTTATATAGAGAAGTGAGAGAGAAGAGAACAAGTGCATAGGAGGGAGAGATAGAGAGAGTATACAAGTGTCATGTGAGTTACAATAGGAAGAGGAGTTATTTAATTATCTCAATAGGTTTCCAAATCCATTTGTAGATCCTTTGTAGATGTTCTGACTCTCTAAGTGGTGTGGTAGTTGAAAAGATTATTTGACACCTTGATTAACTTCTTGAAACTCCCTTTTTTCTTGACATGTTAAAGGACAAATGGCATTATTGATGGTCATATCATTTTATCCTATAGCTTTACTTTTGTCTTGACACCTCTCAACTAACCCTAATAGGTTTTGTTTGACACATCACCTCTTTCTCTTGCAAGGTGTCTAGAGGACTTTTTATCTCCTTAGACCTATTTTGCACACAAGTGTCCAAACTTGTATTTTTCTTATTAAACTCATCCAAACTTCATTTATGTCCTATTAATACCATATTAGACCTAAAAAGAACCATTTTGGGGCCTCAAAATAGCCCCAATAGGTCATTCTCTACCAAAAGTCTAAAATAGGCCTTCTTTCTTATAGCCCTAAAAGGATACAAACCTCCCTATGTGGATTAATGTAAATAAGGTATTTATAATCTAAGGGTATATATTATAGTACCTAGTATGTACTTACATCTCTAGGTTCAATTTCAAGCTCTAAGAGTGAGTGGAGATGTCCTTTTCTACCTTCCTCTCTCCTAACTAGGCCTCAATTAGGCCTCCTTTCCAAGAGAGTGAAAAATGATTATAAAATCTCCCCACACGTCAAAAAACCAAAATAATTATGTGATTCACTTATAAAACATCCTCCCCCTTTTTATGCCACATTTGATGTTTTGACTCACTATATGGACCTATAAAATAGCAAAAAGCAATCATTTTAGCCTTATTCTATATGGTTCTATATACTAATGTATCAATCACTAGTATGGGATGGTGTTAAAGGGAGTGTTGAAAATATTATTGGTGTTTTGTAAGTTTTTCTAATTCATTTGGAGGTCTGAAATCTCATTTCTCTCTCATTGGATCCTTATGGCTCTCCTAAGAAGCCTAAAAGTGACTTGGGTTCTTAATGATGGTTCATAAACCTCAGGGCATGAAACCATCAAACAATTCCACAAACTTAATGTAAACTAGGTTAGTTAAATTCACCTATGATCTCAAGGTCCCATGCATCATGTGGGTTTCATACCATGTAAAGTTAACTAGCCTCTTCAGTTATCACTAAGAATTGTTAGAGGTCTTGGAGAATTTGAAGTTTATAGGTGGTTATTTGAGATTGTTTTGGTCTCAAATAACCTCAATGAGGTTTGAGACATACACCTTAGCTCTTTTCAATGGTTTTTTAGGTGTGGATCCTAATTATCTTGTATGATTAGAGGTTAAAATTTTGATGTTATATTAAATGGGTTTTTGATCTCATTCTTTGTATCCTTGATGGCACGGTGGGGGGGGGGGGAGATGGTTTGGGGTTGCAAGGGGGGTTACAAGGGGTTATAAAATTTTAATTTAATATTAAATCTAGGCCATTTATTAAAGGTTTCTAGATCTAATAGTAGACATTATGTTTAGGTTTTTTTTGCCCTAAAATGTTTTGATGCATGGTTGAAATGAAAAAAATAGATTATACATAAAGAGGAGGCAAAAAGAGGTAGAGAGTTGTAATAGGTTTTGTTGAAGGATTTATTTCTCCCTTCTAATACTATAAATTATATATTGGACAAGTTTGGAGGATGTAGCCCATCTTGGGTGAAGTAGGTTAAATTTGGTGTCTCTAATTTTGTGCATGTTTATGATTATTTTATGTATGTTTGATTTATTTATTTCATATTTTCTCTTGTATGCCATTTGGGGATAAATATTTGTTTTACTTTATCCTAACATGTTTATTTGACCACCTTTATCCATAAATCCATTTCAATATCTCATCCACTCAAAATTAGGGTTCTTATACTAGTCTACCAACCATACCCTGACCACCTATAAGTGCCACTTTTTTTCTCTGTTGGATGTCTAACACTTCATGAAGTATATGCATGTATCCTTAAAAATATTTTGAAGGTCTGAAAGTCCCTTCACCCCAACTTCACTTCAACTGATCTTCATCTCTCAAATTCACTACTACAGGTTTGTGTATGTGTATAAGATTGTATGTGGATAAACAAGGTCATGAGTGTGTTATCTAATATTGATTCTAATACTATCATGAGATATATTTGTGGGTTTTTATATCTTTATAGGGCTCAAAATTTCAATCTTCAATCCAACTAGTCATCACTTCACCACTTCCATTTTACCAATTGGTTGTATTATTCAAAGAATATGTGTATACACTTAGGCTGAGTATTTAGGTGTTTCCTTCACTTATCTTGAGTTTTAGGGTCATTAAATACTGATCTCACCATTATATCATATTCAAAAATCTCAATTATTTCACCCTCTCTTAGACTTCTAACTTTTTCATTTGAATAGAACCCCTCGTGAGGTAATTAGGCTTGACTATGTGTAAGAAACTAACCCTTTTAACCCTTATTTATAACTATTTTCTCTCAAATACTTGAGAAATTCAATCTCTTTTCCATCCTTAAAAACAGATATACAACACTAGGCCATGTTTTGAGAGTTCCTAGTCACCCAATTGGACTTACAAGTGATTGTGTATATGCTAGGACTGTGATCCTTGTTTGGTTCCTTCGATGATATTTGCCTAGAAACTATTTAACCTTGATGAGATTAATATATTGAGTTCCTTTCTTGAATTTTAAACCACACACATACACTATTGTTTCAAGATTATGAGGGACCTTGAGTTACTAAACAAACCTACATTTTTGTTCTTACCCTGACTATGTGTATCCTTTTGAAAAGTCTATAGTCTTTGATATTTTAAGAGAACTTTTTAAAAATTAAACATATTTAGACCTTATCATATTTTTTATGTTTTAATAACTCATTCAAACCCCTATCAACTAAGTTCTTTATCTCAACCCACTGTCTCAAAACTAACTTTCTCAACAACTGACTATAGGTGTATATGAATATTTTTGAGTGTAGTCGTTTGGAGTTAGTCTATAGTCTTGATGAGTTAGGAACTCTATTCAACATTGAAATCTTAAAAATCCCAATATATTATTTATATTTCTAAGTTACCTCATTCAAATCCCTTTAAAACCTAGTTCTTCACCATTGACATTGTTATGCGAAGATAAAAACATTAACTCGATGTAGGTGGCAATAAGGGATGTTTGACAATATTTATGACCTTTTAGGTATTTATAACAATATACAAAAATTTACAATGGATAATTATCTATTTTTCATATTTATTAAATCAATTTCATTTCTCTATAACTCCAAGCTCACTAACATCCTCAATGTTCAAGACCAAAACCTAAACTAATTATAGGTTACAGTCATAAGAAGGTTTGAGTATGGAGTTTTATGTAAACATTTATCAAATCCACCATGGATATTATGATGTTAAAATAATTTATGGATATTTTATTACATAAATTCAAGTGCATTAACATTTTTGACTTGAAAACTCAAACTCTTGCCCTCACTATTCATGTATATACAGTCTAAAAGTTCATCTCTTAGGAGCAATTTTAGCTAGCCACCACTTAGATTTAGCTATTTAGAGACATTCATATGATCATGAACTCAAAAATTTAATATATTTTATTTATATCATGCTTTTAAACCTCAATTAATATTGATAAACATGAAAATCCTTGGTGTAACAAACCTAGAAGCTTCTAAAAGATGTTTTGCAACCTTGTGTGTTTAGAGTATTGAGAAGTGATACATTTTTTTTAGGCTCAAAGGAAATTATTTACATTGAATAAACATATAAAACATGAAGTTAAAATCTAAATATCCTCGAAAAACATATTCAAAACTATCAAAATAACTAAATTATAAACATATATAACACATAGTCCATAAAAGGTGAATGAAGAAGTGGCTTTTTGGGATTTGTACAAAATACTCAATTAATAAATAATCCATTAATGAAATTTTGAAGGATTATAATACCATTTAAAATTAATGTAGATGCATCCAACCACCTACAAAATCTTAGAAACACAAAAAAATTGGTCAGTCCATTCAAACTTCTCATAAGATAGAATTCTCATGTTAAAAGGACATCCACACATTCCACTATGATGAATAAACATATGTGAGGCATCTATTGACATCTAAGAAGTTACTCCAACTTGTTTTATGTAGCCAAATATTCGTGATCTTTTGTGGAGTTGCTCTAAACTCAGCCTATGGGGTTTTGATCTCTTAAAAAATAATCTCATCTCTTAGTGAATGTTAATAAATATAAGAGAACCAATATAATTAATAATTACAAAAAAATTAATTCCATATGGGTGTCAAAAATTGGCCAAAATATCAGCCCCCAACTCTACCTATACGACCTATACCATTTGATTGAAATTAACCTTAACTAACTTGTGAATGAAGTGATGGGAGAGAGAAGAATATCTATGAAAATATAAGAGTTAAAAATTAATTCCAATGTTTTTCCTGACCTATATAATATTAAAGTATGTTCTTAATCTATTTTCACTTGTACTTGAATTCCACAAGCCTGTATAACCTCTCTAACTCCTCAAAGTGGTGCTAAATTGAAAGAATCTAACTTTGTTTTGATTCATATAGAATTTTTTATAGTTAATTAAATTATATAAGTTACTTTTAATGTTTAGGGTACTTATTTTTAAGTTAGGTGACTTTGAAAAACACAATATTAGCTAAAATCACCATTTTCACTCATTTTCACCACCTTAGAGATAGCAAATGGACATTAGAGTTTCAAAACACCATGAAATGTTAGTAAAAATTATTTAAGACATAAAATTAAATTAACTAACCCCTAATAACATATGACACACATTAACATGACTTATTTCCTTATGACATGCCTAAACCACTATATTAGCATAACATGAAATTTCCTTAACTTCTTCAAACTAACCTTAAACCATGATAAAAATTTTAAATAAAGTTTCTTAGGGACCATATAAGGTATTAAATGATCACATAACAAGACCATGGAAAGTTTGAATTTATATGGGGTGATTAATTTGACTTGGGGTTCAATTTGGTCAATAGTAACATAACATATCAAGTACATTGTGACAGATGCAAGGATTCATATAGGCATGTGTAAGTGTTAGTATATAATCTCATAATGATAATTAAAATGTAAAAATAACATAATATAACATGTATTAATTGTGATCAAATACTCAGATGCCCCAATATAGTGTGCCACATGGGAAGAGGAGATGTCTAACATTTTTATGTTCAAGTATCAGGGGTTTGGTGTATGTTTGTATCACACTCAATTATGCTTGAAGCATATGTGTATAAAAATTATATGTTATCTAATAACATAAAGTAAACAACATAGATTCCAAGGATCTAGTAAACATGTGAATGTTGACTATTTTTATATTTTATTTGAATGATTTTGTATTTTTTTGAATATATATATATATATATATATATATATATATATATATATATATAGGAATATTTGGAAAGGGAAATTATAACATATTATATGGATAAGCCTTTTTGGATATGAATGTGAAGGGTTAAGGGGGTATAACAACCTATACACAAAGATGAATAAAATTATTCAAGAGCAAGAAAATTATTTGAAAACACAAATAAAATAATTTTATTATTTAAAGTGATGAGTTATGGTAAATATAATATGTACACTAAAAATATTAGTTTCATTGCATAAACATGAATAAAGAGTGATACTTAGTTTATCTAAAAATCTGCAAAAAGATCTAAGTATAGTGGTGACAATAGAAAGAGACAAGATTAGAATCCATTCATCAAACTATGTAAATATTATTTTTGGAGGCTTGGACACTTGTGTCAACCTATGGATACTTACATCAATTATTCTATCTAAATCTTGACATAATTATCATGTATAAAATATTTAATGTATTTAAAAATGACCACATCCTTATGGGTTTTCTCTTACCTTTGTATTGACATCTTTTATTTATTTTCATAGGCTGTCAATGACTATATGTGAATCAAATGTTAGCTCTTTACCTTAGATATTTTTACTTTGACAAAAATGGGTTAGCAGGATCATGATGTCAATTTGACCTCAAGGACCCCATTGTCAATGTCTATTTCTTAAATATCCTATACTCCAAATAGGGCCTAAAAAATATGTAGTTCTCCCCTAAGTGATGGATTGTGTGTGCACAAGGATTCATACTATATGTAAGGGCATGTAATTATCTATCCTTTAACTTGAAAACTATTTATCATGGGTTTTTATTTGAGTGATTTAGACCTATAACATGACTAATCCTATGAATATTATGGAAATAAGGAATAATATGGTAATAGAACATAGTTTTTTAATTGAGTGATTGAGTTTGAATAGGCGTTCACTTTATTTTTTCTAGATAGATAAATAAGTGGGTTGGTTGTTTTTATACCACACCTTTTGAAAATATCTCATAAAAGGGTTGAATAAAAAATTGGGTCAACCCATAGGATTTAAAATCATTGTAAATTAGTTAAATTTTGGGGACTAAACACTTGATAAAAATTTAGAAACTTACATCGACACAAGTGTATGGTAGGATAGGAAGGTACTAAGGATTCAAAATGGACACTGAATAATATATATCAAGTTTTAAGATATATATATATATATATATATATATATATATATATATATATATATATATATATATATATATATATAGTGTAGGGTACATGAGTCATAAAAAATGATAGGTTCAAATCATAAGATAGTTTGTTAGGCATGATGATATGGTGAATGTGGTCCTTTTGTTAGCATGAAGGTGTAGAACTGAAGGGTAGAGCCTTGATAGGCATTTATCTAGTATACAAGACTGAGTTTCTATATAAATTAGGTTTAGTATCTAAATCTTTGTATTTTTTATTTTATATTACTTTGAGTGCACTTTTATGTCACATTCCCCTAGTGTGTATGCTTTTGTAAGAACTTTGACACAATTCTATAATGTACAACTAGTTTGAACCATTTTGAAGCATGAATAATGTGTTTAATGTATTATATGATAATCTCGACATATGCCCCCTTTTGATGAAAGGCATGAGAGAATATAGTGCATTATATCAAAATTATAACATCTATGTTGTGTAATAAATTTTGATTAAATATCAAATGGATATTTGATTTTTGATATGTTATCATTTTTATCATTATACTATAATGATTATCATATTTGAAATTTTTTTAAAGGCCAAAGAATATGTAGGAGATAATAAAGTATAAGTACCTAAGTGAAAAAAATCATTTTTGAATTTTTTTTATGGGATGAAAAGAATAGTATAGAATATAACATTGTGTTGGTTCCAATGTAACTTGTAGAGAATAATTTTAATATGTAATACTCATTATATCACATGCACAAGTTTTAGATAATTAAGGACAAAAATTTAAAATTTAAAAAAAATAAAAATTCAACTCATATAAATAGGTTTGTTGGAAAAAATGCACTTCATTTTCACATCAAGACTTCAACATTTTCTAGCAATGAGAGAGACAAGATGTTATAGAGGATATTTACATGGTGGACATAATTTGATTAGGTTAGGGCTAGCTTATAGCTGGAGGATGCAACACACCTAATAGGTAAGAAGTGTCACTTCTTTCTAGATTTTAAATCTGAAATTATTCTCATTTTTATATATTTTAGGTGATTTTTCAATGTTTTCTAGTTGTTTCTACTCTGATATCATCTATCTAAACCTACCAGAGTTGTCTTTGGTGAGTGAAAAAACATTTATAGAACTATTAGGTGGGTGTTAACATTTTTAGGTCATCATGGGGAAACCATGTATAATTTAGTTCAAGTATTTGTATCATACATAGGTTCTCAAAGTTTAGCCAATCTAGGGGAAATCAAATGAGTATGAGGTCAGGCGTATATAAATTTCAACACTTAGACATTTCCAGACATTTTCAGATATTTCTCGATCATGCAGTAGTCTTCCCAACCTACCTTTCATCCTTCCTGGAAAACACATAGCACTACCAAATCTTGTAGTGTTCAAACAAAAAAAAATACTTATCCATTTTAGGGGTTATTTACTAGTGATGGCTTTAAGAGGTGAAGGAATAAATTTGATGGGCCCAAGGTGATGTCTTGATGGCTTCCCAGTTTGTTAGTCACAACTAGACTTAGTCATTTCTTTTAAAGGTTACCAACTACCACATATCAAATTCACAATGATCATGAGCCATTTCAAATGTTTTTTTATACTTATTCAATTCTTCATGTTCACTCAAACTCATATGTCACTTTTTTGCTTAGTAAGACTTAGCCATTTCACTTGAAAGGTCACCTAGACCCATGTATCACTCACCTGATAATCCCAAGAATTTTTAAAAGTTTTTAAAGGCTTATCCAATTTTTAATAAGTTTCATAATGAGTTAATGATGTCATCAAATCTCTAGGCAAATGTGCAAGAAAGATGTTTCCATGTGTCATAATCTTGATGACCCAAAGTCCTAAACTATTTGTGCAGTTTAAACCTTCCAAGATGGTAGGTTAGAGAGATGATGGCACATATAATAATCCAATTTCAAATATCTCTTATATATTTTCATATAGCATAGTGAGATTTCAAAGCCTCTGGCTATTGGTGAGTAGGATGGCACTATGTATCCTAGTCTTGTTACTCTAGAGCACTGAAGTGGTCGATGCAAGCCCAACACTATGTTAGGGTAGCAATTGAGCGAGGTTTTGGTGCATATAAAAATCTCACTTTACCAAAAGAAGAATAGTCAACATCTATTTGAAGCCTCAACTGATTGGAAAAGGATAAAGAAGGAGCCATATGGAGATGGTGGGATCTAGACACATAATGGTAAGAGTACTCATCAAATAGAAGAGTACCAATTGGTACTCAATAGAGCCTAAGGAAATGGAAGGAAAATATAAAGTAGGAAAATGGCCTAGATGATATATCTATATCATAGAACTTGAAGTCATTAGTGAGATGACATGTAGAGGCCATAGACTACAACAAAATCTTAATGGATTAAAGAGGTACCATGGCCAAGTAACGAAGGAGGTAAAAAATGGAATAGCACCACACCATTAGTACACTAGAATAAATTTGATGCTCCATCTAGATGTTAAGCCATTAGAGGTTAATTTTCAACTATGCACACACATTTATTTATAAAATCAAGTTGAAGATAGATTCCCCTTAAAAATGATTAAGTTGGGGAATTCAAGATAGGATTAAGTTGGCAACATCAATCATGTCATCAAACTTTTGTGACACAACGACAACATCAATCATGTCTCTGACTTTTATCTTCAGCGCATAACATAATATACAGTTTATAACTTTGACCATACCCCTTACACATAAACCCCCAAATAATCCCTCTGACTCTTAAACCAGCTTCCCGAACCCTCAAACAAAAACATTTGACCTTTTTACAAATCCTAAGAACCTATCCAGACCCGATCAGACCCTATCCAAAACTATTGCCCCGACCGATGCTGGTCATTACCCCTATCGACATCGGCACTTTAACTGACATCAGCTCCCTTCCCTGACCAACGCCAGCACAGAGACCGACACCGGTGACTGTGCAGAGTAGTTTGTTACATATCAGGTACACATTCTGCTTTTTGTCTTTTATTTGTTTTCATTCTGTCTTCCATTATTTATACTTTAGTCAAATATTTTGCTTTTTATTAGTGGGTTGATATCCCTTAAGGAAGTCTTCATACTTCAGGGATCAAGCGTTTGCTTGACAACCCACCGTCTCTTCATCTAACATTTTTTCATGTTTAGTCTCTTTTTCTTCGCAAGTGTCATTCCTCCATAGCCAAAGAGGAGTACCTTCCAACGTCTGATTTTGGTGCGCACGACTATATCTGGGTATCTTCTAACCCTAGACCATCTCTTAGTTTCTCATTTCTATCTTTTGAATGTGAAAGCGAAATTAGCGTAAAAATAGGCACATAACTTTTATTCTTCATCTTATTTTGTGCTCTCTTCTTGTTTCATCTTGAAATTCAGCTTTTGATCCTATGATGAAATCTTTCAAAGTGATTCCCTTATTCACTAACCAATCATTGGTGTTTGCCAATATTGGTTTGAATCTTTTCCTTAAGGAAGTCAACTCATTTTGTGACCACTGGATTAGGGGAAGAGGGGTATTAGTGACTTGTTCAACATGGTATCTATTATTGATCACATCTCTATCATCCACTAGATTCTCAAGGATATCAGTGAGTCCCAAATATTCTATCTACTCAGGAGATAATCTACTATAGTCCATTTTTTGACATCTATCATCTTGAAATCTACCCAAACATCTTTGATCATAGGCTCATGAAACTAGGTTTTCCTCTTGATTATATCCTTTACACCTCTGTAATCAAAATTCTATCTCCTTTTGAAATGCTTCATGGTTACGAGCTGCATTTTAGTTTCCATAACTCTAGCTTTTCCAGTGGTCAACACTGAAAAAATGCCAATTTCAATCGAGAACCTGAAAATAGGGTTTTTGAGTTCCATCTACTTATTATGTACGATGATTATTTTCCTGCATAGCTCCATCAAGACCAATTTGTTTGAAGGGAATCTTGGAAGCAGATAAGGATGACTTTGGAAAAATCCAACTCATAGGTAAGAAAAAGAAGGAAATTGTAAGAACATACATCCAAAGTCATTCACAACTATCCAGGCTTCGTATAACACTCTTTTTTATTTTAATTAAGGATCAAAGAGACATAAAAATACTATAAATAAAGCATCATTTACTCTCCTAAAATGATTAATAGAACCCTTCAATGTCAACTAAGAGTAATATTGATACACTAGGGTTACTCTCCTATCTCCTTCTGATGTTAAACCTGGGAAGGTTCTCATTGAAGCTATAATATACACCAAGTATGAAGTCATATAGAATTTGGAGGTAATGGATACCTTCATCAATTTCTCGTGGAGAGCATTGCTCATTTGTTCTCCCCAGAAAATGAATTGTTTGCCTTGGAAAACTATCTTAATGAAGGGATACATCCATTCATGAAACTGTGGGGAAGAAGGTAAATCTCTTACCCTATTGAGAAGAGTAATTAGGTCACCAACTTCTTCTATAGAGTCACTTCTTGGAAAGCTCTTTGGCCATCTTGATAAATTTACCCTTGGAGTCTTAAGCCATTTACTATTCATTACTTTCTTCACTCTTTCAAGATCTTTGTCATATTCCCTTTATGCTTTGATGAAATCAAGCTGTAACACTTCAATAGTAGGAGAACACATGAATACTTTGTTGATGAACTCAGGGTCCTGTCTAATCACCACATTACCACCATCGTCTAACACAACCCTAGTATCCTTATTGTAAAACTAAGCACATTGAAGAACAAACTCTATGTTGTGAGCTACTATAGGAAAAGAAGATACCAGATAAATATTACTCTTGATTATCTTCTTGATTTCATGGCTGGGATTCCTTGATTTAGTTTATTCCATGAACTCAGCCATATCCATGTGATTGATCTCTGTATCTTTAATGTCATAAACATTAGAAGTAATTGAGGTGATTGGAAAAACTCCTTGATACTTATACTTCATTGTATTCAACTTCTTTAAAGAAACCTCAGTCATCTGGAAGAGATTTTATCGAAAGGATGTCGATGAAGAAGGACCCACAAGAGAAACTACAAGAAAAGTCATGATCATGCAATCATGGGAAATATTGGCAATCTAAAAAAATTGCATGTTGATGATCATGATCATGGGCATGCACTTGATAGGGATAAAGTGTGAGCAGGACAGAAAGCCAAAGGAAAGTGGGCTTAGAAAAGTAGAAATTTAAAATTTCCTAGAGTTAGGAAATTTGAGAAAATGTATGCAGGGGCGGCAAAAATTACAACTCTTGCATATAGGGGGTACTGGTAGCAAAAATCACTGACATAACATGTTGAAGAAGGTTTATTTATGCATAGGTGGCAATATTTGTTTCCTTTACATGTTGAGTTTGTGCAGTGGTGGCAAAAATTTCCACCTTTGCACATGAGGTGCAATACTTATGTAAGGGTAGTGATTTTCGTTACCATTACATGGATGTTAAGGTATTGTGTAAGGCTGGTGAAAATTCTTGCCTTTAGATGAATTAACTCAGCCGATGGTATTTTTGGATTTTTTTAGGCTTTCACCTAGAACGTCTCTTTAGGGAAGAGAGGGAGGAGGAAAAAATAAAAATAAAACCTAGAAAGGAGATAAAAGGGAGAATGGAACCTTTTAAAGAAAAGAGAACAAACAAAAAATGAAAACATAGAAATAAAAGAGAAGAATGCAAAACCTACCTGGTAAATCAAAATCCTATGCTTGAAGCTGATGAAATCATAATCCCACTCGCCTGTGTTGTTGACTGGTTATAGGAAGGGGGAGCAGACAACTCAAAATAATCAAAATGAGACACAAATCAGCAATTAAATGGCTCAAAACCAATGCCAACCACTCGGCATGTGCAGTCATAAATGTTGCACATGAAAATTGAGGTCATATAAGGGTGGCAAAAATTGTCGCTCCTACATGTAGAGGTGAAAATATGCAAGGGTGGAAAAAATCACCACTCTTGCATAAGAGGGACGGACCATGGATGTAAGGGCAAAAAAAATCTTTTCCTTTACATGTAACAAAGAAAAGTAACATGCAATAGTGGCAATTTCTACCAACCTTGCATATAAAAAACAAAAGTAACTCCTTGAAATTTATCGAAGTCTAGTGTTCTAATCAAACCAAGACTGCAATGAGTTTGACATTTTTTGAGAAATCTCAATGAGGGAATGTTTTGAAAATATCAAGGATGTTAGTCAACTATGCTCGAGATCAAGAGAAACTTGTCTCAAATGATGAACTTAGAGTATGTTCACAAAATAGACTAGTTTTGTAGGGGTTTTCCCAAAAATGAGCGTGGCCAATTTTAGGAACAACAACATCATATCTTTTAAATTGGTGTGATGATTGGGTTACATGGATAAATACATTCAATTAGAGACTATCACAATCAAGGCTTATGACAACACCAAGAGGGATTCATCTAGTACAATTTGGTTGTCGATCATGGTTGGGGATATTTATCATCACATGTTATTCCATATTATAGATATTGAACTTCCTTATAACATACTTCTTGGTCATACTTGGATCAATGAAGTATAGGTAGTTCCATCAACTCTTCATGAATGACTTAAGTTTCCCCATGATGGGATTGAGGTTAATATTCCCACTAATCAACAACCATACCAATATTGCAAACATCTCAAAGAAGAGTTGTGTAATTATAAATATTGCTCAAGTTATGAATTCATTACAAAGAAGAATAAATTCATCATTTCTCATCCATCTCCATTTAATTATATAGACCTTGATGATCTAGCCTCCACTTCAACTAATCCATTTCCTATAGCTCTAGCCAAGCAGGTTGTTATTAAAGATGAAGGGATTTCCACATCATCTAAAAGATGTCCTTCATATTACAAAATTACAAAAATCCTCAAAAGTATTTGGTAAGACTAAAACTTTCTAGACTCCTAATAGACCTGATCAAATTTGGAAACCAAAGAAGAAGTAACCAAAACCTCCTATGGTTTTTGTGTCTATAATTACACCAAAGAAAGATCGAGAGGATTTTACAAAAGGAGACTGGTTATAGTATGAGGTCCTTGTAGATTATTTTTAGAATCTTTAGTATCCTATCCCAAACAAGATAATGGATCATCTTGACCATACAAGGAAAGGCCTTAGCCCCCAAGTGTAATGACTTTTAGAGCCCTTATCAATTGGAGTTGTAAATGGGAATCATGGTCTCATATTTATACCAGCAGAGGATGACCTCATAACTTTTGGTAGTGATTATTTCAAAGTGACTGATAATGAGACTCTTAGTAGTAAAACAACATCCTATTATAGCCTTTTCAATGATCTTGTTGATTCAAATTTGTTTGATTCAAATGCCATATTGACCATAGAACATATTAGAGCTTCCCATCTTGAAGCAAAAACCCATCCTTCTGGTGCTTCCCTTCCTAAAGCAAGACATTATATCTTTACCATTGGTGCTTCTTGTCTTGAATAAAACCCTCATTATAACCTATGCCTTTTCCATCATGAACTCATAGATTGGGATTAGCGAAATTTGGTCATATGCCTCGATGAGTTTCAAAATGAAGAATCAATTATAGAATACATGGGCTTATGTGATGCATTCCCTATTGGTGATCATAAATAGGGTTTAGATTTTTCATTAAATCCTTCTACCTACTTTGGAGAGTAGGCAAACTTTTTTGGTCGTAATAAAGAACAAACATTGAGATATTCAGGTGAAAACCTCTTTGAGGCACTTGTTAATCAGGGAAAAATTAAATAGAAAAACAAGCCTTTGAGTGAAAACCTATTTTAGGCACTCCCAAGCTGGAAAGTTTGCTCATCCCCTCAAGACGTAGAAAGTCCATCTATCCCAAGTTCCATATCTAATACAAGCATCTCTTCATAACAATATCAAATATTTGACCATCTTGCTCTTGAGTTTCTAGAGGTCTTTACCAATTGGCCTTTACTCAAGAAGGTAGATTATAATTCTTCATATTATCTAGATCTTTGGGAGGAACAAAAAGGATATATGGTAGAAGAAGATGATCACGACTATACATTACCTATAATTATAGAAGTTAGATCCATACTCCTTATGGAGAGCACAATAGAAGTGAATTTGGGAACCCATGAGGATCCCAAAAATCTTTATCTTACAGCTTCCCTTATTGAAGTAGAACATGAAAATATTATATCCATTCTTAGGGATTATATAGACATCTTTACATGGGCATATTTTGACATGCCAAGCCTAGATCTAGATTTAGTTGTGCATCATCTAGTTGTTTACCCTGATGCTAAACCAGTCAAACAAAAGTTAAGAAAGATGCATCCATGCATCACCCTTTTGGTTAAGGCTAAGTTGGAGAAGTTGGTAGGAGCCAATTTTATGAAACCACTGGACTACTCTAAATTGATTTCTAACATAGTGCCATTATGTAAAAAGACCCTAGGCATACATGTTTGTACAATTTTTTGTGATATTAACAAGGCATGTCCTAAAGATGTTTTTACTCTACCAAACATCGACATGATTGATGACTCAACTATTGGGTAAGAGATGTTATCCTTAATGGATGGATTTTTTGTTTACAATCAGATTAAGATATCCCCTGAAGATCAGCATAAGACCATGTACACCACTCTATGGGGGACATTCTATTACAAAGTCATGAAAGTTAGTTTAAAAAATGTTGGGGCCACATATTAACATGCTTTGACTATCATCTTCCATGACATGATGCATGACATTGTTGAGGACTATGTTGATGATATACTAGCAAAATCAAGAACAAGAGCTAGACACCCTGACATTCTATGAAGAATATCTGAGAGGATTAATGTATATAAAGTCCAATTCAATCCTAAGAAATGTGTCTTTGGAGTCATATCAATAAAATTTCTAAGGTTTATTGTATCAAAACAAGGGATTGAAGTTGACCCTATGAAGGTCACCGCTATTATGGAAATTCCTCCACTTAATAATATTAAATAGTTATAGGGTCTACAAGGCAAGATCCAGTCTATACATAGGTTCATTTCTCAACTGATAGATAAGTGACACCCATTTACCCATCTCTTAAATGAAGGGGTGACATTTTAATGGGATGAAGATCATTAGATATCATTTTCAAAGATTAAAACATACTTGGCCAATCCACCGATCTTACACCCTCCAACACAAGGAAAGCCACTATTTCTTTACATAACAGCCATGGAATATATACTGGGGGCACTTTTGGCTCAGCATGATGATCATGGTAAGGAACACATGCTTTATTATTTAAGCCACACATTGGTAGCCTATTAACATAATTATAAGCCTATTTAGAAGGCATGTTTATCTATAGTGTTTACCACTCAGGAATTGTGACATTATATGCTAAATAATAAAAAAATTGTTATCAACAAGGTAGATCCTCTCAAGTTCCTCTTATCTAAATCAGCTGTCCAAGTATGCATGGCTAAATGGATTATTATCCTTAGTGAGTTTGATATTGAATACTAGAATTAGAAGGTAATCAAAGGGTAGATTCTTATGTACCAACTTGTAGAAGCTCCTAATACAGTCACTCAACCTCTCTACTTTGACCTTCTAGATGATTTTATCATGATGATGGAATAAGCATCACAATAGCCTAAATAGTAGACACTTTATTTTGATAGATCCTTCACATGCCAAGGAGCTAAAGTTGGCATATTGTTGATAGTGCCACAAGAGGATTTGATCCCTAATGCCTTCAATATATAATTTCAGTGTACAAACAATATGGAGAAATATGAGGCATTGGTTATAGGGCTCCATCTTGCCATATAATGGGATATTCAAAGCTTAAAGGTCTATGGAGATTCATAGCTAATTATACATCAGACAACTGATTAGTGTCAAATAAGAGGTGATAAACTTATCCTTTACAAGAAAATTGTTGATAACCTTAAAATACATTTTAAATCTCTACAGTTTGAGCAAGTTCCATGAGTCAACAATAGGTCTACCAATGCCATGGAAATAATTGGTTACGTGATTCACATGCATGATAATGCTAAAGATTATCAATTCCTGATTGAAAATATTGTTCAACTAACACATATTTTATCAAATTTAAATAGGATATACACCATTGCTGATCCTAATCTCTCACCTAAGCTACCATGGTACTAATATTTTTATAACTATTTTCATAGCCATGTCTTTCCTGCCAACCTTTCCAATAACCAATAAAAACTTTTCCTTCATTGCCTAACACATTATATCCACCTTATAAACATGCTTTATCGAAAAGGCTATGATGGAATGATTCTTCATTGTTCATCTTTGGGAGAATCCAAGCTATTACTAAAGGAGATTTATGAAAGAATGTGTGGGGCCCATACCAATGGTGTAGTCCTAGCAATGAAACTTCTTAGAATAGGCTATTATTGGCTCAAAATGGAGATAGATGCTTGTAATAATGTAAATAAATGTGTTCCTTATCAGCATCATGACAACTTGATACATGCACCTTCCTTACCATTGCAGCTGATTACAACACCATGGTCATTTTCAACATGGGGTCTTTATCTCATTGGGAAAATTAACACATCTTCAGATGGCTATAAGCACATTTTGACTACAACCAAGTACTTTACCAAATGGATCAAGGCCATTCCTCTCACTTATGTTATTGGGAAATAAAATGCCAAGTTCATTCATTACCATATCATTTGTCAATATGGCATCCCAACCTGTATTATATCTAATAATGGGGGATCCTTTATAAACCAAGATGTAAAATCTCTTTGTGGAAAATTCAAGATCAAGCATAATAAATCCACTCCATATAACCTAGAAGGCAATAGACAAGCTGAGGTATCAAATAAAACCATTCTAGCCATCTTAAAAATATTGTCAATGATGTTGATTGTAATTGGCACTTATAACTCATTCCTTCCCTCTAGGCTTATAGAGCCAATCATTTCACCCCAACTAGAGCTACTCCATACTCCCTTGTTTTTGGCACTGAAGCTATCATCCTAGTCAAAATTGAGATCCCATAATGAATAATATCATTGGAGCACATTGAAGATGGTGAAGACTATAGAACCTCATGATTGAAATAACTAGAACTTCTTGATGGTAGGCATTTGGCTACCCTAGAAAACTTACAAGCCTATCAAAATAGATTGTGAAGAAGATACAAAAAGTGAATTCTCCCTTGAGAATTTGAGATTGGTGACTTGGTTTTGAAAGAGAACAAAAAGAACATGAATGTTGAACACAAAAAGAAAGGCATGTTTTAGCCTAATTGGTTAAGACCATACATTGTCATGGTGAACTATGGATTGGGAGCATATCAATTGGCCAAACCTAATGGTGAAGAACTTTTAGGGCCCATGAACATCATACACCTTAAGAGGTTTTATGCATGAACAACTTTGAACCAGTATCTATAAGACCCCTGACTTGGGAGTAACTTATGTCATCATAATTTTATCCCACCCTTTTATCTTACTTTGTACACATTTTATACTACCCTGGTCCACTTTTCATGAATCTCAATGATAAATGCTTTAGACTCTTGACACTCTAAACACATTCTTCATCCCATTATAGATTACTCTCTTGAAGATGCATATTATTTGTTATGTTTAAGAAATGTTATAAGTTTGAAAAAAATTTGTCTCTTGACCAATTACAATCTCGATTATGTCTCATGAGCATTATGAAAATCTTCAACAAAAGTTATATAAAGTAGTTCATCTAAGACAATCTTGTGTAGCTTCTGATAGGTGAAAAGCTACATCTTATGCTACTTTCTTATTTTCTCAAGACCCTCACTCTCACCGATATATGAGCATTGGCCATTGTATTCAACTTAGCTATCTTATTGGAACCTCCACTCTCATGATGTGCATCTTCTCAACTAGATGGCCCCACCTTGTGCATATTTTATCCCAAAAATACCAAAAACATTGGAAATACTTTGAAAATACCAAAAAAATTAGAACATGATCCACAAAAGAACAAAAATAGTGTCTCATGCTTTTGTACATTTGTACATTCTCATTCCACCATCCCACACTCTCACTATTTTGTGAGAAAATGTTATGTTTGAATGCTCTCATCATTTTGTGAGTAATTGTTCAGTTTGAACAATCTCACCATTTTTTGAGCAACTATTAAGTTTGAAAACTCTCATCATTTTATGACAAACTGTTAATTCTGATCACTCTTGCCATTTTGTAATCAACTATTACGTTTGAATGCTCTTGTTTTTTTTAATCATAGAAACACCAGTTCATCTTATCTTGTCCCATGCACTTGCCATTTTGCAAGATCATTCTTTCTCATCTCATCAGTTTCTTGTTTACCAAACAATTCTCATTTATTTGTCATATCCTCCATATTATTCTATAACATTAATCATGTTGGTTTGATCATCATTTTACTTCTATCCTATTTCTTTGGAGAACTACATTTGGCCTGAAGTTTATGTTGGAACATGCATCCATGGAACTATGTAGGTAAAGTCCACTTGTCTTATACATCTGGAGTCATCTCAGCCAATTTCTTCCTTTTCTTTTCTTCCCTAATTTTCTTCTATCATTGTTCCTCTTTAATTAGGGAACCATTGTCGTGTTATTTTACTTTATTATGATGTGGTGGAAAGTAACGCCTCTACTACACATGCATGAACATTTGTCTTTAAACTGAACTAACTTGGCTTTTATTTGTGTTTCTTGGTGTTTTGTTGTGTTTTATTGTGTTTTCATACCTCTCCTTTTATTTCTTATCCTCTTCTTTTTTTATTATTTCTTTTTTCATTCTTGGTCTTGTTTTTCTTTGTCTTTTTGTTTTGTTTAATTTTTTTTTTCTCTTTTGTGTTCAAGAATACATTGATGGGCCACATGGATCTTGATTATTCATATCTTGGTCTCATGTCATTAAGATGTTCTTTCCTTTTATTTTTAAATATTTTTGTTCCTACTTATGTCTTGATAGATCATATCTTGATTTCAATCTATGTTCATTTATGTTTGACTTTTTCTTTGTTTTTGCTCTTTTGTTTAAATGTAAATTGTTGTAACTCTAGTTTTGGTCATTATTTTATCTTTATCCTTAGTTATACATATTTAAATTTGAACTGGCTTAGTGCAATTAGAATCTTATGTCATTCTAAGATATTCATACTTATGATGCCTAATTTATATTTCTATAGCAATAACTTTGTGCTTAGGTCTCAAAGTCTTAACATCAACATCAGCTTTGATAAACAATTCTCAAGAACACTTTACAAAACCTAGGCTCATGATATGGAATTAGGCTTCTAGGTAGCATGCATTTAAAGCTTCTTTGTCTATTCTTATACATTCATATCTTTGCATACATTGTAAGTCTAATCAATTCTTGGTCATTTTTCATCATTCCTCATTCCATTCTCTCCCAAACTTGGGTGAACTACATTGGCCTGAAGTTCATGTTGGAATGTGAGTTCATGGAACTATGTAGGCAACACTGAATTTCTATTGAGGTTCGCTCAACTATCTGCATTCTCCTTTCCATCTCTCTCACCACTTTGTGCATTCTCATATTCTTGGTTTTATATGGATTTTTAAGCCATTACACCATCACATGTATGTTTGCATCCGATCACTTTAACCTATCTTTTCAGTTATATCTTTGATATATTTTCCTTGATAATTGCCCATGCTAGGGTAAAACATCTGAACACCATCCAAATCAAATCAGGTCTATAAGGTAAAAATCATTCTTTATTCTTTATCAATGATCAAAAGTTTCCCTACTAGTGCACAACTATTTTATCACAATCAAATCCACTCTATTGGGGAACTTCTTATTATATTCTCTTTGGAGACCCTGTTCTAGTGGTGCTTCCCTTCATAAAGTAGAACATAATACATTTTCCTCTAATTCCAAGCTATCCACATTAAATACCATGATGACATTATTTTACTATGCAACTTGTCTCAGGATTGATTAATGCCATAAGCATATAGCTTATACTCTAAAATTGGGTATGTTTACAATGTGTCCCTTACATTTATGGATTGTATCTTTCCCATTCCCCCATATTGGGGGCCTATTATACCTCTAATTATATTTTTATCATTGATAGTAATCATGTGTTTAATAATTAGCTCATTTGGATATGGTCTATTCCACCGGTTAATCTCTCACTTTCTCTCTCTTTTTGAGAGCCCATCCTTCTCTTTCATCCTAGTATGTCCTCTCGAGGGGGCATCATGGGTCATTACCAATTTCTTCTTGATAATTACTTTCTTTGAAAAGAAATTTCTTTGCTTCAATGTCTCACTATGTCTTCTCAAATAGGGACAAAATGTAGACATCCAATTCCTAACACCATCTATGTTGAAATTGTCAATCTTACTCGAATTGTACTCAAATGCATATTTTAGGTTAAAATCCATAAAATACCCTAAATGGTTTATTACAAGTTTTTATTTAGGTAAAATTATCCCTAAATAAGGAAATGCGTTTTATAGGCCAACTAACTATAATTAGATCATTTTGAGTCAAAATTGCCATTTCACCATTTAGTGCTCTAGATCCCTCTCTTATTCTAATTCATTGGTACACATCATGTACCTTTGTTATTTTTTATTGGTAAAATCCTAAATGTGAATATGGTTCCAACACATCTAGCATCACCTTGTAATTCTTCCCAAGTCAAATTACAACCCAGTAATATGACTTTGTAACCATTTTGATTAAATAAGGACTAATTTTCAAATAATTGCACAAATATTGATTAACCTTGTTTAAGGCTAATTAATACAAATCAAGAGATTAAGTTTATTTTCCATGAGAGTTTTTGAATATTTCTTTTTAAAAATTGATTCTTATTATCTACATCACCTAGTGACATCATTAATGGGGTGGCATCCATCAAGCCATAAGTATATAAAATATCAAGATTATGGGTCACCCATGCCTAGTTAATTCCTCCCATGCCTCTTCAATGCCCCTTTTTTAAAATTCATCTTGAGGATATTTATGGATTTTATTCCAAATATTAGGATTATCCTCAACCATACATCTCAATCTTGAGATGGATGGTTAAGGTTGATCTTGACCAATCTCAAAAATCTATAAATAGAGAGACCATGGAAATCATTTCTAAGTTATTTTGGTGCAAGGTTATTATGCTAAAATATCTTCAAATATTGAACATTGTAAAGTTATAATGCTAAATTGTTTCTATAAAGCTTCATTGATAGGTTAGTTTACTGATTCCACATCAAGAACCTAGGTTTTATGGAGTGTTCTTGAGGCATTGGAGGGGATTACCACCATTTTTGATAAAGACAAGGATGCTTGATCAAGGGAGAACATGTTTTTGAGCCACATGGGTATGGTGAATCCATTTGGGAAGGTAATATGGTGTTTCTTTCTTTCATTTATTTCTTGTTATCCTTTGTAGTTCCCATAGGAATAAATAGGCTTGGTTAGCTAGTTCTTTATGCATGTTTCATGGTTTATGGACTAATTATTGACTAACTTGATTTGTAATCCTCTCTACACACATCATACATTAAATAATTTTGGTTTATTATTCATTTCATCTTACCATTCAATGTAATTTTTTCAACACCATCATGAATCAAATTATCAAATCTTCTGGTTTGAGTAGTCTAAGTGCCTAAAGATTTTCAAGGATAATGATTTAGGTGATATTCAAGATCTTTCCATTAATTTTAATTTTTATTACCACTTAGAGACTCCAATTTGAATCCAACTCTATGTTTTAGTATATCAATACCATGTGTTGTAATCAAGAGGGAGTTTAACTCCCATATATCTCATGGCTTCCCATCAAAGGATACACCAATTTTCTTCATTTAAAAGAGGTAGACCTCTTTCCCTAGTTCACTGTGATTATATCCCATTTAAATCTCTCAATATTCTTACATTCTTCATGATTGAATATGAGACCATCACCATTTAGCACATCAAGAAGATAACCTATGTTTGTGCAGTCCACCATGTGGTTAAGGACAACATGGTCATCTTTATTTTCATGTAGTCATTCAAAGGGAGAGATATATGGTGGTATAAAGGTCTAATACTAGGTTAAATTTACACTTATGATGAGATTGGTGAGTAGTTTTGTAGGTGGTCCACAAATATAAGCAACCATTTATCCCTCATTGAGCAGCTCAGCACCATATAATAGGCATCCCATGATATTTTAGTAATTTTTAATATGAGGTTTTAGATAGCTTGGGACCCAATCCATAAATTTCTCAATCCATATATAGATTTTGCATTTTTATACTTTGTAAGGGTGCTTGACTATGATATTGTTATTGTGATCAAGATAATGGAAGGAGCTATACTAACCAATCCTTACGAGCTCATCATGGAGCTAGGGAATTGTTTGATCTAAGTATGTAAGTTTGCACCTAGGCTTAACATGCCTTTAATTCCTACACCCATGCCCACCCATCCCAATTTGATACCTCTTTCACTCTCAATTATCCAACCAACTCCTATTTTTCATTCAAAAGAGTTACATGAGGTCAAATGCCTCTTATAAAGCTTTGGCAATGAGCTAGTAGCCTTGAAGAAGTAGCAAGCATAGTAAAACCAATCATATTAGACTTTTAGGTAACCCTTCCAATATGGCATGCAATTTCAACCTCCATTGATTAATCCATATATGAATTTGGATTTTTTATATTTCATAAGGGTGTTTAACTAAAATCTTGTGATCATGATCTAGACAATGAGAAGAGCCACATTGCCCAATCCTTATGAGCTCACCATGGAGGTAGAGAAATATTTGATCTAAGTAGGTAAGTTTTCAACCAATATTAACATTCATTTACTTCCTATTCCCATACCCACCCATCTAATTTGCATGCCTCTTCCACTCTCAATCAGCCAACTAACTCCTATTATTCCTTTGAAAGAGTTACATGAGGTCAAGTGCCTCTTACAAATCCTTGGAAAATAGTTAATATCCTTTAATAAGTAGCAAAAATAATATAACCAATCATGTCATCCTTTCAAGAAACCATTCCAATATGATGCATAAGCTCAAACTCAATTCACATATACTATGCCACCCAACGTTCAACTCTCCCAACACTTATAAATTTGTTATGCCTGTGTAGAGTGAAATGGTTCAACACATAAAAATTTAGGGTAGGTGTCAAGTGAACTCACCCTCAGGTAAGACAAATTTTTGGATTAATCATAGCCATGAGTGAAAATTGAGCCCCTACTTTTGAATTAGGTAGAGTCATACTTCTAAGGCATATATTCTATCACAAGTGTAGTGCTAGAAACCTATTACATCTATAATGAAGTTCACCACATGCCAAATAGTATGAAGCCAAAGGAGGAAGCCACATAATGATTGTATATTGGAATAGAAGGAAAAAAACTTTGATTCAATAGATTTAGGTCAAGAAATAGATGTGTGTTATGACTATAAACATGAGAAGGACTCAAACCTTCCAAATCTCACATAGCTCTAAGAAGATAAATATTTATAAAATAAGTAATATGTGCTCATTGAGGATTTTGAATCTCTCAATAGGCTGGCCAAACCTAAGAGCTTGCATGAGGACAAAAAACAATAGTGAATAGGGATCATTTCTACATTCTCATGTATTTTGTATAGGAGTAAGGTCACCAAGTTAAACTAATTGAAGGATCTAATTTTACTTCCAAGAATCAATCAAAGGAAGATGAAACTCATAGTAACCTAGTCATTCAACTAAGAACAAATGAATTTCCAAAGGGCATGTTTTGCTTAGAGGAGAAAATCTTGGATAAGCAAAGGTCCCTTCTCATTGAAAAGGAAGGGCCCAAGTAGGTGTTCATCACATATCACCTTCCTTTAGAAGATAGAAATTTTTGCTATCATTTTAGGAAGCAAGTCTTTGCCTACATATGCCTTTCACTTGAAAATATGTTTCTACACAATAGAGGAGATATAATAGTCTTTTATTCAAATCCAGGTGGTTTGAGGCTCCATGTTCTAACTTATATATTTCAGAGTACATTTATTCACAATTTTATTTCCTCTAAGTGTTGCATCATAGTAGCTTAGTCATTTTATTTCCCTAAGTTTTTTTTCATGTTTATTATTGTTCCTCACCTTCTCTATTTTGTTATAGGGTTATTATCAAACTAATTAGTTATTAGTAGGCAAAGAATTATCAGGTGGGTAAATTGCATAGAAAAATGTAGTAAAAGTATTGTGTAGAGGTGTGAACAGAAATCCAAGGCAATATTCTTGCATGTGCAATAATTTCATTTTTCAAGTGAACATATATTTCTAGATTCAATGACTCCATGCCCAATGGATTAATTCAAAGGCTATTAGGTTCTCGATTTGCTAGTAAATAACCCATAGATATCACTAGAATGTTGACCATTTTTGGTCACCATGGGGAAGTTACATCTAATTCAGTTCAAGGATTTAGATCACCCTCAATTTCTTAAGGTTTAGTCAGTTTTGGGGAAATTAAATGAGTATGATGTTTGGCCTATATGAGTTTCAACACTTAGACATTTTGAGGAAGTTGTCAACCACAAAGTAGTCTTCTCACCCTCCTTTTTAGCCTTCCCAATGAACATAGATCACTCCCATATATTGAAAGGGTTGAGAATAAAAAATACATCTATTTTTAGGGTTATTTATTAGTGATAATTTGAATGGGTGAAGGGATAAATTTGATGAGCCCATGATAACATCTTGATGGCTTCTTGGTTTGTTAATTATAGTGAGATTTAGCCATTTGTTTCAAATGTTTCCCATTACCACATGCCAATCTCATAGTGGTCTTGATCCCTTTCCAAAAGAAATTAACACTTAATCTATTATTTGGGTTCACTTGAAGCGATTTTCCACTTTTCCAATCAACATGACTTAGTTATTTCTCTTCAAAGGTCATGCATAGCCATGTGTCACTCACCCAGTAGTCCTAATACTATTCAAAAGGATTTTAAAGACTTAGTCAATTTTCAATAAGTTTCCCAATGAATAAATTCCATTATCAAATATTTTATCATGAGGTAAAGTAGGATGTTTCCATGTGTCACAATCCCAATGATCTATAGTCCTGAAACCATCCATACAGTTTAAAGCCTCTATGCTATTAGGTTAGTGATATGTCAATGTGGCATAATGTTGTTGTATTACTCTCCTAAATATTTTTCTATAATGCATTAAGATGTTAAATCTTTGGGATAATAGGTAAGTGATATGGTACAACATATCATGATCCAACTACTCCATAGTCTTGGGGTGGTTCATACAAGCCTAACATTATGTCAAGGTAGTAGGAAAATAAGGTGTTGTAATGTGGTGAAATCTCACTTCATCATAGGAAGAACAATCAAAATCTATTTGAAGACTTAATCAAGAAAAGGAGTGATAACAATCCATATGGAGATGGAAAGGTCTAGACACATAGTGGAAGGAGTGTTAAATGAATAGGAAATCACCAATTAGAAATTGACAAAGCTTAGGGAAAGGGAAAGTAAATAAAAAATATCCACATGGATCAGCTAAAAAATCTATAGCACATACTTCAAAGTAGTTAGGGAGATGACATATGGAATCTAATAGACTACAACCAGAGCTTAATGGATTTAATGTGTGCCGTAACCAAGAAACAAAGGAGGCATTGAATGGAATAGTACCACACCATCATTTATTTGATGACATGTTTGGTTATCAAAATTTTTAGAGGTTGAATTCTAACTATGCACCCATGTTAATTTACATAATCAAGTTTTAGGTCAATTCCCCTAGGAAATGATTGAGTAGGTGGTGGAATTCAATGTAGGATTAAGCACGTGACACCCAAATAAAAGCATGGTGTGTGCATTGGGATTAAGCATAGATCATATAATATTAATTCATCCTTAAAGAGATATAGATCTAACTACACAAGTCATGTATGGTTGGTGATCCCAATATAATCATAACTACCTTCAACTACTGGAATTTAATTAAGATGTGGCCTAGTTGTAGGAATCATGGGCATGCCTCTACGATATCAGATATTTTGAATTACCTACTCAAAAATCCTCTTAAAATCATCTTGAATCATTATAAATGCCTGAATAGTGGGTAGTATTGAATCAATGACACATGGGATTCCCATTGCATATAAAATCCTAGGTCTTCAATTGTAAAATGGTCAACATTTCTAGACAAAACAATGCTACCAAAAGTTTCCCTCCATAATCCCTTGATCACCTTATAATTGAATTTTAATGATAATTAAGTTTACATCTTTCATTTCTTCTTTCATTCTATGTGCATCTTGTGGTTTTTTTATCCTTACCTATAGATAATCTTTATCCCTCTGATTATCATAAATTACCCAACACCTATATGTATAATTTCTATTTATATCTTAGGTTATATGATATGTGCATATAGGTATATACATATGCCACCTTTGGATCATTTTTCATCCCTCTTGGTGTTGTATTATGTCTTGTAATTTCATGTGAAATATATATGAAAATAGAATGTTCATTTTAGAGTCTGTGTGATATTTTCTCATCCTCTAAGATTCGTAGTGTGTTATTAAAGGCCTATATATGTGATTTATCTAGCCTTGTTGCATCACCATTATTTCCATTTTATAAATCCCCTCTCTATCTTTTCCCCTCAAAATATTTTAGACATAGGATTAGCTATATATTTCCATTCATCTATTTTAGGCATATATGTTGATCCTAAATTAGATGAATTTAAAATAGAAGGAATCCAACTTTCTCTGAAGGTTCATCCCAAGGAGTGCAAGTTTCCCACACCTTATGGGATGATCCCATTATCTCACCAAACCAATTATTCCAACTTAGTAGGCACACAATTTGAGTGATAACAGTGGTTACTAGACCTATTTACGAAGCTTTCTATATGAGTACAATATCTTCTATTGATAATTTATTATTTTAATATCTTTTATTATTTTAATTTATTGATTAAATATGTGTATGACATTTAATGATGTTCTATTTTTGAACATGTGACTATAAGGAGATATGAAAGATAGAGAGTTATGTCATTACCACATGATGGAGATTGTTTGGTCTCTTCCTTTGAATAATAAAAAGAGAGGGAATATAGGTATCTAGTTTCAAACATTTTGGTAAATATCATTGATGCCATATAACATACACATGATTATTTCCTTGGATGAGTGATAGGACTCACACACTAGTACCTTGTAGCTCCTGATAAGAAAGATAATAGTCACTTTAGAGGATGTGTTGAGGATCATGTGGTTGTCCATTTTGGGAGACAAATTGTATTACAAGGTGATTTTAGTCCATCCCACATTTCTTAGGATCACTTATACATTGGATGTGCTTAGGGTACTCATTATTCCCCTAGTGATACCACTATTTTATTATCAAATATTATGGTGGTGAATGTTCTTCATTTTTATAAGTCCATATGTGCCTTTCTAGCATCATTTTATTCAAATGATTATGGTGGGATTTTATTTTTATATTATATGCATAGATTTGTCTATGATATTGAGGATCATAGCATGAGATATTCTCAGTTCCACACCATGTTGGCCCATCCTACTCTATCAATGGAGCTATGATGGAAAGTTTTTAAAGAGTATTTATAGTTGTATCATGATCATGTTATAATATATGTTTGAGTGATCATATACAAGGACTCTGATAGGAGGGACTGGTCTCACTTAAGATCATGAGTAGCTAATAGTGGAGGTTACTCTTCACATATTCAATTACTACTAGAGGGAGGTAGATATGTAAAAGGTGATGAGCCCATTATATATTGATATTTTATTATACTTTAATTTTAAAAACATTTGATATACATATATGTATTTTTACATATTTGTTCTTATATTGGACTCAAATACATGGTCTTGAGATTTGTATAGTACTTTTATAGTTTAGCTCATGTGATGGTATTTATTATTGAAAACATTTATATATTTGATTAGGATCTTATAAATTTAATGTTTTAATGATATTTTTAATTTTTATCTATCGTATCATGTGTAAGTTTAATTTAATTATGATCTATATAATGAGTTAACCATTTTGATAGAAATAGAAATTGTCCACCATGTTGATTGACATTCATATTTTTATTATGATATAAAACCTATTACTCTATACCTAATTATTTTTGGCACTTGTATATGATATTTTTTAATGTGACTGTGACATTTATAAGTCTACATGACATGTTTGTATTCATGATATGAATGTTTTTTCTTTGGTATCAAAATTGGATATGTGTTATTATCATGGATCTCTATATCTTTCTTATTGATTCTATTGATTTAAAATGTAATAATTATTTTATCAAAAACTTTTTTATCTTTTATCTCAATGTATAATACTCATTATCTTGATGTCAATGAATACCATGGTAATTTTAAAAATGCCTTGCATTTTGTGTATTCATAGTAATAAGGAGTTAGTAATTAAGAGGGAGAGTGATTAAGTTTTCATACATCAATGTGTGTATAATATCATGTCATTGATTTCTCAATATATCAAATTATAGTGGTTTTCTCTTACTATCGGTAAATTTAATTGATTTTATTGGTTCTCTAAAAAATGATTCATTCCCTTTGTTGATTACATTGAATTATTATTTCCTGATAAGATCCATGTCAATTGCATTATCTATATTATGAATGACTTGAGTTGGATTCTTGATTTTAGATATTAAATTAGGATTCCTTTATTTATTTTTAGCTACTTGTGTGAAGATGATTTTGGTTTAGTAAAATTTTGTGATAAATAATTTATATCACGTGAATATCTTAGCACATCCATTTATAAGCTTAGAAAATAGGTCTAAAACTTATGCATATTTATATTTTAAGTGGACACAAGAGACCCATACTAAAAAATAAATTTATTTTCCAAGTCGTAGGGTTGATAAATTAGAGAGTGAAAATTAATTTTGGACCATAAGATGTAATATTAAATAATCTCATTGTGACATTTTTGCATAGATGTTCCAATATGAGTTTATGTACAATGTGCTTATGATCATAGAATAAGAATGCATATTACAAATTTTTGAAGTTAGATAAGGAGACAATAGGTAAACTATAAAACCAATATATCAAAACTCTTATGAGATTTTTATGGAAAGCCTTTAATATAATACATCTATCATTCCCTTATTATCTAAAAGAAAGGGTATATTGAGTTAAATGAGTACAAGTATCTCCATATCCATTGAAGACTAGTAGTTTAGGAATGATTAAATTATTTGGATGTGGATGATAATATATATATCATGTAAGGGGTTTTACCAAGATACCATTATATTTTATATTCACGTAACATTAACTAGTCCATAAAAAGAGATCAAGAACCTACTTCTTGAGGTCAAAATGTCATATATCATGTATATAATATGGCTAGTGAGAATAGTAATGGTTTGAAAAGATTCACTCTTGGGTTTTAAATGACCATATATTGTAAACATTAGTATGAAAGGATTATGATAACTATAATTACATGGTTGAGGATTGCATTCTAAAATAAACTAATTACAATGGTGGGGATGATTGCATAGTTTGTTATATTGACTCTGGATATGAGTAGAAACATTATACTGCATGCTAATGGATTTGATTGACTTAGGACAGGATAAAGAGTCATCATAATGATTATTATTAGGATATTTATATTCAATAAGTAGAGGATGACTAGATTGAAAATCATTGAATGATATTTCATTATCATCACTTCTTAAATATAAATCATTAATGTTACATTGTATGCCATTTTCCTTCATTTTCATTCTGTACTATTTCAAGAGAGGGAGCTAAAGTTATATCGTTATTTATTTATTCTAAGGGAGGAGAGAGATTATATAAAAAAATATCATTAACTATGGCTAGAGGATAATGTCGGATATCATATGCATTTACATCATCTACCTTTTCTATAGAGAGAGACGGACTAGAACATTCACTTGTATCATTTTCTATTTCTATGCAAGGGTTATGGTTTTCTAACTTGTATTTATTAATGTGATGTCATGCAGTAAATTTTGTAAAAATTAAACAAGGTACACAAGCTTTTGATTTTTGTCATTTTGATCCTTGTAAAATATTGATATAAAGAAGATATTCATTATTAGTATGCTCTTTTTCTTTTTCTTTATGAAAAAATGAATGCAAGGGAGGAATTAGTTTTTTAATTTATATATTAGTTAAGATATTTTCATCTTCATTATTATACCATTCATCTTGATTTTCATAATCATAATCATATCTATTACAATTATATTCTTGATTAATATGATAAGAATCAATTTTTTTACAAGTATGATCATTAGTTTGTTCATTATCATAATCATAGGGTGTAGCATTACTAGATAACATTAAATATAAAGGGTGAACACCATTGGGAATTTCATATTTGGAAGTAATAATATATGTGTTAGCCCACAATATAACAAATATGAAAATTACACTACTTATTTATAACAAATAATCAATCATGCCACAACAAAAATAATGTTGAAATGTGCTACTAGTAAAGACATGTTTGATTTTTAGGCTCTCAAATATACTAATCGTAGTCATATATGGTGAACATAACCATTAAGGCACTAAGTATAGAGGATGCCACTCATTATGTATCCCAACTATCTCATCTCTAGGATACATTGAGATTAATTTCATAAGGTGAACTACTTATCAATACACTCCAAGAAAAAATAACCAAAGGATTAGTATGGTTGAAAAATAAAACCCTAGTAATTTTTTATATATGGTGAGGTATGTAGAAACTAAAATGTGTATATAGTTTTGTATAATGGCTTGAGTATTGTGGTAATATCCTTTACACCATGCCTTGAGTAAAATTGAAGACCATTTTTCTAATAATGACAACTCCTATGAGTTTTAAAACTATCAAAACACACTTTCTATGAAAACAAATATAGAAAAATAAATTTAAAACCAATGAAAAGAAAATATTTTTGTGCAAAGGATATAATAATTTAGTATGAAGCCCAAAATTCAAAGAGATTTTATCTTTAGTGTCTATAAATCATGATTTATGAAACCATATAACAAAGATAGAAAATAAAAAGCAATGTTTGAAAACTGTGTGGCTTCACCAATATGTTTTACCATATTTTTTACACGCTCTAATTTCTTTATAAACTTCTTGATGGTATCTTTATTTATATAAATTACATTATCAAATTTCCCTTTTACATTCTACACATCTTCCTCCACTTTCTCCCACTTTTTTTTATGATTTTCCATATATTATTTGATTTGGTATATGTGTTGGAATAAGTCCTAATGGGCTTCATGTTCTTAGGCATCTTTTTTTTTTCCTTATCCAATTTCAATTGCATGTATTTAAACTGCATTTTTTAGTTTTTTTATTTTCAATAAAAGACCCATTATACCCATTTAAATTTTGAATTATTTCTCCAATTTTCAATCCATTTATCTTGGTCCTACATATTTTTTTATTGTATGTTCTCTATTTATTTATTTTATTTACCCCAATTATTTGTTAGTTTTTGGATTGAAATACTAATGTTCAATTTTTTCATTCCTAGTTTAGCACATTATATGTATGTGTAATTTGTGATTAAGCACAACCTAAGGGTTTATATCAGATCTAGGACTTAGTGTAGTATACCAAGCTATAGTAGATTTTGTAGGCATGGTTTATATAGGCCATTCATGATCCTTGCCATGGGGACTAGGATTGATGTGTATGGGGGACAAGTGAGTTTTGGTTATGTAGAGTGAATACATAGTGCATTATTAATATGGAACAAGAAAAACACATTCAGTAGAGTGGAGGTTTTTACTTAGATGAAATGCAACTTCTATTCATTAGCAAAGAATAGGGAAAAGAATATAGAGTACAATGCCTACAGTCTATGCATACAAGGTAGAAGCATATAACAAATTTTTTGTTCTATTATTGCATGTTATAATGGCATATATATATTTATGTGTCTAAATATTGAGGAAATGTGAATGTTGAATATTTATACAAATAATATAAGATTAGTAATAACTATTATTTGGTTACCAAGGAATATATCCACAATGTGTTGATCTTGTCAAATGTGGTAGTTGGAAATAGTTATAAAAATCAATATCTAAGATATTAGCCATTTGAATTTGAATATGGGATATACTTTTGGAATAAATTATAGTTGGATCACTTGGTGCACATGGCCAGAGTTGACCTATCCATGAGTGGATGTTAGTTAAGGTGTAGAATTATGAGGTGCAAGGAATAAAAATCAATGTTGAATTTAGAGTTGTGTTTTTAAAGGTCACAAGAGTGAGAGGCATGTGAGTAAATCAATTTAATTTAGTTAGTGAGTGGGAACAATACTTAGCATATGACTATGGGAAACATGGAATGTAAGAGCTAGAAATATGATATGGAACTAGTGTGTTATGTAAGCTAACGAGTTATGCATGTTGTGGTATGGAAATACCAAGCATGTGAGACTAAGAGTTGTGGTGTGTAAATATAGAATCTATAGTGGACATTGAAGAGTGTGTAGTGGTTAGTGCATTAAATTTAGTAAGCTAGCATAAGACTTGTGTGTTTGGCTTAGAGTGAAATTTGGGCAAGGAGAGCACAAGTTTGGGTGAAAGGCATGTGCTTTATGTAGTAGACATAACAAGTAAGATTGGTTACACAAGGGGGGAACATAGATCATTCTCTGTGTCTTGAAGAGAAAAAATCTTTATTATGTTCATGCACAGTTAGGGGAACTTCACCTGAAGTAGATATAAAGTGTACCACATAGCTTGATTAGTGTATTATCCAAGTATAACCACTCTAAAAACAATTTGTGTCATGATAGGTACATGTGTCTATCACTTCAATGATATGTTCCTTCTCTATGGGGGGTAAGTGTTTAAGATCCAAATTAGAAGGATGTTATGTCATTATTAGCTCATTAAGTGGTAGAGTATAAGGCTTGATAAGCTCCATGTTAAAGACTAGGCGCATGCTCAAGTACTATAATAGATCAAGAACAAAGGTGTTCTTTTTGGTGGCATATACAATAGTGTATGAACCATACCACATAGCCTTGATCTTTTAGTGTGGACCTTTGAAGTGCTTCTTATGAATTTGTAACTAGACCTTATCACCATCTCAGAATATATGAGGTGTGTGATGTGTGTCATAGTACTCCTTGTATTCATTTTAGGTGTGAGATATAATTTACTAAACATGATAGTGAATATACTAGATGTGATGCAAAAACTTCTCAGCTTTGTCTACTTTCCATTTTTATGCATGCAACTTAGTGCTTAATGGGGCATGGTAGGATATGTCTAGAGTTGTTGAAGGTTAAAATCCAAGATATGTCTAGAATGTATTATGGATAGTATAGATATAGATAGCCTTGTTGTAATGGTGTTAGATGTATAATATATTATCCTCCCAATAGTGAGCATGAATGTAGTTATACATTCACATAAGATGATCAAGTGTGTGATTTAAGACTTTAATTTTTCCATCTATCTGAGGATGAAAAGATGTCAACCAATCTAGTTGTCTACCCATCAAATCCTACAATGCTCAAAAAAAGTGACTCATAAATCACATATCATGATCGAATATGATGGATGTCAGTAACCCAAAATGAACCTAAACATGGTTAAGAATGCATGTGTACTGTCAGATACATTAATGTCTTTCTTACATGTGACCATGATAATCATATTAGGGAATTGGTATACTATAATGAACATAGAATCATGTTATCATCTCATCATGGATATCTTAATCATGAAATGCATGGTGAAATATTCTAATGGCATGGATGGAATTAGTAGACATATGTAAAGTCTTAGCTTCTTATTCGTTAGCTTGGTGATGTAGCAAGGAATTAAAGAGTTGATGTGGAACTCCATGTCTATGTGCATGTGTGGCCAGTAGAAGTGTGACTATAATTTATCTAGATTCTTGGTCATGTTAAAGTGTCCTAAGGTTTTATCATAGTTCTACTCCTAAATGAGTCATTAGTGAGGTATGCAAGAGGGATCACAAAGATGTTCAATATTTTAGATAAGTTTGTCATACAAATAGAACTTTGAAACTTTTTAACCTTGTACAAGGCTAGCGTAAGTTTCTATGGAGTCTTGATCAACTGAGTGGAAGAATATCTATTCTATGAAATTATTATTTCACGTGTCTAACACCATGATGAGTATGTGAACTAGCAGTTGAATAAGGCAATATGTGGCCTTATTATCCTTTCCTTTCTTGTGCTTGATCATGACATGAAACTACTAAAAGCAAGACATTCATTTCATGTGGTATGTATTTTCTAGTTTGTTTTATGACTACAAGAACTGAAGTTAGTTTGGCTTGAATGAATAATTATCTCCTTCATGAGAATGTAGTGTCACCATTGATTGATTGATTACATAATAGCATATATCTCCTTCTCATAGGTGGAGTAACCTTACACCATGTCATTGAATGTCTATGAGTGGCATGTGAATGGATGCCCATGATACATGAACACTACATCAAGTATGTAGTTAGATGCATCAGTGTAAATTTTAAAGTTCTAAATAATATCAAGCATTATGAGAACAATAACTACCCAAAATAATTACTTGAGTGTTTCAAAATCATGATGTTGTGCATAAGTTCAATTAATCTTAGCTCTTTAACATGTTATATAGGTGAGATACCAATAAATTTATGAGATGCTAAGGATAAACCTATAGTAGAAGTTAACAAATCTAATAAAACTCCTTAATTATGTGAGATTGCACAAAGTGGGACAATATTGGATTAATTTGATCTTCTTTAGGTCTCTTATAATTCCAATGAGGTTAATTATGTAGCCCATATATTAAATATATGTCACTCCAAATGTACACTTCATTAAATTGGCTTATAACCTATACTGGTGCAAAGTGCCTAAGATGAGTGAGATGTGCTCTATGTTCTCCTCCCAAGTCTTGTTAAATATGAGGATGTTATCCAAGTAGATGATGATGAAGTATTTTATGAAGGTTTTGAGTAAATCATTCATCAAGCACATTAATGTGTTTGGTACATTGGTGAGGCTAAAAGGCATAACAAACCATTCATATAATCCTTTCTCATGTCTTGAAATTTATCTTCTATATGTCTTCAAGATGAATTTGGACCTAATCATAACTTGAATTCAAGTCAATCTTGGTGATGTATTGATCACATTAAAGTTATTCTAGAACATCATCAATGTGCATTAGTGGATACTAGTTCTTCATCATGATTTTGTTAAATACATGATAGTCTATGTAGAGTCACCAATATCCATATTTCTTAGCTATTATGAATATAAAACCTATACAAGGTGAAGAGTTATGCCTGATATTTCCATGATTGAGGATCTTTTGTATCTGGTGCTAAACTTCATCATCTACCAAACTAATCCTTGATATATGGGATTATTTAGAAGAGGGGATCCAAGGTCTAAATCAATGTGGTGTTTTATTGTAGTGTGTTAGAAGGCCTTAAATTTATACAAATAATTTACTTTACTACTCCGTTAACTTGTCAAGTTACTATAGCTATAATTATGTGCAATCATTGTCCACTACCAAAGTATGCTTAATTTTTTAATTTGTAGGTGTATCAGGGTAGACCATGTGTAACATGAACTTATACACATGTGATATGAGCTTGTGAAACTATTTGGTCGAGATGAAGCTGATTGTAGTTGAGGTCACTAACTTCATGAAAAACATCACAAACCTCTAGAGGCATGATGTCATAAGTGACATTGTCCTCCATTGGCTTGAACTTATACTAAAAGTTTCATTATCATGAAAAATATATATCTTTACCTTGATATAGACACCTAGAAGAATAAGGATCTGGGTGCATAATAATGGTGAGACTAAGGTTTTGTGTATTGGATTAAGGAGGTTCTTCTAACTACCATTGTCAATGTTAATGTGTAGAGGATAACCCATCACCCAAAATTGAGTGTGTAAGAGATGTTTGTGATCTTAACATATTTTAACCACATTGGATTTGGTACTTAGACAAGAGGAATCTACATCAGTGTCATCCATTGGCATGTGTCTTGACATATATTTCACAATTAGAGACTATTCCACATGGCATTTAGAGTTATCATGGGTGGTTGAGTGATGGTAATGGCACCAATTATCAATAAACTTCATCTTGCCTTTGTCTAAAGTATAGGGTAATGAAGCCTTTGAGTGTTACATAATATGTTGAGGTTGGGAACTCTTGCATGAAAGGTTTTGTTACTTTGGCTCAGAGGGTTATGATGTGGATTTATGCGATGGTAGGTCCTTACGTACCACACTAAATGAAAAAGTGGCACACTATTTCATATTTTACTTGGATTTGAGCTTGGTATTGTGATATTATTGTCCCAATGTGTCACAATTCAAGAACTATATCTTCACATAAATATAAGGTGAGATTCCATTTATGTACTTCAACACCCTATGGGTTTACTCAAGTTCTCTTATAAGTGCATAGAGAAGTCATGAAAAATGTTGTTGTAGTCTTCCATGAACTGATCCTTGTGATATAATATTCAAAGTGTTATATATGGTATTATTACTTATTCTATGTGTCAAAAAAAAATTTAGGATTCTATTGGAATAAACTCTTGTATGTGTTGTGCATTAAAGTTCTACCACCAGTGAACAACCTAAATGGACATCTCCAGTAATATAAAATTGATATTATCATCATTAGTGAAGGATTTTATAGATAATTATGCCATAAATTATTGAATCTAGGCATCCAATAATTTTGCATCAATTTTACGTTTAAATAGAGGAATGTTAAGATTGACTTGTACATTGAAGGGTGTTTATTATTGAAACCATTTTGGATCATGTTGTTGATATGAAGAGGAGGATTTTGGGTTTAGATATATCATTAACTTATCTAAATAACCAAAAAAATTGCTTTTTATGCCTCTAGAGCATTGGCAATGAGCCTTCAAATTTTTGAGACTGCCTTGGGTTGATTGCAAACATCAGCCATATTATTTTTTCCATGACATTCAAATGAAGTCTTTTAAATAGAATCAAATAATAAACCTTCTTTCTCTCATTTCACTCTTATGGTTATAGGGATATTAAATAGAATAGTTCATGTATATGATATTGGTTTATCTATGCTATGGCACCTAAGACTAGGGTGCGCTAGTGACAACTGAGCCATGACTATGCAAATCGAATGCATAATGTAGTATAAAGATAGAATAAATAAAACACATTAATTTAAGTGGAAGTCTTTAATTGAAGGAAACACAAATTATATTAATTAATAAATAATAGGTCGAAGAATATAGAGTAAAAGTGCAAGGCCAAATCTCTATATTACAATTGTGTGTTGTAATGGCATCAATCTCTCTATATGTATAAATATGAAGGAGATGTGAATGTTACATATTTGTATAAATAATACAAGAGGTAAAGGGATAAATTTTAATTTTACATATAAGTTCATGGTACATGCAGATTTATGTTGTGAATGGGCATAGGTGAGATTGGTGTGTGATTAATCTAGTGCACTGTAGTTGGTGAGTGGCCAAGGAATATGGAGCACATGGCATGTAGGATTCAGTGATATGACATGGAACTCATGCATTTCATGGTCTAATGAGGTATACATGTTGTGGCATAGAATTTCTAGGTGTGTAACACTAAGAGTTATGGCATGGAATTGTGGAATATGTAATACACAGTGAAGAGTGCACAGTGGTCAATGTGTATAATTGGATGAGATGGAACATGACTTGCATGTTTATCTTAGAGTGAACTTAGTGTAAGGAGTGAATAGTTTTCAATGAGAGTTACATGCTTTATGAAGTATATCAAACAAGAAGTAAGCTTGGCTATATAGGGAGAGTGCACAGATCAATTCATGGCTTGAATTTGGTCATGAATACTTGATTATGTCATTTTTAGAAATGTTTCACTTTAACTAACTTATCCATTTAATATGGACCTATTTCACTACCTCATCCAATCCTAATCATTTATTTAGACCTATTTATTTAATAAATTTTCATCTTTCACATACTAAAATGTTCTAATATCCAAAAACACCCATAAACATCTATATGAACTAGTCTAAACCCAAAAACCACATGTTTTCCTTAAGGAAAACAAATTAATAAAGAATAAAGTGGCAAACAATTTTTTTACCTCTATGGGATGTTTTTGGACTTAACCCTATAATGGTCATTTTTCAAATTGAAACCCTACTTTAATTTTTGGTTCATGTTTTTAGGATTCTTATCATATGGTTTTCCTTTTTGAATTGTTATAAAGTTACACTTAGATAACCTATTCTACCACATGGAAATTTGAATGAATTGGCACACTTACACTATTTCACATTATTAAAAGCTTCCCTATTCTTACCTATTTTAATTATAATCACTTGAAGTAGTCCTCGACCAAGTCAAAATTTTATTTTATCCAAGCCAAAGTAAATCATGTTCAATTATTCAGTCCATCTGCAAATGTATTCATATATACAAAGGGGCATAACTCACAAATAAATCTAAGTGGGGTAACTACGCAGGATTTAATTACCTCTTCAGATTATTTGATATGTAGGTAGAGTTAAATCATCACAGGGGTGATTGGTGTTATATCAACCCATTACACTCTTTACTTTCTATTTTTACATTTTCAATCATTACAGTCCCTATTAGGATTTTGACCTTGAATAAGCTCTTTGTATATCTTCTACACATATGCAAAGGTCAAATATCTACATACATATCTTATTTAATATGTTTTAAGTGATCATGAATAGAGTTCTAAATTTTTATAAAAGGACAAGATTGAATAGTAAGGGAGTATAGTGGTAGTCAATCTTGTTCTAAGTTGGATGATCATATCCTTCCTCAAATTTAGCTCTAGATTCTATGTATTTATAGATATAGGTTGTATTTACCAATTTTAGTAATTTTCTAGCTTTACATAGTCAAATATTAGATTAAAAAACTAAATTTATTATTTAATTTTACATTTATCTTCTTTCAATTGATTATGATTTGTTACATTTAGTCTTTTAACTTCACTATGCTCGTTGAAATTTCATTTAAAACATTTTGGTATAGTCTATTTAATTTATATTAAATAGGTTTAATTCACATATTTATTAAAACTATAGATAAAATATATTGGTTAACCATTTTTTATATAGGAATTTCTTCAAAAAAATTAGGTTTAGATATATTCTTTAACATTCATCACTAATGGATAGGGATAGTGAGGAATATGGAGATGATGTGGAAGTGGAGGTCTCTTCTATGGTGATGACAGTATATGATTTTTAAATAAGGGACTTGGTGGCTATGGTAATAAAAGTTGGGCAAGGAAGGCCCACAAAACCTATGTGTTTTATGGCCATGTGCTTGTGTTTCAGTGTATCAATTTCATAGTTGATAAATGAAGATCAAGAAGTTATGGATAGGCCTTTACTTGAAGTCTAGAGAAGGTGACCAAGAGGGTTGGGCCCTTGGTCAAGAATCACTGAAATGGAATGAAGGAGAATGGCATGAGATGTTTTGGGATCACATGGTCTCAGGTCTTTTGAGGATGCCAAAGATCTATTTCTCTACTCAAATCTTTGGAATTTTTGGAGGTGGGGTGTAGGTGATAATGCTCACCTTTAGATTTTTTTTGGAATCTTGGGAGGGAAGGATAAAATTAAAAATAGGGGAGGTTGTTGGTCTTCCTCTCAATTATTTTCCACACAAAACTTGGTTTCTCTCTAGTGGAACATCTACATGATGTATGTTGGTGGATTTTACCCCATGAAAACTTATTGAGCTAGGATGGGTATTAGAGTAACTCATCCCCTTAGGGTTATAAATGGCATGAATATTAGATGAGTGTTGGACATAGTTCTACATGACTACTCAACTAATAGGGAAATCCATTCATTTAAAATAAGGCCTGTAAGCACAAAGGTTGATCCTAAGGTAATTTTTGAAGGAAGTTGGCTCTTGGGTGTAGGAGGATTATAATTTGATAAATACACTCTTTTTCATAATAGAGTGGATCTTAGAGGAGTCCACTCTCACCTACTATAATCCCTAGTAAATATCTCCTTCAAGAAATGTAGAGGAAGGGTGAAGTTGAAGTCCTCTTGTCCTTTTAATGTGGATGATAAAGGAATCCACCTTATAGGTTCTAGTAGGAGGCAATTCCTTCTTAATTCTCAACTACATGGAAGTTGGTCCTATAGAGTAAGCCTCTAGTATGCCTCATCAAAGGATATTTAGTTCTCTGAGTTTCATTTTTTTGTTACACCCTTGTTTGATCTCAAGTTGTGGGTACCTTTAATATGCTCTATTAAATTTGTGAATCTTAATTGGGGGAAAAGACCATTCAATGTGATTTGGTTCTAAAAAGGTTGGGTGGAAGATTTAGGTTTCATAAGACCTTATTATTTGGATATTTTTTTGTCTATAAGTGTCCCTAAGAAAGACATAGTGAAGGGTATCAGTGCTTTTAGTTTTATTATTTTATATCACTTTTATGTACTAAAGGTTGTAGGATCCTCAAAACCCATATTTGTGGGTACCTTAAAACCCTTGTGTGTTTTATTCAATCATGTTTGGCATTGTGGAGGTTAGGCAAAATACCCAAGTGGTAGAAGACCTTCCTCTTTGGATGGTCTTCTATCTAGTAGTTTCCTCAAGAACAACATGACAAAGGGGGTCTACCCTTTGAGATTCACTATGTTCTATAGTTTGTTTCTTTTTGTGTTTTACTAGGTTACAAGAGCCTCAAAACTTCCTTATTTTTCCAAGGTTATGAGTACATTTACTTCTCTTGATAATGGTTATGGGAGCATCGAAAATCCTTTGCTATGATTTGAAAAGATTGTGAATCTTAGTGGGGAGATAAAACAACTTGTTATTACTCTACTATATGGAGGTTGTGCGGGAGACCCTAGTGGTGGAAAACCTCCTCATCTGGTGGATCTTCTAGTTTGTAATTCCATCAAAGAAGAAATGATGAAGGGAGTTAGCCCTTTAAGATACACTATTTAGCATCATCTTTATGTATTACCCTTAAAACAACTAGTTGTGGGAACCCTTAAAACCCTCATGTTATATAGTCTCACCATGGTCATGAGTACCTTTAATTTAATTTTTAAAGGTTGGGCAAGCCTTAAAACCCTATTTGTTGTACTTGAAGGGTATGGGACCCTTAAAAACCACATGTTATATAGTCTTGCCAAGGCCATGGGTACGTTTAATTTACTTATTAAAGGTTAGGGGAGCCTTCAAACCCTCCTTTCCATACTTGGTTTTTATGGGGATCTTTTAGCCTCTTTGTTGTGTTGGGATGTGGGTCTAGTTGTCAAAACCCTCACTTACCCGGTTCATAGCTCTGATTTCAAAAGTGTTTTACCCTATCAAATAAAAACACATTCATCACTAAAAAAAAAATTTATTTTGACCTAATATCTAATATCTATCACTTAAAAGTATCTTCTCTTGACCTTGTATTTCATAATAATTGAATAATCTTCATACATAAAAAATCCTATTTTTAGGATATGAAGTATTTTTTATATTTAATCTCATTTTCAAGAAATCTATGGCTATAATGGATGAACATTTTTTTAAAGATTCTATATTTTCTATTACATGATTACCTTCCTTGATAATTAAAACCACCAATACTCATGTAACTAAATGAAACACATCACATGCACTCTTAATGTAAACTTTTATAAATTAAAGTGTGATAAATAAACAAGATCAATTATACATATAGGACGTTACATATCCTACTCATAATGAATATCAAGTGTTATTTAATTATAATTGCTTAAATGTTAAATCATAAATTTTACTCAATAAAATTATATTATAAAGTGCATGCATGAATCCATTTATTTCTCCTCCTCCTAGGCCTCAAAGTGTTAACAATTACCATCCCCCTCCCACTATTAATTCATGATAATATTGGATTCCATTTTCCTTATTATTAATAACCAAAAAGGTAGCCAAAACATCATGGAGGTATTCAACATGTTTCTCTTTAACACCCTCCACCTCCTGCAAGGAAATCCAACCAATCCAAAGGATACAATATCATGCATCAACTAAATATACCCATGAAAAAATTTCAATTTTGGAGTTACTAAATATTTCATTGGTTTATAAGGATATTTTATATCTTTCATTAAGAGATATTTCTTCTCCCTATGAGATACAACCTACTATTTTTTTCCATCATAATCACCTTTAAGGATAATGGGAAAAATATTACATTTGAAGATGAAGAATTTCTAACATAAGATGTAATCACACAAAATATTCCACCATTTATACAAGTTATAATCCAAAACAAAAGAATCAAGCAATTATTGATTGATTTTATGTCAAGAGTAAGCATTTTTAAAGTTATTTTATTATAAAAAATATGTGCTAACATTGATAATCTTCAATAAAAATATCAAATTATCAAAGGATTCAATGATTCATCAAGACAAGTATTGGTAATGATGTCTTTAGATGTAACCTTAGGACCAAAAATAGTGTCTACTACATTTCATGTTATGACTAATAACTTACATTGCAACTTACTATTGGAACAACCATGGATACACATGATGGCAGCATAACCATCTACATTACATATATGTCTTAAGCTCATGAAATAAGGATACTCATATGAATTTTTTTGTAGATGATGACGCTTTCTGATTTTATAAAATTAAACCATCTCATCATAATCATATGATCCAACTATTATTCCTCCTCCTCATGTCATCCCTCTGTACCAAAAATTCACATATGAAATTGGGAAGTCAAGTATTAATAACAATAAAAACTAAAAATAGACCAACAATAATTACATATATCAAAGAAATAAATTTATTAATTAAAAATAATACAAGTAAATATCCAATTATAACTTCAAAACTACAAGATAAATAATCAAGATTGCATAGCAAAGATTTTCAATAAAAGTAGGTATAAAGTCAAAAGTTAAAAATAGAATAACTTGAGAAAGATATGTTACATAAGCAACAATAATTTTTAAAAATATAACAATAAAATATACATAAATCACATCAAGATAATAAGGATAAAAAAAATTGTATTTTTCATCTAACTTTATTGGTTAACTCAAAGATACAAGATGATAATATTTCAAACTATTACGATAGAGATGATGATGAAGCTAACATGATTAATATGACAGATAATCAATTACATAAGATAAATTTTAATACTTAATATAAATATTTATCTCATAATTTATTTGATCCATTACTCCAAGGGTTTACGATGATGATTTTAAATTACTGGCTAAAATTAGTCAGATTCAAAGGTTAAGCATTTTTAGGTATGCCAAAAGTTGATAATGTGAACAATTTCTGTAATAGTATCTCTTATATGGAATTTATGATCAATTCAATGAATAATGTGTAAATATTATGTAAAAATATTTTGTAATCATTAAAATCATGCCACATTAATATAGACTAAAAATTATTTTATAAATGCTATTAGATAACAATTTTATTGCATTCCCTACTAGTAGACAATGATCAACAACACATATTTTACATAAAAATGGAAAATCATTATGTGATTCTCATATAATCATAGGGTATGATATGAATAATTATAAAACATTGTAATAAAAATTTCAAAAGTATATACATGAATAAATTATCAAATTCATACAACATCGACAAACATATATTAAAAAATAAGTTCAAAAGAAATTGCCAATAGTTAGGACAAACAAGAAGAATCTTCAACAAAAAGACTTAACCATCACAATATATATAAAAGGTAATTACTATAATAATAATCAAATTAATATTAACAAAAATGAAATTATTTACAATCTTGGATGATTATCATAAACATGGTATACTATCAATGACTTATATCATAGTGTAGATTGGGTAACAAGCCCTATGATATGTCATATATCCAATTACTTATATATATAAAAAATTTAATAAAAATGTATGGGTAATTCATCCTAAACATTAACTATAATATAAATTTGGATGACCATGGTTACAACTGTAAGCATGGAATCCAATAGAGGGGAGGTTAATATAGTGTTAGTCAATAAAACCAAATCAAAAATAACACACTAGACACTAACACCTCTAGTTTAGACACTATGGAGAGTACAGGTAATAATAACATAATGATAACACAACTAAAAAACAAAATAAATCATCCTTGTAGTCCAAAATGGCTTGTTAAAGTTGTTTGCTTCACTATATACTCAAGAAATCTTTGTCAATGAAGATCCAATTGTTCCACCTCTCCTTCACACCTTGGTTTAGATATTTATCTTATCTTGGATTATTAAATTGGAATGGTATCACAAATAAAATATCTTATTTCACCTATTTTATCATAATAAATTCACATTCAAAGAGCTTGTTGATCAATAGGTAAGGCCTTGTATTTATAGCCTCCAAAGTTAACTATTTTAAACATTGAATGAGTTCAAACTAACCCTAGGTGAGTTAAGGATAAATATAATTGAGTTTAAAATGTGTCATGTAATTATGGTTATCAATTAATAGGCATGGCTCTCAAATTAGATATTTTTAGATATTTGTGAGAGCTTCACAATTCATAAAAGTAATGATGAAGAAGCTTGATATTTTGAATTTGTTATTTTCTATTTTTGGATATTCATTGATTAAAAATAGATAATTTATCTAAACATATAATCTATTTTAATTAGTTGATTAATTTTTATTATCATTTTATCTCTTTTAAGACTTGTTCAAGTTCCCTGCTTAATGGGTCCATAGGCTAAACTACTAGTTGTTAGGTTGCAAGGTGATTGGGGTTGAATTCATGAGAGGTTATTATTATATAAGGGATAGTACCCAAAATTGGGATGATTCAACATAATTTTGAGCATTGATGAATGATATTCAGATAAAATCAGGATGTTTAATGATTTATAAGCTTACTTTTCAATGTTTGGTAGGAATTAGTCTGAAGTTTACTTGGAAGCCATTTATGGCTAGAATGGGGTGTCTATAGTTTGTCCCTATTTGGGAAGGTGTTGTGAGACATAGGAAAATTAAAATATTCTCAAATAATTATAATCCCATTAAGAATGAAAAAATATAATGATTGAATAATAAGCACCAAATAATGTTTGTGAAACCTATAATGATGTCCCCTTAAGGGAGTGACTAACACATACAATTGATAGATGATCCCTCAAAAAGAAGCAAGAATAAGTAAGAAATAAACCTATGGGTGAGATTAATCTAATTTATATCATACTTACACACATTGATTTAAAATTATTAATTTTCCAAAATGTGGTTATAATCAATAACAAGGGTTAAGACATTGGTTTGCCCAAAGATGGTTATAATCAGTGGCATAGGTCTATGACCTAGAAGGTTAGATGAGTCAAACTAATGAATTACCCATAGGAAGTTATAATAATTAGTATGATATGGATTCAATAATTATTTTTTGTTGTGCCCCACTAGGGAAAATTAGCAATTAGAATTCAAGGATATAACCTTTTACATAGATTAAAGATGAGTAGGGGAAAATGTAGATGTGATGGTCTAATGATGGAAGAAACCAAAAACAACCAGGCTCATGAGGATGCACAAAGTGATGAATGAGATGATTGGAAGAAATAAGGTGGATAAGATGACTCAAGATATGCCATGTGTCCAAGGACTTCCTACATAATATGGATAGATCTAAGGCTAATTTAGTTCACCTAAAAGTGGAAGAAAATTGAATAAAATAAAAATTAATCAATGTGAATGATTTGGTTGTACCTACCAATACAAATATTCTTATTTTTATCATCATTAATATAATTATAATGGTAAATTGGTTCATTTTATCAAGGAGGGTGGGAGGATTTTCTAAGGTGAAATAGGATAAGTTTTTATGGCATCATTGATTGTAAGATTTCTTAAGCTGATTTTTTTTTATAACATGTGATGGTACGCAATAAGGATTACCATTCCAAGCCCTCATCCTTTGGTTTATGCTAATAATCAATATTTTCAATTCCCTTCCATTACCATTCTATTCCCTCCCAAGTATTATATGTCATTATCCAAATAAAGTTTGGTAATTATGACTAGATGGGTCACAATTACCATCTTAGATCGATAATTGGTCTTTGTTAAGCCTATCTTAGATGAGCCTATTTAAAAATAGATCATTTTCCAGCCACTGAACATCCTTCATCCATTACCAACCTCCCCCACTTTAAAAAATCCATGTTTATCATCGATCCAGAATAGAGCAAGTTGGTACCTCTCCAAGAGCCATCATTTGAAGACTAAAATGTGTTCAAAACTGATATTTTACAGCCAATTATAAAAAAAGGCCAAGTGAACCAACCAATCTGCAATGATTTTGTTGAAACACACATTTTTGAAAATTTATCCTATGATGAATCACCTTTTGATCCTTTCCATATTATCGAGGAGTCTCACTCTAACAAGCCAGTCTTTGTCAAGTCACATCTTAATGATTATAACCACCTTTAGGAAAATCATTATCTTGACCATTACCTTATTTTTAAATATCCTCCTTTTGAAAAACTATTCTCTATGTATTTTTATGTTGACCTTTTCCCCCTTATTAAGGATTCTGACTTTGACAAGCTAGTCCCTTTAGAGTCACCCCTCGAGCTATTCCCCTTCTTTAGGGGGCTTCACCTAGATGAGCCAGTCTAAGTCAAACCCTAATTATATGAATATATTATTAAAGATCCCATTATTACATCATAGGACATTAATTATCCCATATAAAACATTAAATAAGGCATGATTATAACATCATCAACAATTGAATAAAAATAAAAATTAATTTTAGGTTCTATTTTTAAACTGATATAAGATTTTGCATTAGAAGCAAAATCAACATCAATCTAAACATTAGATTTAGAGTCCCTTGAGTTAGACCCAACTTCATAATTGGAATACATTTTTGGCTATTAAAACATTAGTTAACTTTCCTTGTAGATCAATTTGAAAACATTTATGATCCTTCTAAAGTTTTTGAGGATTATTACATCATCATCAATATAAGTTCTCCTAGTATCTTATATGAAGATTATGCTACCTCTTTCCATTCCATTACCATTCCACATGCCATTAATACTAACCAATATAGACATTATATTGACATTTCACTTCCTAAAAGTGTCTATTGGGATCAATAGAATCATACCTTGTTAAACTGTATCCATGTTGATATATTAGTTGAAGAATATCAGGGGGACCAAGACTACATTCATGGAAAAAATGAACAATCTCCTAGTAAAACCTTTTTGGAGTTGATAGGGTGAAATAAAATTCCAAACTCAAAATATTATAGTTAGACCTTTTTGAAGGTTTTATAAGATAATCAAACTCAAAATTAAACATTTCTTAGTGAATCCTTTTTGAGGTTTCTTAGTAATACAACTTTGGTTGATAGTGAAATCATGGTAGAATGATGTGTGGTATGGCACAAGGAGGATGATATTATGAAAATTGGTGATAGTGGTAATAGGTTTACCTCCAAGTGATAAGGTAAATGATAGGGAATGAAAAAATGGAATGGAGAATGGAAAATTAAAAAGGCAAGGTAAATGGTAAGGCAAAGATATGGCTATATTTTTCCTACTAATGTGGAGATACATGTCATGATCAGCATATGATATAACTAGAATAGTCAATAATTTAAATTGATAACCCAACATCTTCTAAATAGTTGCTCTATCAAGAAAATGGTACTGATTTAGACTCTAAGAATTTTTTTATGATCTTTGTTGGTCATTGATTTTATTTCCTCCAAACTTTGATACAAGATGTCTTTGTAGCCTCTATAAAGGACAATATGGCCACGGATGGTAAATATGGATAAATATTAGTTGATAAGTCTAATTTGGTAATGTAATAGAGGTCTAGAATGAATAAATGGATAGTAATGGGATGCATAATGTTTGGGCAACAAATCAAGATCGATATTTTTAGGTAGACACAATGTTGTTGATTCCATATTTGACATAATTTTGGTTGTGGAAAGGTTGAATAATTATGAATATGCTCTTGATAATACCAAAATATTTTTTTGTTGTTTAAACCTAAGAGTAGCTACCATTTGATTATCTTATATAATGGAAGTTGTATAAATGTTTCATTTGATAATGTCTTCATCAAGTAGTGAATAAATGTTGTGCTCATATATTGGTACCTCAAAGAGGTTTTCACCAATGAAGTCATATTGATTATCTCATAGTTCTTCAAAAAAGGTTTCACTAGAAATTGTTAACTTTCAAATTTGATTATCTTCTAGCACCTTAAAAAAGGTTTCATTGTAATATTCTAATCTTGGAATTTAATGTCCCCCTAGTGCATCCAAAAAGGTTTTACTAGGATATTATTCTTCTTTTTCCTGAATGTGGTCTTAGTCCCCCTAATATTCTTCAATTGATATGTCAACATGGATGTAGTTCAATAAGGTATGATTCTATCGGTCCAAAATGACACTTGTGGAAGGTGGAGTGTTAATATAATCTCTATGTTGGTTAGTATTAATGGCATACTGAATGGTAATTGAATGGAAAGAGGTAGCACAATCTGCATAGAATATACTAGGAGAAGTTTTGTTGATGCTAATGTAATCATTATAAAAAACCATAGAAGGATCATAAATTTATTCAGTTTGATCTTCAAGGCACGTGTAACCAATGTTGTAACAACCAAAAATGTATTCTAAATATGAAGTTGAGTCTGATTTAAGGGACTCTAAATCTGATGTTGAGATTGATGTTGATTCTACTTCTAATGCAAAATTTGATATTGGTTCAAAAATAGGACTTGACTTTAACTCTGATTTTTCTTTGATTGTGGATGTTTCTCTAATGATGTATTTTTGAATATTTGGTATGGAATAAGTAATGGCATATGATATCATAATGAGATATTTGAGAATAGATTCATGTAAAAAGGGTTTGATAGAGGCTATCTCATCTAGGTGAAGCCCCTTGAAGAGAGGGAACAGCTCGAGGGATGACTCCATAAAGACTAGATTGTCAAAGTCAAACTCTTAAATGAGTGGGAAAATGTCAAGATATAACTCCATAAAGAATAGATTATTGAAGGGAGGCTCTTTAAAAATAGTACAATGGTTAAGACAATGATTTTACCAAAGGTAGTTATAATCATTAAAATATGACTCAGTAAATACTAGATTGTTAGAGTGAGACTCCTCGATAACATGGGAAGGATCAAAAGGTGATTCATCAAAGGTTGATTTTTCACAAATGGATGTTTTATAAAAAACATCATGGATTGGTTGTTTTTTTCTTTGGTTTACAATTGGTTGTAAAATATTAGTTTTGAACACATCTTGGTGTTTTAATTATGGCTCTTGGAGAGGTCCTAACTAGATCTATTGTGGCTCAATGATCAACATGGATTTTATAAAGTGGGGGAAGATTGGAAATGGATGAAGGATGATCAATGGTTAGATAATTATCTCTTTTTAAATAGGCTCATCTAAGATGTGATTAACAAAGACTAGTTACTAGTCTAGGATGGTAACTATGACCCGTTTAGTCATAATTGTACAAAATTTTTGGGATAATGAGCTACCGTACTTGGAGTGGATTGATATGGTAATAGAAGGGAATTTTAAAACTTGGTTACTAACACAAGCCAAGTGATAAGGGATTGGAATGGTATTCTTTAGGCATTGTAGAGTTTGGTTGTTAGCACTTGCCAAAGGATGTGGTCTTGGTATGGTAATCCTTGGATGTTGTGGAGCTTGGTTCCTCATGTAGACCAAAGGAGTGTTAATTTTATAGGTAGGGAATTGGGTACCATTATCATTGAAAGGATAAACTTGGTATTTTAAGTGACCCAAAGAAGGGTGATCATGGCATATGATAATTGGCATGACTAGGTTTGGTAATTATCCCAAAGAGGGGAGTCTTGGTCTATGAAAATGGTCTTTTTCTAAGTCTAGGTTTGAAAGTAACATTGGTATAGGAATGGGTCTAGGAATGGAACTATTCTATAAAATGGTCAATGATAAGCTCAGTCCAAAAGGTCTAATGTCAAATGGCTTACATAAATGGTCAAGTGGATGGATAAAATCTGAGTGACAAACATGGTAAAAATTATTTCAAAAAATTATAATCTAGGTATAAATATGAAAAATATTTCTGTCTTTGAGAACAAGGCATAAATCTAGGATCAAAACAAATAGGTCTAAAATAGAAGGTAAAATTCTAGGACTTTTGGAAACATGGAATAAAAGATAGACTTTGCAAAAAATATGTTTAAAACAAAAGGGGATTGCTAGGTATTTTAGAAACATGACACCAAAGTTAGACTTGGAACAACACTATTCCTAAAAAATGCAAAATAATTAATCTTAAAAGATTTGAAATAGTTTGATTAAAACTAGGCATTTAGATTCAAACATAAACTTGATCTTCAAAAAAATACATTGGACTTTAGGCACATGGAATATAGATCACTTCCAAAAATTAGGCATAAAAATAGTCTTTAAATCGAGCAAGGAATTAGTCTAAGTTGTAAAACCCAAAAGTGAGAGATAAATGTCTAGTCCAAAATTACATGAGGCATAGGCATAAACCAACCAATGTTTGAATATGAACTTATGAAGACAAATTTATAACTTTATTTAGAAGTCTTGGTGGTTAAATGGACAATAAGATAGACCAAAAATGACAACATAATGATACTAGGCATAAACTAAGAAGGCACATGTGGCTTTGAAATTAAAATTGGCCACAAGGTAATAAGTCTTTTATATAAATATGAGTAGTGTAATTATGTTATCTTTATCTAAAGGTATGATAAATGGTTTATTTAAAAAAATTTAAGGCACAAGACTTGGAATGAAATGGGAAACATAATGATTCCCCTTTCAAACAAGTCACACACACACACACACACACACAAATAAAAATAAAATAAAATAAAATAAATAAAATAAAATAAAAATAAAAAATAAAAAATAAAAAAAATTGACAAATGACAAAGGTAAAGTGTGGTGTCAAATGGATGGCATAACACCTATTCAAGAAAAAAAGTGATGTGAAAACATGACTTATTTTGGACATGGTATAATAAACAAATATTTTTGACTCACGATAATGAAATTAAAAGGAAAAATTAAAAAAAACACCTAAGTGTGTCATCTTAATCCTAAAAACTAACAAGGTGGCTTCACACCATAAAATTATATCTATAGACTTGTTATTGAGAGGAAATCATGTTGTTAATCCAAAAATTAAAATGCACATGAAAATTAGGGTCTTTAGGCCGTCTCTTCTCTCAAATGTTCATACAAAAACATGTAACTTTGAGATACTCATCCTATAGTGACATTATATCCACATCAAGTGGGGTTATCTAAAAATTATCAATTTTCATATGTTCTAAATAGTCCTATATGTGTGGTTAAAACTAGGGCACAACACGTCATTTGGATCTACATTAAATGACTTATTGTGAAAAGGTATTGTCTTTTTCACAATCACTTCATCCATAACTTTCTCAGTGTAGTGTGATGTCCAAGTTAAACATATGTGTTGAGTGTGGAGCCCTTTGGGGATATCACATGACCATGATGTTATGTTTTGCGGGCTTGGGGAGCTCCAAGGATGTGGGCAGTGCATTTTACATTTACTCCTCATCTGTGTTAATATTATTAAATGCATATTTAGTAATTTTCATGTTGAATTCTATGCTTGTTAGAAGTGGGATTCATTTCCTTATTTTTAGGAAAATTAATTATTAATTAAATAATTTCCATATTAGTAGAATTATTAAATATTCTACTTAATAATTTCTAATATCTATTATGGATTTTGAAAAAATTATTAAATGTTTCATTTAATAATTTCTATGATGTATTATGGATGTGGGATTGACTTTCTCATTTCGATGAGTTGGTTGTTATCACATTTGCATTGAAATTTATGCCTTTTGGAGGAGTATGGTGTGTTTCCACTTGATGGGGCTTATGCATAAGCATAATTAGATAGAATGGCATGTTTCTTCATGGATAGAGCTTATCTTGATGAGGATGGCATGTCTTATCCTTGTGAGGTGGATTTTTTCATAATTTGTTACATATAAAGGGTGTGGTGTGACCTTTAGAGGTTGATAATTTTATTTACAGGTGTGGATTTTGAGAGATAGAGTCAAAGTGTGGATGTTTTTCAAAGTGTAGGTGGTCATTTATAGGGTGTGGTATAGAAGCTTGTGATATACAGTATTATGCAAGTGTAAGTGAAAGTTCAACATTTATTTGTGCAACATTTTCTATAAGATACTTTTTATCTCTATGAGAGTTCATTGTAAACTTTTTTTAGATTACTATATTATTTGAGGACTTTCTTGGCAGATGTAGCCCATATTGGGTGAACCACAGTATATTTGTGCTATGTGTGATTTTTTCCTATTCTCTCCATTTTATACTTTCTTAATAACTATGATTTGAGGAATGGTTTTGTGATTCATTATATTTAATAATTTAGATCTGATTTATGTTCATATTAAATTTGGTTTAAAAGGTTTTAATTCCTAACAATTAGTATCAGATCTTTGGTTGTGTTTGCTAAAATGGTGAATCACAGGAAGGCTGTTATCTTGAGTGGGAGCTATGAGAGAAGAGATCAGATTTAGAGTGGAGAAGTTTGATGGTAATAATTTTGGTTTGTTGAAAATTAAAATGGAATATTACTTTTATCAGAAGTAGCTTCATCTCCCTTTGGAGGGGAAAGTAGAATAACCTGTAAGAATGAGTGATGCAGATTAGTCATTTATTAATAAGAAGGCATTGGGAGCCATATAGTTATGCCTTGCATCTTCTAATATATTTAATTTTTTTGATGAGAAAAATACAAAGGATATCATGGATAAACATGAGAAGTTGTATGAGAAATCCTCAGCCTCAAATAAAAAATTTCTTATGAAAAGATTGTTTAACATGAAAATGTATGAGATTGGTTCAATTGATAGTCATTAAATGATTTTAATATAGTTATAAATATGCCCAAATTTATTGGAACTAATTTCTATGATGAATTTATAGATTTGTTGATTTTGTGTTATTTCCCTGATAGTTGGGATAATTTGGTTATGGTTGTGAGTAATGCAGTCCTTGCCAAGGGAAGATTGAATTTTAAGGATGTTTTAGGTGTGATTATTAGAAAGGAAATGTGAAGTAAAATCACTATTTAATCATTTTAAATTAATTATTTGTCTATTGATACTAGATTGAGGTAAAAGGATAATAACAAAGGCAATTATGAAAAGTCAAATGTTAGATCTAAGTCTAGATCTAGATCCAAGATGATATGTTGGCATTGTGGGAAGAGTGGACACTTAAAGAAGGATTATTTGTCACTTCAATATAATAATGCCAAAAAGGAGGAAATGAATTAGGTAAATATGACATCAAATAAATTATATTAGGATGCCTTAATTCATTATATGGATAGTTTTTTGAGTCTTGGGTATTATATTTAGGGGCTTCTTTTCATGCCACCACACATAGGCATTATTTTACTGATTATGTTCAAGAGAATTTAGGACATGTTTATGTTTGGGATGATGAACCATGTGAGATAGTAGGGAAAGTTTGTGTTCAAGTTAAAATGCATAATGGGAACACATGTCTACTTAAGGATGTCAGACACTTGGCTATGTTGAGATGAAATTTGGTTTTAATGGGGCAACTAGGCAGTGAGGGTTTTTAGGTAAAGTTTACTGTAGATTCTTGGAAAGTTACCAAAGGTGATATTATGGTTTTGAGAGGTCAAAAAGTTGGTACTTTATATTTGAATAGTAGTGTTGATTCTTGTGATTTAATTTCTATAGATGGAAATGCAACTATGTGTCACTATAGGCTCAATCATATGAGTTATAAGGTTATGGATATCTTAAAAGACAATTTTCCTGGATTAAAAGACATAGATATAGACTTCTGTGAGAATTGTGTGTATGGGAAATAGAAGTGAGTTAAGTTCTTAAAAGTTAGACCCATAAAGAAAGAGCAAAATTTAGAGTTGGTACATTCAGATGTATGGTGACTAGATTTGGTATCTTCTATTGGTGTATCCAATTATTATGTCACTTTTATTTAAGATGTAACTAGGAAAGTTTAGGTTTATTGTATTAAAAAGAAATATTATGTATTTGACACTTTTAATAAGTGGAAAGCCTTAGTTGAGAATGAAATAGGTCTCAAGTTAAAATGTCTTGAATTTGATAATGGAGGTGAGTATTATAGTAATGCTTTCTTTGATTATTGTTCTAACAATGGAATCTATAGGCAAAGGATGGTTCCATGAAATCCACAATACAATGGGCTATCTAAAAGGATGAACAAAATAATAATGGAATGTGTTAGGAAAATGAGGTTACGTGCAGGGTCACCTTTATATTTTTGAGCAGAATTAGTTAACGTGTAAGTATATCTTACTAATAGAGGACCTTCTATGCCCTTGATTGGAGGCATTCCTGAACAAGCTTGGTTTGGTAAGAATGTTGATTATTCTTTTCTTAGAGTCTTTGCATGTGAGATTTTTTCTCTCATTAAGAAATAAGATAGGACCAAGTTAGAGGATACATCAAAGAAATGCACATTTTTTGGATATGGTGAGAATGACTTTGATTTTCATTTATGGAACATTTAATATAAGAAAATATTTTTGGCTAGAGATGTAGTCTTTAATGAAGAAGTCATGTATAAGGATCAATTGAGGACATAGTATTGGATGACATTGTAAATGGAAAAGTATCTAATGAATCAATTTAGGCTCCTTCTACACAAGGACCCCAAACTCCTATGGTAAGAATGTCTTTTAGGGTAAGAAGAACACCTAAACATTTTTTTCCTTCTTTGAATTATTTATTACTCACTAGAAATGGAGAACGAAAGTGCTATGAGGAAGCAATGCAAGTATATGCCAAGATGAAGTGGGAGCAAGCCATGGATGAGAAGCATAGATCTCTCATAGAGAGCGAAACATGATATTTGGTTAGGCTACCCAAGGGCAAGAGTGCATTGACAAACAAGTGGATCTTCAGAATAAAAGAAGAGGATGAAGGGATAAAAAGGTATAAGGCTAGGATGGTGGTCAAGGGGTTTACACAAAAAATAGGTATTTATTTTAATGATATTTTTTCTCTAGTTATAAAAATGACTTCTATTAAGATTTTTCCTGGTTTAGTTGTAGTTGAGGATTTTCACTTAGAATAGTTAGATGCAAAAAATACTTTTCTTCATGGTGATTTGGATGAAGAGTTGTGTATGAAGTAGCCACAGGGATATGATGTCAAAGGGAAGGAAAACTATGTGTATAGACTAAATAAGAGCTTGTATGTAATGAAATAAGATTCACGGCAATGGTATAAGAATTTTGATTATTTTATGTTGGAACAAGAATATCAAAGGTGTAATTTTGAGCATTATGTATACATCAAATATTTTGATGATGGTTCCTTTATTATTTTATGCTTGTATGTGGATGACATGTTAGTTATAGGAAATAACATACAACATATTTATATGCTCAATAAATAGCGTAGCGAGTCCTTTTCTATGAAGGATTTGGTTTTATAAAGTAAATCCTTAGTATGAGGATTTCTTGTGACAGGAAGGAGAGGAAGTTGATCTTATCCCAATCAGAGTATGTGAAGAAAGTCTCAGAAAGGTTTGGCATGTTGGATGCTAAATTTTTTTGTACTCTTTTGGCAAGCCACTTTAGATTATCAAAGGAGTAGTGTCCCAAGATGGAAGTTGAAAATCTTAAGATGTCCAAGGTACCTTACTCATCAGTAGTTGGTATCTTGATGTATGCCATGGTTTTTACTAAGTTGGATATTGCCCAAAAAATGGGAGTTGTGAGTAGGTATATGAGTGATCTAGGTTTTGAGCATTGGCAAGGAGTGAAATTGATTATTTGGTATTTGAGAGGAACAATTGATGGTGCATTATGTTATGGTAGATTAGATACCACTTTTCATGGTTATGTGGACTCAAATATGGTAGGAGATATTAATAGTAGGAGGATTATGAAAAGATATATATTTACTATTAGAGATATAATTGCTAGTTGTATTTTCAAGATATATAAGGTTGTGGCTTTTTCAATCATAGAGGTATAATATATTTTTGCCATAGAGGCTAGCAAAGAGATGATTTTGTTACAATAATTATTTTTAGAGTTGGGGAATGAGTAAGAAGTTGGTAGACTACACAGTTATAGTCAGAGTGCTATTCATTTGGAAAAAACTTTGCTTTCCACTTGAGGATGAAAGACATTCAATTACGTTATCACTTCATTAGGATAGATTTGGAGGAGAACTTGGTAAATATAGAGAAGATTCACACTATGCATAATCCTACAAATGTGATGACCAAGGTGGTCACATTGGACAAGTTGAGACTATGTTCAGATTTGGTTGGTCTTAGTGATCATGGAGGAGTGATAGATTTTTTTAAGGAGAAAAGGCCTCCAAGTGGGTGATTGTTGAGTGTGGAGACCTTTGGGGTTATCACATGACCATGATGGTAAATTTTGGGAAGTTGGGGAGCTTCAAGGATGTGGAGAGTGCATTTTGCATTTACTCCTCATGTGTGTGAATATTATTAAATTCATAGTTAATAATTTTCATGTTGACTACAATGCTTACTAGAAGTGGGATTGATTTCTTTAGTTTTAGGGAAACTAATTGTTACTTAAATAATTTCCATATGAGTATAATTATTAAATAGTTTATTTAATAATTTATATGGAGTATTCTGGAAGTGGGATTGATTTACATAAGAGAAAATTATTAAATGTTTCATTTAATAATTTCTATGATGTATTATGCAAGTGGGATTGACTTTATCATTTTGAGGAGTTGGTTTTTTTCACATTTACATTGGAATTTATACCTTTTGGAGGAGTATGGCATGTTTCCACTTGATAGGGCTTATGGATAAGCATGATTAGGTGGAATGGCATGTTTATTCATGGATAGATCTTATCTTGTTGAGGATGTCATGTTTTGTCCTTGTGAGGTGGATTTATTCATCATATATATATATATATATATATATATATATATATATAAGGTGTGGTGTGACCTTTGGAGGTTGATGATTTTATTTATAGGCGTGGATTTTGAGAGACAAAGTCAAAGTGAAAGTATTTTGAAAAGTAAGGTGTTCATTTATAGGGTGTGGTATAGTAGCTTGTGATATTCACTATTATGTAGGTGTAGGTGAAAGTGCAAAATTTATTTGTGCAACATTTTCTATAGGATATTTTCTATCTCTTTGAGAGTTCATTGTAATCTTATTTTAGATTATTGTTTTATTTGTGGACTTTCTTGGTGGATGTAGCTCGCATTGGGTGAACCATGGTATATCTGTGTTATATATGATTTTATCTTGTTCTCTCTATTTTATAATTTTTTAATAACTATGATTTTAAGAATGTTTTCATGATGCATGCTATTAAATAATTTATATCTGATTTATAGTCATATTAAATCTGGTTTAAAAGTTTTTAATTCCTAAAAATATCTTCTAAGATAGTCTCTTACTAAAAAATCTTGTTTAACCACTTAAACAAGCATCCCAGTAAGTCAAACTCAATTTATATACCCCTACCATGGAATGGGTTTGAAATGATGTTGAGATTTAAATTCTTGGGTCAACATTTACCTAGAGAACCCATGGGGAGGTGATGAACTCCTATCCACAAGCTAAGATGCATAAAATAGAAATTATGGAAGGATTTTAGGGTCATTTTGGGGTCACCCAAATCACTCATATTTTGAGGAGGGCCTTAGAAAATTTACTTTCATGGTTTTGGGATAAGTGACAAATGTAATAAGTGAAGCATTTTTTATCACCCAAGTTCCCTAAAGGGGATAGGGGGAGAGCATACATGCTATACTTGGACTAATAAATAAACACACAACAATAATCATAAAAATGAAAACTCTTATGAGCATTTAGCTAGAGTGTGATTACATTTTTAGAGCACCAAGAAAAATATGATATGAATTTTAGCCCCTTGGCATTGTTTGAGAACATTAAAAAATGAATATAACTCAAGTATAATATTTTTAAAACACCAAATGTAAATGTGAGTTATAATCTTAGAGTGACAAAGACATATTTTATTGATCTTTGGGTCATGAAAAATTTGTTAGGGGGTCATTATGCTTAGAAGCTAAAAGCAATTGAGCAAATGAATTTTGTAATTAAGCTCTAAGGTTTCAAGTGTTTGGCACCTAGTGCAAAATCATAGATACACAAATTAATACCATGAATTTTCCTACAAAATCACAACTAGATAACATAAAACCATAACTTCCTATAGAATAAAGGATTAGTATGAAACTGACTCTACAAAGCAACATTACATATCTATAATGCAAAATCACAAGTCTATAGTGCAATATCACAACTCCCTATAAAATAAAGGGTTAGCACAAAATCATGATTATATAGTGAAATATCTCAAATAACAAAGGCAATACCGTGATTATACCGATAAATACCACAAGTGTCTAAGAAATATCACTTATTCTTATACAATATTATGAATATAATAAAAATTACATAACTCCTTAGGGAAATTACTACTTATCAAGCAAAAACGTAACTTATCAGGACAATATCACTACATATCAAAGCAAAATCACTACTTATCAAAGCAAAACTGTAACTTAAAATTCACTATATTTTAATGTAATATATTTATTCCTCGATGAAATATCACCACTACAGAAAGAAAAATCACACTTATACAGAACAAAAATGAAATTTCATGTATAATGTCCATGAGCTTTCACTCTCCACTTTTTTGGTTAGAAAATTAGGATTTTGAAATGAAAATTGTTAGGAGTCCCAAAATTCCATGGGAATAAATTTTTTTAGGTGTGCATCTTATGGGGTGTGACATCATGTGAACAAGGAATCTAATAAAGGGGAGCTTAGTACAGTGTTAGTCAATAAAACCAAATTAAAAATAACACACTGAACACTAAGACCTCTAGCCTAGACAATAGGGAGAGTGTATGTAACACAAATATAATGAAAACAAAAATATAAAATAAAATAAATCATCCTCTTACCTTCCTTGTATATCCAAAATGTCTTGTTGAGGTCTCTTCTTCAGCTATATGCTTAAGAAATTTTTGTCAATGAAGCTTAATTTGCTCCACCTCTCCTTGGCACCTTGGTTTGGGTAGTTGTCTTAGCTTGGGTTATGAAATTGGCATGGTAACACTATTAGAATATATTTTTGTGCCTATTTGATCATAATAAATTTACACAAAAAGAGCTTGTTGATCAATAGGTAAGGCCTTATATTTATAGCCTCCAAAGTTAACTCTTACCCAAGGTGAGTTAATGTTGAGTTTAAACATGGAATCAATTCAAACTAACCCTAGGTTAGTTGGGAATATATCTAGTTGAGTTGAGAAGGTGCCATGTAATTGTGATTTGTCAGGATGCGAAACACCGGAAGCATACAATTGATTACCAAATACCAAGCAACTATAATATGCGTAAATAACCAGATTCACCAAGTAACTAGAATTCAGAATAACACAGCATATGAGAGATAATACACAACTTGTATTAACACTTTATACAGAAAAGAATACAATAAAGAAGATGCCACTTCTTCTCCACCACCTCTTCAGAGGCTCGCCACACCTCAAGTGAACAGTAATTCTTCTCCCCAAAGCTCTCCCTCTCAGGTCCCAACACCCAACTCAAATACGGAGTTGGTGTTCACCTCCCGTGCTCCACGCACACCACAAGTGCTCCACGCACTCCACAAGTACTCCACGTACTCAACAAGTACTCAAGGTACTTCAAGTAGATCTCCCATGAATCTGCAACAACCTGCAATTCAACAGACCATACTTATGGAAGGAACTCCCTTGCCTTCCTCTTAGCTCTATCCGAGTACACACCTGTACTCCAAGTAGATCCTCCCTGATACTGCTCCCTGTTGTGTTGTTGTCTATATGATCTTGCACACCTGCAAATCAAACACAGTTTTGTTCCCCTGTGAACCTTGACCTTGCACACACATACACCTACAGATCAATGATCTTACTTACCATGTAGATCTCCTATATATGCCATGCAACTGTGACCAAGATCCTACACACCTGAAGAATCCAGCTGACTCTCCAAAACCAGCACCTACACCTGGTACTGTGGAACTAGGAGGAACACCCTTGCTCACCTCACACACAGAAGGAACAAACTTTGCTCAACTCAAACTAGAACACTTTTCCAATACAACCATGAGTCTATTATATAGATCTCATCCAAATAATAATTAGACATCTAATTACAATAATTAGATCCGCAGCTATGAGTCTAAAATTAGCACTCATCATGCAAACACTTGGTTCGTCAACCAACTGCCCATAATTAACTCGCAGTCAAACCACACAGGCGACCGACGTCGATCCCTGTCTGCCTAGAGGTGACCGACGTCTGCCGACACATGACCGACATCGGTTGCTTCTCTATGCTATCCTGTCGACGTCGGCTGATCAGACCGACCCCAGCTTCTCTACAACTCAACAACCTTCAGCAACCTCCTCTTCTGTTTGCATCAGTGAAGCTTTTAGCTTCACAACCTAACAATCTCCCACTTGGAGATAAACAGCTACACTGTACCTGTACCTATACCCCGTCTAATCTATTTCCTGGTTTGTATCCCTCTTCAAGCTCCCACCTGAAGACAACCCACCACACATCCCATGGTGTACCACCTATCATCCGAGTACCCTACCACATCTGAACCTACAAACGCATGTAGTGAAGTCCTAACCCTGCATGTATACTTGCTACTGGTCCCTCTCAAATCCCTGAGAGCCCACTTCCCCGAACTGGCTCCTAACTCTGATAGCTCCCACTGCATGGGAATACTCAGGTCTATACCAGACCTCATGTGATTTCAGACACTGTACCTATATAGCCCTTAGTGTGCTCCGGCTCTGCATCCCGAACCTCGCCAACACCTAATTCACATCAGCTCCCACTGGAGACAAAATCTACCTGTGATCTCCATGCCTCCCATGTCAAAGAATTCCGCTGCTCCAAACTCCTCATGACATGCCACTGAAACTAATCTTACCCTTAGCTCAGCAAAACCCTATATGTACAAACCTGCTATAGCAAAACATATCATCCACATACAACAACAGAATGATGTTGCAATCATCATCCCCCTGGTAAGTCAAACCACAGTAGTTACCCTGACACTGACTAGAGTCATGCTCTGTCCTCCACCTGTCAAAACTTGTACCACTGTCCTGCAGCTCCTTAAGACCATATGACCTGGTCTTCCGTCTCACATATCCATTCTCTCTATTCTTCTACTAAGGCATCCATTCGTCTCTGTGCTTTCATCCAGCTGGCAAACCTACCAAAACTCCCGTTTGGTTCTGCATCATATCCCTGCCTAGCTCCCACCTGTTTCCTAGATCCTTCCTGTTCTATAGTCAACAACAAGTATGAAGAAGAGGAACATGAATTTGAGGGCCTACTTACATCTTCAGTCCTCCGTATGGGTGTTTGAGACTCCTTGACAACACGTTGTCCACCCAAAATTTGTTACAGTGACCGACCTCGGCCACCCCATAGTCTGCATTCGACTGACGTCGGTTTCCATGCGTCTGTCCCTGACTACCAACCTGCTAGCGCTGGTGTCCCTGTTGTCGACGTCGGTCCTCTTAACCGACATCGGTCTTACCTACTGCTGACGTCAGTCCCCCTGATCGACGTCGATCTTACTCTGCCCGACACTGTCAGCTTCGGTTTGCACATGACCGACATCGGCACCTGTATGTTCGACGCTGGTTCCTCCTGACCGACATCAGTATCTGTGTTCGCCTGTGAGTGATGACTTTTTACCCACGAGCTCCTTTGAATCAATCCCCATGTCCAAACTGCCTTGCTTAGATGTATCCAGCCTCATCCATTAAACTCTATCCGCCATCTCCTCCAAGAACACCAAGGCTTTCCAGTTCTTAAGTTTGTCAAATATATCTGTCTTCCACTTAAGAACATGCATCTCCTTCCCGCTCATGTGACTAGGCCTACGAAGCCACGTCTCCGCAATAGAAGAAGAATCAGTAATATAAACAAGTAGATAAAGAGTACCTGTCTTCTTACCACCAGCTAATTTAAGTGCTACCGCTGTGAGAGTTCTTGTGCATCTCTCATCACCCAATCTTTCTGAAGAAATTAGCCAAATCTCCAAACCTGGGACCTGTATGACCTTCATCAACACCTGTGTGTTGGCCGCCTGCAATTTCAGCTTCACTTCCCCTTTGTCAATCCTTTGGCAAGGCTCACCAGCTCCTCTACCTGGGGCTACATGGAAAGAGGCAACCGAATCTTTTATCCAAGATTCAAATTTATCCAAGAAACCTCCCAGAGCATCCTGTGCAACAACACCTGCAACATCTGCTTCTTCAGTTTCTTCATGCTGATCTGCTACCAACCAACAATATCCTTTTACCTGCTCTTTCTTTCCATCGGACCGTGAGTGACCATCTGTGCTTTTCAACTCCTCCATCCTTAGCTTACTTTGATCTGCAGTTGCTCTACTCCCACTCAATCAGAAACCCCTGAGAGTGCCCTGTAACCAAACACAACCCTGCTTCCTACAACCTTAGCTCTGATACCACTTGTTAGGATACGAAACACTGGAAGCATACAATTGATTACCAAATACCAAGCAACTATAATATGCGGAAATAACCAGATTCACCAAGTAACTAGAATTCAGAATAACACAACATATGAGAGATAATACACAACTTGTATTAACACTTTATATAAAAAAGAATACAATAAAGAAGATGCCACTTCTTCTCCACCACCTCTTCAGAGGCTCGCCACACCTCAAGTGAACAGTAATTCTTCTCCCCAAAGCTCTCCCTCTTAGGTCCCAACACCCAACTCAAATACGGAGTTGGTGTTCACCTCCCGTGCTCCATGCACACCACAAGTGCTCCACGCACTCCACAAGTACTCCACGTAATCAACAAGTACTCAAGGTACTTCAAGTAGATCTCCCATGAATCTGCAACAACCTGTAATTCAACAGACCATACTTATGGAAGGAACTCCCTTGCCTTCCTCTTAGCTCTATCCAAGTACACACCTGTACTCCAAGTAGATCCTCCCTGATACTGATCCTTGTTGTGTTGCTGTCTATATGATCTTACACACCTACAAATCAAACATGGTTCTGCTCCCCTATGAACCTTGACCTTGCACACACATACACCTGCAGATCAATGATCTTACTTACCATGTAGATCTCCTATATAAGCCATGCAACTGTGACCAAGATCCTACACACCTGAAGAATCCAGCTGACTCTCCAAAACTAGAACCTACACCTGGTACTGTGGAACTAGGAGGAACACCCTTGCTCACCTCACACACAGAAGGAACAAACTTTGCTTAACTCAAACTAGAACACTTTTCCAATACAACCATGAGTCTATTATATAGATCTCATCCAAATAATAATTAGACATCTAATTACAATAATTAGATCCGCAGTTATGAGTCTAAAATTAGCACTCATCATGCAAACACTTGGTTCGTTAACCAACTGCCTATAATTAACTCGTAGTCGAACCACACAGGTGACTGACGTCGGTCCCTGTCTACCTCGAGGTGACCGACGTCGGCCGACACATGACCGACGTCGGTTGCTTCTCTATGTTATCCTGCTGACGTCGGCTGATCAGACCGACCCCAGCTTCTCTGTAACTCAGCAACCTTCAGCAACCTCCTCTTATGTTTGCATCAGTGAAGCTTTTAGCTCCACAACCTAACATGATTTTCAATTAATAGGCATGGATCTCAAATTAGATATTTGTGATATCTTGACAACTCATACAGGCAATGATGAAGAACCTTGATACTTTAAATTTTTGAATTTCTATTTTTTAATATTCATCAATTGTAAATGGATAATTTATCTAAGAATTTAATCTAGTTTAACTAGTTGATTCATTTTGATTAGAATTTTATCTCTTTTAAGAATTGCTGAAGTGCCCCTCTTAATGTGTTCATAGGCCAAACTACCAGTTGTTAGGTTGTAGGGAAACTTGAGTTTAATCCATGAGAGGTTAGTGTTGTGTATGAGATAGTACCCCAAATATGGATATTTCAACATTATTATAAGAATTAATGAATGATGTGTGGACAAATTTATGATGTTTAATGATTCTTAAGCTTAATTTGTAATGTTTAGTAGGAATTAGTCTGAAGTTCAAGTGGAATTTAGTTGTGGCTAGAATGAAGTGTCTACAACAACAAATTCAATCTATAGTAGATAATAATCAATAGTGTCTAACCTTTTCATATGAATAAATTTTAATTCACATACCACATGATGGTACTGATTACCAATATATTGAAGGAGAAGAGTAATATGATATGTACTTTCAAAGCTCTAAGAATTTGAATCCGAATGAGGATAAATTACTATATGAGTGTTGACTAAAAAATTAAAAAACATCAAATAATTCAAAAAATAAAAAATCTAATTTTATATAGTTTCTTGTTTGTTGCATCATGTTCCTTTATTGTTTGGAAAAGAGATCATTTTGATAAATTATTCTAATAGCTTTACTCTTATTATAATTTTTTTCCTCTTGGATATTATTTTTTACTTCATAGATCTAAAAAGTTCAAAACAATGATAAATTCTCCCATATTCTACCATTTATATCTATTTTCATAGTATACAATAATAAAAATGCATTTTATGTCAAGGAAAAAATCAGTCATTGAGGGATAGGATCATCTACAATTATTATCCTATTTTCGACATTCTTGTCTTGTGTAAAATTTCACCAATAAATTAAAAAAAAATCACATTAAACCTTAATATTACCAATTTTTAGACATTTCACTCAATTCTAGTATGCAAAATAATACTTATACATGAAAAATATTTATTTGTAGGTGTTATATTGCACATATATGATATGTATTTTGATAGTTGTATATTGGATGACATGATGAGGTACAATATTTAATTTGCATACTTATTCAATCTCTTACATATTTTTTTAAAGTTACAACTCACATATATAGTGGGGTCATCTTGCTCATATATGGCCATGCCATCATTTCTCATGCATATTTCACATTGGCACATGTCTAGAATTGTTTGAATCCCTCTCCATTCTTCTACTTTTAAACATTTACTTATCATTATTTTCTACTATTTCTAGATGAAATATTTAAAAAATACAAAAAAGTAAAAGGATACAAAAAAATACAAATATTTCAAACATATAGAAACATTTAAAATATTCGAAAAACCTAAAATCATGAATTACACATGATTATGCATCTATTCTACATCATTTTCATATGTTATTCATCACATTATTATTAGATATTATACTTTTTTCTATCACACACGAATTTCATTAGTTTTCATGAGTGTTATGTAGGATATATAGATTTCACAAGGACTAAGATTTTGGACTTGCCTCTTCCTAGTAGCCTTGTTAAACTAGGGGACATCTTATCCATAGGTTATAGTATTTATAGGTGTTATCATTCTATTACTCCGATACTATTGAGATACACACTTTTACAAATGTCTTGTGAAGATATCTCTCTTACATTACGTACACAAGGATATGTTATATTTTAGGATATAATTACATTACATCACATGGTGTAGACTTAATTTATAGTTATATTCTCCATTGATGCTATAAAATTTACATGGTATATTAGATCTTGCTTATTTTTTGTGTATGGTTCTTGACCCTTGTGTGAAATTTTCTTGAGAAACCCTATGAGATCATTGTTTGATATGTGTGACATTTAAACATGTCCATTACTTATGGAAATTGGCCCTTTATTTTGGACATCATTGTAGCATGTCATTTTTTGTGACAATGTCATGTCCTTTGCATGTGATCCTTTGCCTTGTATGTGCAAATATTTACTTGCAAAACATTTCAACATATCCCTTTGTATGTATCCCTTAGCATTACTGTATGGTGTTGTTCTTGTTATGTTTGTCTGTTTGTTGAGCTTGATAAGTTTTATGAGTGTCATGATCCACATCATGTACTAACTAATTCATAAGATACTAATTATACGTTTATACTGATATGAGATTAATAAATACATTTATATAATCCTTGTCTCATGTGTTACATACATAATTTGAATGATACAAGTCTTACTATGATTGACATACTTTTCACATATGCTACATTATTCAAAATTACATCTTATTATGCATGATGTAGGTAACTTTTATTTTGAGATGAGTGACTTTCATGATCAATTATCTCACCTCAAAAAGTGACATTTTAGTGTGATTTTTCTACATGAGATAAGCCTTTTCAAAATAAAAAATTAGTTTTTATACAAAATACAATTTCATAGATTTCAAAATGGTCGAAAATTAAATAATTATCATGAATTATGGGGGTATATGCACTCACATAGAAAGATAAAAATAAAAATTAATACAATTTTGAGTGCATCATATAGGTTCATGCACAAGTTTCAAATAATGTTCACAATTCCATCTACATAAAGTTATAGATTCAACATTTGTCAATGAAGGAATGATATAGATTCATGCATATTATGTAATTTTTCAAAATTTAGGGGTCATGATACATATTCATGACATTTTTCAATATTAATTCATATCTATGGATATGGTGGATCATGTATGTTATATATTCTATTTTAAACATACATTTAGGAACAAAGTGACAATTAAATCTACAAACCATATATAATAGTTGATTCAATTAAAGCACATAATTAATAACGTAGAGGGTCAGTGCCATCTAGTATCATGTCTTCAAATCCATTATGGATTTAAACTTGGTTATCATCTTGGGATTAAGAATACAAATAAAATAAATTGATGTTTTTTCATCCCTCAATATGTTTTATTTTCTATATAAGTGCAAATTCAAATCTAAGATTTATCACCCTCACATTATCCATTAGTTTAGCTAAGTAATCAACCTCACTAAGTGCTTAATGGGAAGCACCAACTCTCCAATGATTTATGGAAGCATATTCTCCAAATAAAGTTACAATAGAAAAATTGGTTTCACACATACATGTTCACTCATTTCATGTTATTTTCAATCATTTAGAAATTCAAGTTACATATGAGCATAAACTAATTTCACACCATTGTAGGATTTTCCATGGAACAACTTGCATGATTTGGAGCTTCTTCTAAAGGCAAAGCACTGTGTTTTACACACTCAATTACTTTTTATCCTTTACTCTATAATTTGATTTATAGACTAAATCAGGAGGGGGGAGTAGGGGGGAGGGGGGGAATGTAATCACTTAAATTTGGTCATGAATACTTTACTATGTAAAATTTGGCCCTATTTCTCTTTAATTAACTTGTGCACTTAAATTGGACTAGTTTAACAACTTCACCATATCTTAAGTACCTATTTGGTCCTATTTATTTCATAACTTATTACACACCACTTAAAAATAATGTTATAATGCATAAAATCACTTCTAATCATTTATACGGACAAGTCTAAACCCAAATAACACATTTTCCCCTTAAGGAAAAAATCCCAATAAGGGACAATAGTGGTAGACATTTTTGTCCCTTATGGGATGTTCTTGTCCTTAACCCGATAACCATCATTTTTCATATTTAAACTCTACATTAATTTTTTATCTATGTTTAAAGGATTATTAGTGTATGGTTTTACCTTTTGAATTGATATAAAGGTGCACTTTAGTCACATGTTATACCACTTATAAATCTCAAATAAAGGTACACTTACATTGTAATACATTGGACAAAACTTCCCTATTCTTCCCAATTATAATTCCAATCACTTGAAGTAGTCCTCAGATAAGTCTAAAGCTTGTTTTATTCAAACCAAATAAAATCATGATCAATGTTATGCCCTTAACCTTTGACATATCTAGGGATATGTGTGGCCAACTTGTAGCTTACATACCTCTTTTATATTCTTGTTACATTTCTTTATGATCCTAGTTAGGTTAGCCTATGGAATAACCATGGCTAAGTAGACTATATATAGGATGTAGTGGTTAGTCTTTGATCATGATATGAATTACTCTTCTCTTATTGAATTTTTGTGGAGGTTTCCCCCTCAAAGTGGCTCTTCTATATTATCTAGTATTTTTCTCTACTATCAACTATTATGATGTGATCTCTTATCTTAGTTTATTTCTTGTAATATATAATTATTCTGTGTAAACATCTAAGTGATTTCATTACAAGTGGCATTAGAGATTCAATTTTGGAAAGTTTCTAGCAACATTTTTTTCTACAAATATTAAGATTCTAGAAAAAATACATTTTCACATCCATAGTCATTGGATTTGTCTCGACAAGATGATCGTAACGATATATTCTACCAATACACTTTTTTGGTACCAAAATTTTTCACTCTAGTACACAAAAGTAGTCATTCGATTCATCTTGGTGAGGTGATCACAATGGTACCATCTCCTAGTACAATTTTAATAAGGTAAAAAACCTCACAGAGTTTGTGTATGGTAGGTCCTACTACTCAGAGAAAAGCGGGGAAAGAAATTCGTAAGAATCTAAGGAATGACATGGAACATGGAAACTCAAATTTGATGATTTCTCAACTTTAGGCTAACATAAAAGGTTTGGTATGGTAGGATGATTTTGTTGTATTTAAAACTGATGTTCTAGGGATGTACAAAGAGATTAATGGGTTTCACACTCAATTGCATTGTATCACTATACAATTGGCTACCATTTCATCTCAATTACAACCAAACAACCCTCCACTTCATCATTTAAGTCCTCCTCCTCTCAACACTAATAGTTTCAATGCTGGTATGAAACTAATGTTTCCAAAAGTGGACATGCATAATTATGATGGTAATGATCCTCTCACTTACATTACCCAAATTGATAATTTATTTTATCTCCACCAATCTCCTAGTTTTCAGAAGGTGATAGTGGCATCTCTATATCTAGAACCTGAACAGTTCATTTTGTATCGTTCATTGTGTGATCAAAAGAAAAATAATGGTGATTTTATTACATGGTCTATTTTCATTAAAGATTTATTTTCTCATTATTATAATAATGTCTTTGATAACTACATCAACTAATTATCCAAACTACATCAAACAAGAACTGTGAACGATTATATTTATCAATTTAAAAATCTATCCTTACATGTGGAAAATATCACTGAGGTAAATTTGATTGATCTTTTTATACGTGGAGTCAAAGATAAAATATAATTAGAGGTTTGTATATTTAATCAATCATCTATATTAGAATCTATCCCAAGGTCACACATGGCAAAATAAAAAGAGATGGTTAAATGGAAAGCTTTCACTACTGGTTGTGATCGCACCTTTCCAGCACCGTCATTTCCTCAACCCACTAGAATGATACCTCAAAAAATTGAGGAGAAGTGATCCAAAAGTTTGTGTTAAGGTTGTGATATAAAATGGAGCAAAGGACATCACTATGTTGAAAAGAAGTTATTTTACATCAAAGGTGATTATGAGGATACAATTGATGAAGAGACAATTGATGAGGATGTAGAAGGACATGAGGAGGAATCTGAAGAATCTCAACCTACTATTTACTATCATTCCATTTTAGGTATTAGTACTCCCTAAAATATTAAGTTTTTGTGTTTCCTTAAGAAGTAGAAGGTCACTATATTAATTGATTCTAAGAGAACACACAACTTCATCAATAGTAATTTGGCTATGCATTTAAACTATTTCATTTATCCCATTTTAGAATTTTAGTTTATGATTATAGATAGTGGTACTATTAGTTGTTTAGGAAAATGCCATAGTATTAGGATGTCCATGGGAGACTACCTATTAGATTCTCATATGTTTCTTATTCCCATGGGTGGAGCTGACATTGTTCTAGGAGTATAGTGGTGCACCACTTTGGGCACTATTGGGATAAATTTACAGGAATTATTTTTTCACTTTCATTTTGAGGGAAGGAAATTTGAGCTAAGGGGATTAAGAGATACATATCCATAAATTTTTATCTCCCATAAAATGAAAGATATTCTCTAAAAGGGTGTTGAAGGGTTTGTAGCTTGCTTGTTTTCTATTGAATTCTATCCAACTCAACCATTTAAACCTCATGATCTGCAAGTGATTGATGCCCATTCTATTATTTTTGGTGGCATGCTGAAAGGATTTCCACCTACTCAGATGCATGATCATGCCATCAAACTTATTCTTGGTAGTACACCACCTAGCATCAAACCATACAAGCATCCCTATGCTTAGAAAATTAAAATTGAAAAGATGGTACAAGAGATGTCTGACACAAGAATAATTGACCACAACCAAAGTGAATACTATTTTCCATCTATCATGGTGAGAAAGAAAGATGACACTTGGAGGATGTGCCCTGACTATAGAGAGATCAACAAGTACACTACCAAAGATAAGTTTACTATCCTATCATTGATGATTTTATAGATGAATTGAATGGCATTATTTAATTTACCAAGTTAGATTTATGTTCTCAGTATCATCAAATCTAGATTTGTGATGAAGACTATCCAAAATAGCTTTCAGAACTCATGAGGGACATTATGAGTTTATGGTTATGCTTTTCAATCTAAAAATGCAACATCCACCTTATAGAGTTTGATGAATACTATATTTAAGCCATTTTTGAGTAAATTTTTTCTAGTGTTTTTTGATGATATCCTTAATTACAATAAAAATTGGGAAGACCATTTGTAGCAAGTGAAAGAGGTGCTCTCAATTAAAGAATAAAATCAATTCTATGCTAATTCTTCCAAATGTACTTTAAGAGCTTGTGAGGTTTAGTATTTGGGTTATATGATTTCACATGAAGGAATGAAAGTGGATCCTTAAAAATCCAAGAAATGGTGGACTAGCCGATTTTTAAGACTCTCAAGCAACTAAGAGGATTTCTGGAACTAATTAGTTACTATTGCAGTTTTGTCAAAAATTATGGTAGCATTGCAACCCCACTCACCTTTTTGTTGAAGAAAGACTCATTCTAATGGACTGATACAACTACTAAGGCAATTGAAAAATTGAAACTAGATGTGTACCACTCCAGTGTTGGCCACTCTTGATTTTTTAAAGTCTTTTTTGGTTGAATGTGATGCATCTAGATTTGGTATGGGTGTTGTGTTCATGAAAGAATGAAGATCGCTTAAATTTGAAAGATGTCAATTGAAGGGTAAAAATTAGCTCAAGCCCATCTATGAGAAGGAAATTATGGCCATTCTACATTCAATCAAAGAATAGAGACCTTATTTGATGGGTCATCACTTTTAGGTAAAGACTGATCATGATAATTTCAAATATATTTTGGAATATGAGTTATCATCATAAGAATAACAAAAATGGATAACTAAGATGTAAGCCTATGATTTTGAAATAGTATACAAGAAAGGTAAGGAAAATGTGGTGACAGATGCACTATCCAATGGGATGAATCAATTGATGCATTGTTATGTCCCATGACCATTTGGTAGGTAGTTTTGCTATAGAAAGCAAGATCAAATTGAGAAAATGATAGTGCTACCCATGATTTGATTCAGAATCTTCAGCAAGGTTTGGTTGGATTTGAAAAATTAACATGGAATGGTAATGCATTATGGTATGAAGACAAATAATACCTATGTAAAAATTCTTTTCTCAAATAAAAATCCTTTAGGAACTTCATTCAACTCCACTAAGAGGTCATTCAGGATTTTTTAAAACCTGTCATAAAATCAAGCAATATTTTTTTTGGGAAGGACTCAATGGGGATGTCTAGAAATATGTGGCTGAATATATGATCTATCAACAAAATAAAGGTGAAACCATCAAAACCCTATGTCTTTTTCAACCTTTATCTATCCCTATCCAATTTTGGGAAGAGGTGTCTATGATCTTTATTATAGGGTTACTGAGATCTGATGGTCAAAATATTACCATCATTGTTTTGGATCATCTCAGTAAATATGCCCACTTTTGTTCTTTATCAAAACATTTTTTTACTAGTACATTAGATTCTACTTTTCTCAATATAGTTCATAAACTACATGGTACTCCTAAGATCATTATCGATGATTAAGATCCCATTTTCACTAGTAATTTTTGGACTAAATTATTTGCATGTTTGGGCATCAAGTTGACTCATAGCTCATCATATCATCCTCAATCATATAGATAAACTAAGGTAGTCAAAAAATGTATAGAAGGATATCTCCATTGTTTTGTTTATGCTAAATAGGATGAATGGGTTCATTGGTTTCCACTTGTTGAATGGTGGTGTAAGACTTATGTTCATAGTTCCTCTAAAATGTCTCCCTTTGTGGCCTTGTATGGAGACCACCCTCCATCCATCATTTCAAATTCGAAGGTCCATCCTAAGGTTTGTGTATTTGAGTAACATATTCACCATTAATAAGAGATTCTTACAAGTTTTCATGAAAATTTAGCCATGGCCTAGAATCACATGAAGCAACAGGTAGATCAACACAAGAGTAAGAGTCATTTTGAAATTGGTGAGTGGGTTTTTGTTCACTTGAAGACATATAATAAGATGTCTTTGAAGCAACAGAAAATGGATAACAAGTTGTCTACTAAGTATTATGGGCTTTAGTAGATCTTGTAGAAAATTAGTAGTGTGGCCTACAAGTTAGATTTTCTTTCATCCAATCACATACATATAGTATTTCATGTATCATGCCTGAAGAAAGTCATTAGATATAGAGTTGTTACTCAAATTGAGTTATTATAATTTGATGAGTAAGGGAGAATTATTATTGATCCTCAAGAAATCATTCAAATATGCATTAAGCAGATGCAATTTAGAGAAATTAAGGAGTACCTGATCAAATCAAAGAATCTACCATGTGAAGATGCTACCTAGAAGGATGAATCCTTTGTGAAACAACATCCAAATTTGATTCAACATTGAGTAAAAAATTATTTTGAAGGGGAGGGTCATGCTATGACATTAACCTTTGGCCTATCTAGGAATATGTGTGGCTGACTTGTGGCTTACATACAACTTTTATATTCTTGTTACATTTTTCTATGTTCTTAGTTAGATCAGCCTATATAATAACTATGGCTAAGTAGACTATATATAGGAGATAGTGGTTATTCTTTGATCATGATATGAAGTATTCTCATCTTATTGCATTGTTGTGGAGGTTATCCCCTTGAAGTGGCTCTACTATATTATCTAGTATTCTACTCTACTATCAATTATTTTTGTGTGATCTTTTATCTTTGCTTATTCTATGTGATCATCTAATTAAATTCATTACAATAAAGTATTCAATCCATATCTAGATGCATTCATATATTCAAAAGATCATAATTAAATAAAACACTCTAAGTGGGATAACTACATAGGCTTGAATACCACATTTAAATAATTGGATATGTAGGTAGTGTTTAGTCATTATAGGGTGATTAGGGTCAAATCAAATCATTACACTTCCCATTTTATAATTTAAAAATTTTCAATAATTACAACCATATTAGGGTTTTAACCTTGAATAAGTTATTTAAAAATATTTTACACACATCCAAAGGTTACATCTTTACATATGTACCTAATTTAGGCTACCATAAATGATCATGACCTGAGTTGTTGATTTTTTAGAAAAGCGAAAGATTGAATAGTAAGGGACTATAGTGGTAGTTGATCTTGTCCTAATTTGGGTGATCCTCTACTCACCTATTTTAATATCTATATTCTATGTACTTGCATATCTATAGCCTATTTTTAAATTTAAATATTTTATTAGCTGCACATAGTTAGATCTTAGATAGAAATAACTAAGTTTATCATTTGATTTTATAGTTAGTTTTATTTAAATCATATTTACTTTTTTAAATTTAGTATTTTACATTTTGTATGCATGTTAAAATTTAATTTACAACATTTTATTATATTCTATTCATTTTATTTGGATTATGTTTAATTTACCTATTATTCAATTTTTTTTAAAAAAATAGGAATGTTCTAATGGGTTTACCTTTGTTAAAAACCCTATCACAAAAATGGTATTTTGACTCTTTTACCTTACTTATCTAAAGAGTGGAGGTGACTATCATATTGGAAGATGTGTGGCATATATTGTAGCTAACTACCAAGGTTCGTCAAGTCATAGTTGTGTCATTGCCTTTAGTTGAGAGGTGTAAATAGAGATGATAGTACAAAGGTCACCATGGTGGCCAAGAGAAGACAAGGTATAGTTTAGATTTTTAAAACATTATAATTGTTATAAATCTATTTTTTTTGAAATATTCATGTATCTTAATTAATGTACCCATTTTTTACAATATTAATGGATGTGTGCATTCATATGGGTTAAGTTTGATTATCTAGGATATGGAGTAACATGGAACTATTTATAGATGGTTCCATTCCATTTTAGTCCACTTGTAATCATATCTATATAGATTCACTATGGATACGTGGGATATTGGTTTGGTTACTACGGTGTTGTTATAGGTTTGCGCTTACAAGGACATTTCTTAGATTGGACCTACAAGGTTATCCTCAATAGGGTAAATCGTAATAGAGCCATATGTAGATTGGTGGGACCATGTATGAGATCATAGGGATTATAGACATGAGATTATTATTTTTAAGTATATTTTCTATAGACATTAGGCTGATCAAATTATGGAGAGGCATGATACATCTTACTCTTGTTGGCTTGAGGATGTGTAGATTATGTGACACATTCAAATTAGTATGTTATTTATAGATCAACATAATAATGTAGAGCTATTTGAATTTAATCACATGATGAGGTAGTTTTAAATATAGTAGGATTATAAACCAACACACCATGTTTAGATGATTCATTGATATGTCCCACCCACGAAGAAGTGTGGGCCCTTATGTCTACTAAGATAATATATATAGTAAATGGGGATGTGTATACACCATTTTTAGATCTATGATTCAATGATTTTGATGCAGGAGCATCCTCACACTTGGGTTAAGGTTTAGCATGTTTAAATTTAGTTGTTTTTTTCTCTACTTCTTAGTTTTACAATTTGTAAATTTAGCTAAATATTCCTTATGCTTGGCAAATCTAGTTTGTTGGGCGAGATTTTATATGGTTTGTATTTTCTTATTTAGGAAAACTATTTTGTTCATTTTGGGAGGTTGTTATGTAACGCCCAGGATAGACTTAAGTGTCCAAGTTTAGAAATATGGTTTTGGTGTAGGAGGATTTTCATGAAAAATAGGGGAGATATATATATTGTGTATGTTGAAAATTATAAGGTAGGAGGGGTGCAGTGGAAGGAAGATTTGTATTTCATAGAAACACATATGTATATCTTCTTGTTCTATGAATAAACGGTGTGTGTTCCTTTGAGTGGATGATATTCTGAGACCAAGATTTTGTATGACCCTGTTACTGTTGGTTGTTGTTTACGCCAAGAATTGAATAAACCCATGAGATTTAGCCATGATTTTTAATGTATTTGTTGTTGTTAACTGTTGTCTAGTTTGTAAACAATCGATGCACCTACTATTGGCCGTAATTTTCTGCTGGTCACATGTTAATGCTGGGTCTATATATTGGGCCTATGTTGAATGCCCATTTGAATGAAATTGATTCTGAGATGAAGGCTGTTGATATAATATAAATATTGAAAAGGTTGATGCTATATTTAGAGTGAATAAACATTAAGTCTATGCTGCATGACAAGGTATATGAACCGATGCACTTGTAGAGATTTTAATGCTAGGTCATTCTAAAATTTGGACTGTAGTAGGAGTCTTATGCTGGCAACATTGCTCTGTTGTTGTGTGTGAAATTGTGCACTGGGGAGAGTGTGAAGAATCTCTTGGTCTTTGGAAAAGATGTTTGTGAAGACTTATAAGAATATTGTCTAGATTGCTTGAATCTACGGACTCTGTAGTCCAAGGTCTATGCATCATTTTTAGTTTTTACGGACTCTGCAGGCGTAAATCTATGAATTGTGCAGGAAAGAAGGAAAAACTACAGACTCTATAGGTTTCACAATTTGAGTCCCTAGTTGCAGTTCAGAGTTGCGCATCATTTGGTATCAGAGCACAAGGGGTTGTGCACAATCTAAAGATCCAAGTCAAAGAGAAGAAGAACGTGATTTGTGAAAAAGAAGCAAGATGGCCATGAGGATTAGGAACATAGGTAGAACTGGAGGAAGGAGACCTAGAGGACCTAGAGGACAGGTTGCACTGGTAGACGAGATTAGGATCCTGACAGCTAGGTTATAAGACCTAGAGATGGATCAAAGAAGAGGCACTGACATGGGTGAAGTCAGTGATAGAGAAGAGGAACCACCAGAAGATGAATTGGTGGTGGAAGAAGAAATAGCTGAAGAAAGGTTGATCAGAGCCATTATGAAGGTGAACACAAAGTCAAAAATGGAGGTTCCAATGTATGAAGGTAATTTGAATGTGGAAGAATTAATTGATTGTATTAATGCATTAGACAAATACTTTGAGTATGAAGGAATTGAAGAAGATGATAAGAAAGTGAAGTATGCCATGACAAGGCTAAAGAAACATGCATCCCTATGGTGGGATGGAGTGCAAGAAGAAAGAAGAAGGAAAGGGAAGCCAAAGATCAAAATCTGGGACAAAATGGTAGCAAAAATGAAAGGTAAGTTTATGCATAAGGATTATCAAGCAAATCTTTTTAAGCAATTACAAAATTTGAAGCAAAAAGAGATGTCTGTAAAAGAGTACACTGAAGAGTTTTATAGGTTGACTATATGATCAGGTCATATTGAGGATGACACAGAGAAGGTAGCTAGATACACCAATGGTTTGAAATTTACCATTCAAGATGAGATTAGTCTTCTCATTCCTAAGACAGTTGAGGAGGCATATCAATTTGCCTTGAAAGCTGAAGAGAAAATTGCAAGAAAACAAACATCCTTCTCAAGAGGAAGGGGCAAATCCATCAGAGGTAGAGGAATTCAAGGATGTAGAAGACAACTGCAAACATCTCAAGAAGATGCCAATAGCTCACAAAGTTCAAGAGGCAGCTATACACCAAGAGGAAGAAGACCATACCAAGGATATCAAAGAGGAAGAGGAAGATTCATGGGCCAATGCTTTAAGTGCAACAAGTATGTAGGACACAGGGCATATGAGTGTCCAGAAAACCCTTCTATCAGCCATGAGAGGGGTGTACATGTGAACCAAGGTGAAGAACAAAATGCAGAAGTTGTAGCAGCATATGAAGATACCCCAGAAGAAGGTGAGTCTCTTTTGATGAAAAGAATTTTGTTAAAGCCAAATAAAGAAGTTCTAGAACCACCTCAAAGGAAAACATTATTTAGAACCACATGTAAGAGTAAGGGGAAATGCTATAAGGTCATTATTGACAGTGGAAGTACTGACAATCTTGTGTCAACTGAGATGGTGGGGAAACTAGGCTTGAAGAAGGAGGTACATCCTACACCTTATCAAGTCTCTTGGCTACAAAAAGGACACAAACTTCTGGTAAGTGAACAATGCAAAGTAGATATTTAGATAGGAACATATAAGGATCATATATTATGTGATGTCATGCCCATGGATGTATGTCATATCTTGCTTGGAAGGCCTTGGCAATTTGACAGGAAGGCCATGCATGATAGAAGGCTGAATACATATATGTTTGAAAAGGATGGGATCAAGCATACACTCACACCATTGAAAGAAGAGCCTGCTGCTATTTTTGGACATAATTCTAAAGTATTGATAATTAATGGCAAAGAGTTTCTACATCAAATGAAGAAAGAAGAGGTAAACTTTGTTGTAATTGGTAAGCCAAGGAGTGTAGTCACTAGTACTAAGTTGATTGATTTGCCATTAGAGATTCAAGATATGTTAAATGAGTACATTGACATTGTGGTAGATGATTTACCTAATGAGTTACCACCACTGAGAAGTATTAGCCATCACATAGACTTGATTCCAGGAGCAAATCTTCCAAACAAGGCTGCTTACAGGTTGACACCAAAGGAAAATGAAGAGATCAAGCACCAAGTTCAAGAATTGTTAGACAAAGGATTGGTAAGAGAAAGTTTAAGTCCTTGTGTTATCCCCACAGTGTTGAGTCCTAAGAAGGATGGGAGTTGGAGAATGTGTACAGACTCTAGAGCAATCAACAAGATTACTATCAGGTATAGATTTCCATTGCCTAGAATTGATGATCTACATGATTGTTTAAGAGGAGCTACATATTTATCTAAGATAGATTTGAAAAGTGGTTACCATCAGATTAAGATAAGAGAATGGGATGAATATAAAATAGCCTTCAAGACCAATGATGGACTCTATGAGTGGTTAGTTATGCCATTTGGACTAACCAATGCACCAAGCACCTTCATGAGGTTGATGAATGAAGTGCTGAAGGAGTTCACTGGTAAGTTTGTGATAGTGTATTTGGATGATATATTTGTGTTTAGTCAAACTAAGGAAGATCATTTGAAACATTTTCAGATGGTATTGAGTAAGCTACATGAGGAGAAATTGCTAATCAATGTAAAAAAGTGCAGTTTTCTGAAAACAGAGTTGATATATTTGGGGTTTGTGATTTCAAAAGAAGGATTGAAGATGGATAAGGAAAATATTAAGGCTATACTTGAGTGACCTACACCGAGGAGCACATATGAGGAATCTCAAGTAAGTATTTTGGGATTTGAAGATTTGAAGGAGCTATATAAGGAAGATCCAGACTTCAAGGAACCATATGAAGCTTGCATGAATCCAGTGGGGGTTGATAGAAGTCTTTGGATAGATTTCATGGTCCAAGAGGGTCTGCTATTCAGAGGTAGCCAGCTTTGCATTCCCAAGAGTTCCATGAGAGAAAATTTGTTGAAGGAGAAGCATAGTGGCAGTTTGTCAGGACATTTTGGGCAGAATAAGACATTAGCACAATTGAGTGCTCATTACTATTGGCCAGGTATGGGTACTAATGTCAATAAATTTGTTGAAAGGTGTAAAATATGCCAATATTCCAAGGGAATTAGTCAAAACACAAGTTTGTACCAGCCACTACCCATTCCAAATAGGCCTTGGGATTCAATAAGCATGGATTTCGTACTTGGTTTGCCAAGAACTCAAAAAGGCCATGATTCCATATTTATTGTGGTAGATATGTTTTCAAAGATGGCTCATTTTATTTCGTGTTCCAAAACAAGTGATGCTACTCACATAGCTAATCTATTCTTTCAAGATGTTGTTAGATTGCATGGATTGCCTAGAAGCATTGTTTCTGACAGGGACACCAAATTTGTTGGACACTTTTGGAGAACCTTATGGAAGAAATTGGGAACACAATTGAGTTTCAGTTCAGCCTACCATCCTCAAACTGATGGCCAAATAGAGGTTGTCAATAGGAGCTTGGGCAACATCTTGAGAAGCTTGGTAAGTATGCATCCAAAACAATGGGATCTTGCACTTGCACAAGCTGAATTTGCCTATAATGATTCCCCTAACAGAAGTACAGGATTGAGTCCATTTCAAATTATGTATGGAATGCATCCAAGGGGTGTGTACGAATTAAGAAATCTAAGTAGCATGGAGACAAGGAGTGCTGATGTAGAAGAATTTGCCAATGTCATGCAAATTTTGCATGAACAAGTAAAGAAGAAGCTTGAAGAAAACACCGTCATGTACAAGCTAAGGGTAGATCAAAAGAAAAGAGAGGTTAGTTTCAGTATTGGAGACTTTGTTCTTGCTCATCTTAGAAAAGAAAGGTTTCCAAAAATTGAATACAACAAGCTAAAGGTAAAGAAAATAGGACCGTGCAAGGTAATAAGGAATTTTTCAAATAATGCTTATGAAATAGAATTGCCAAAGGGGATTGGAATTTCTCCAATCTTTAACATTGTAGATCTATATCCATATAAAGATGAAGGACAACTAGCCAAAGAAACTAAAACAAGGGTAGATGAGGTTATCCAATGGCAGCAGCAACTACCAAAGGAAGTGCCAAAAGAGATTGAGGGTATCTTAGACAAGAAAGTAGTTAAAAGGACAAGGGAAAAAGAATATTTCCGGTATCTCACTAAGTGGAAGAATCTACTAGCTGAAGATGCAACATGGTTGACTACAAATGACATCCTTAAGCTGGGCACAAGCATAGAAGAATTGAAGAATACTTCTTCTACTCCTTGGAAGAATGATGCAGGAGCATTCTCAAACTTGGGTTAAGGTTTAGCATGTTTAAATCTAGTTGTTTTTTCCCTCTACTTCTTAGGTTTCCAATTTGTAAATTTAGCTAAATATTCCTTACACCTGGAAAATCTAGTCTGTTGGGCGAGATTTTATATGGTTTGTATTTTCTTATTTAGGAAAACTGTTTTATTCATTCTGGGAGGTTGTTATGTAATGCCCAGGATAGACTTAAGTGTCCAAGTTTAGAAATACGGTTTTGGTGTAGGAGGATTTTCATGAAAAACAGGGGAGATATATATATATATATATATATATATATATATATATATATATATATATATATATATATATATATATATATATATATAGTGTATGTTGAAAATTATAAGGTAGGAGGGGCACAGTGGAAGGAAGATTTGTAATTCGTAGAAACACATATGTATATCTTCTTGTTCTATGAATAAATGGTGCGTGTTCCTTTGAGTGGATGATATTCTGAGACCAAGATTTTGTATGACCCTGTTACTATTGGCTGTTGTTTATGCCAAGATTTGAATAAACCTATGAGATTTAGCCATAATTTTGAATGTATTTGTTGTTGTTAACTGTTGTCTAGTTTGTAAACAATCGACGCACCTATTGTTGGCCGTAATTTTTTGCTGGTCTCATGTGAATGCTGGGTCTATATATTGGGCCTGTGTTGAATGCCCATTTGAATGAAATCGATTCTGAGATGAAGGTTGTTGATAGAATATAAATATTGAAAAGGCCGATGCTGTATTTAGAGTGAATAAACATTAAGTCTGTGCTGCATGACAAGGTATATGAACTGATGCACTTGTGGAGATTTTAATGTTGGGTCATTCTAAAATTCAGACTATAGTAGGAGTCTTATGCTGTCAACATTGCTCTATTGTTGTGTGTGAAATTATGCGCTAGGGAGAGTGTGAAGAATCTCTTGGTCTTTGTAAAAGATGTTTGTGAAGACTTATAAGAATATTGTCCAGATTGCTTGAATCTACGAACTCTGTAGTCCAAGGTCTGTGCATCATTTTGAGTTTCTACGGACTCTGCAGGCGTAAATCTATGGACTCTGCAGGCGTAAATCTACGGACTGTGTAGGAAAGAAGGAAAAACTACAAAATCTACAAGTTTCACAATTTGAGTCCCTGGTTGCAGTTCAGAGCTATGCATCAATGATGCAAGTCTTAAAACCTATTTTAAATCATAACGAGTTAGAACATAGTACATAATTTGTTTAATCATAAATTAGTGGTTAGAGATTTAGCCAATGATGGAAATGTGAGAGGTGGTGGGGGTCATGGTAGAGATATAAGAGGTGTGCTCCCAATGGTAAAAATATGAGGACAAATGTTAGTTTTGAAGGAGATGGGGTAGGTGCAAGAAAGGCCTTGATGTAATTAGACCCTAAATCACATGCAACCCTTTTGGACAATGCTAATAATATTTGGATATATATTTTTATCATTTATTTGAATTTGTACTTAATTTAACTTATTAAACACTTGTAATTATTCACGTATGTATTTATTATAGTGTTTACAATTTATGTAGTTATGATAGATGGGGTGATGTGGGAATTTAAATGAGATAACCTAAACGTTTGTGGGCCATTACATATGGCTAAAAGATTTACTTGAGATTGTGTTTATATATTAGATTGTGTGGCCCATATATGTGAAAATTTATTCATTAAGATAATAAAGCATGTCTTAGATAGTTTTAATGATAGGAATCACAAGATGAGGGATATAAGGGAACACCTATTTCTCCACTAGTTTCGATTGTCAAGGATCCATTCATTACAAATTTGGGTTATGTAAATGATGAAAATTGTTGATCTGTCAAAGATATAAGATGTTATTAATCCCTTATAGACAAATAGGCAGGCTGTAGTGGTTAGGCTAGGAATAGAGTGAGGGCATCACCCTAAAATGTAGTAGATAATAGTGTCATGGCCTAATATAAGACTAGAGATAGGAGAGATGATGATTATTATCAAACCCTCACAGCTCATATAAGGTGTTGAAATTTATTATATACTTAGGTAATATGACCCATTGTTATATTACATATGAGACATTTTATTTATTTTAAATAAATGTTTGTACGATGAGGTTCTTAGACTGCATTTTTTTTATGTGTTATCACTTGAAATATGCATCCACATGTGAATGACTCTTATGCTTGATTGCACATGGCTCCTCCATGCCTATCACCTTATACTCAGACAATGGAGAGTGATTTAATGTCTCATTATAATAATGTGATTGTCCCCTAAGGTGTGGGAATCTTTTACTCTTTGGGACAAACCTCTTGAGTAGGTTGACTTCCTTTTATCCTAGATGCATTGGTTTTAGGACTAGTGCACAAACTTATAAAGAGCAGATTGAATTCTACATCTAGTTATAAACCTAAACCTGACAATGGGAAAAGGGAGAGAAAAAGTAAGAATGTTACTAGAATGAAAAATATGATGTGCCAAGAATAGAGTGAGCACATCACCATCTTAATGACACAATAAGAATAATATATTGAGTGAAAAAATCTCAAACTGAGTGTACTGCATAAGTGTTTCACATGGAGGTAAGGGAACACAACACAAAATTAGGAGGGATAATACACAATATGTAAACCTGTGTATACACGACATGATACCTATAGATACTTTTGATTCTGTACAAATGTGCAAAGAGAGGATGTTAATGATAAGGATGAACATCCATAGATAAAGATCAACAACCATGAATGAAAATAGAACACAAAACATGAAGAAAAGTAAAACAGTCCTTATTATCCTAAGGTTTATGGAAAAATTACAAACTCAAATGGTTAGATCTTTTTTATACTAAGAGAAAGATATTGGAGGGTAATTTTGAAATTGTTATTATGCTTAGAAAAATATCGACCATTTTACAATAAAAAATAGGGGTTATATAGCATGGGGGAAGGCCATACATGATTAATTCATCATTAAAGGTAGTAGGTAGGAACATAAATCCAAAAGTGGCCTCTAGAGCTCATGGTTAATTAAGAGCACTAAAATCTTCACAATAACTACTATAATCCATGCTTATTTAACTTGGATCTAGCAATTTGATTATGGAAGTAGCTATAAGTTCACTCATGGATCCACATGTGCATCTGAGAATAAAGGACATATAGGTAGCCAAAGATGTCATGTGATCATGTTTTGATACTCTAATAGCTAACTTTCATTTAAATCTATTTTAATTCAGTTCCCTTGATATCTAATAGATCCCAACTAGAATTCCCATTTATGGTGACTACTTGCCAATCCACCTATACTAACCTATTGAGGTGAGACAACATAGATGTATCTTTAGGTTCTAACTCATCATCTCACATGTGATATGGATTAGCATGCATGCTATATTTTGGGGACCAAGTGCACATTCAACTATATGCACTGAGTTCTATATGGATTGGAGTGCACATTGAACGTTATGTAGTGAATTAGATGTCCAGTGAAGTTAAAAATTCATAAAGTACTGAGGGTGATTTATTTATGGAAATACACAATGACCCAAACTCTTTTTCCACCTTGTATCTTCTGATAGTCTTTGCATTTTTTGCTTTCAACTAACTTATTCTAGCCAATGAAGGGGATAGTGCATAACCAAGATCATAGTCTAAATTTTACAAGTGTATATATGTGAAACTCTATGATCTAACATAACACTTCATTAATTGAGTGAGATGGAGTTTCTAAATGAGATCATGAAAGAAGATTAAATATTTTGAGTGTACTCTTCATGATTTAGAACCACTCCATGTACACTAGTCTCTTTCACTACTTGAAGTTTTGGAGACCCATACATTTGGATTTGTGTTCCATGTTGATGAAATAAAAGATATTTACATGGGGTGTGCATTAAAAACTCATTACAGGTGTGGATCAACACTTATTTGATGTGTGAACCCATGTTGATTGTTGAGTGTGGGCACAGACAGAAAGCATCTACACATATAACTAATTTTTATGGAACTTGACATTACACAAGCATGAAATCCTTTTACACAACATATTATGATATTTGTGTAGGCTAAGGTGACATGGATAGTCAACACTTTTGGTGACCTCTATGGGCTACTTACTTGTTAAGCTAGAATTCAGTAGCTTTGAAGTGAAAAATTAGGTACAAAATCACATGGAATCCCTTGCTCTTCTTTATTGTGATTACAATTACATTTGAAAAGCTCACTCAATCTTATAAGGAAATAAGACACCTTCCAAAAATATGAACACATTAACAACTTCACCAAATGGTGCTTAGAAGAATGGTAAAACTTAGCTAATAGAACTACACGAAGGCACTTGGAGGAAAATAAACTACTCTAAACAATAGCATGTGGACATGACACTTATGAAAATTAAAACATCTAAACTACTATTTACAATGGTGCTCATAATCATTAGAGATAGTGCTTGAGGTGAATCCAGTTGATAGGGATGGGAAACACTTTTTCGCTTGACCTTTCAAGTTAGTATGCATTGGATTGTTTGTAATTGGATATGCTATATGGCTCACTCCATATAGCATCAAAATTTGTATGCTTCCTAGACTTTACCCTATTTGTGTTCCATTTGAGTAACAAGTCTCCTTGACTAAAGCTTCTGTTAGCAAGCCTTATGTGAAATGTTCTCTTGGGTAGTTCTTGCATAAGTTCTATAGTGCATGGCTTGTGTATTGAGTTATTTGAGTTCTATTAGCTCATTTAGCTTTACTATCATGGGTTCACTCTCACACACTTCAAATTTATGAGCTAGCTCCAATGAAGGCAATTTGAGAGATGCGAGCAACCTTCATTATTTTCCATAGACTAACATGAAGAGTAAATTGCTTAGCACCCTTTTTATCATTATTTAATCCACCTAGAGGGGTGTCTTGAGCTTGGTATGCCAAGATCATTTATTATCTTCCATGGTTCACTTGATGATGTGAACTAAGTTATTGTTAGTTGATTTAGATGAACCATTATCTAGGGGGTAATAGTTTGAGGAGCTACTTAGATGGATTTTATGTTTGATTTCCCATTCATTGAACTTGGCTCTAAGAAAATCTAATGAATTGTTTGAGATAATAGTGGTTGAGACACAAAATATTAAAACAATGCTTTCATAAGAATTACATAGTGTAAATCTCATTATCTTATTTAAACGTTATTACCGCCATACACTTTATGAACTATTCAATTGTCATGAGAATCCATTTGTGTCTAATGCTTGATGGTAAATTTATCATGCCAATGAAGTCTAGGCGCCACTACATAAAGGGATGATTAGCTTGTATCGAGCATAGAAGTAAGGGTACCAATTTATATTTTCCTACAAATAAGGTGCACTTCTTGGAGCCTCACACCTATGCTTGTGTATATTTGAATAGAGTTGTCTAATAATACATAGTTCACATGATTTTAATCACAATAGTCTTTAGTAAATAATGGATTCCTGATGATCCATCATAGAACTCTTATAAGATATTATTCACCTGATTCTTCTCTATGCATCGCATGAGGATTCCATTGATATCTCTTCTAAAAAGTACATTGTTGATAAGCACATAAGCAATGGCTTGTAATTTGAAGTGTTTATGCTTAGATTTATTCAAGCCTTGTAGATATGCACCAATTTGAAAGAAGACCCTCATGCTCTCAGTCCAACTTGTCAAGGAGCCTTGGTCTTCTAGTTGGCTCTCATGTAGTGTAAGAACTACAAAATTTTCATTCTTCACGTCCTTTAATATCTACTCACCGAGTCCTTTGCCTTGCAGTAACTTGGTTTTTTGCTTGTCTATGTCATATTCCATCACCTTTGTGACCCAACTAGCTTTCTTCTCACCAATGTTCTTATTGATTAGGAACTCCTTTGTACTTGAGTTCAAGACCATGAGTTTGATCTTGTTATTGGAGATCATGTGATTGAATCTATTAAGTGTTGTTATTATTACCACAAGGGCATGCTTCTCTATAGAGTTGTAATGCATCTCATAATCTTCGAACACCTAGATAAATAAAGTGATAGGCTACTCCAGTTGGTCATTGTTCTAGTACACAAGAATAGATGAGATGCCTTCAGATCTACCAAATGTATAAAGGATGAAATCCTTGTAATATTGGTTTATCAATGTAGGAGCCTCTGTAATAGCACACTTTATGTCCTCAAAATTAATTCAGCATTATTGGGTCCAGTTGAACGTTGTGCTCTTCTTGAGAATTTTTGAGAGGGGCTTAAAAATACTTGTGAAACTTAGCACAAATCTTCTAACAAAATTTATTTTTACAAAGAAGCTTTGGATACCCTTCTTGTGACTTGGGAAAGGCAGTGATAATATGGCCTTGACTTGTTTGATATCAATTACAAGTCCACTTTTGGAGATGATGTGTCCCAAAAATTTGCCTTCATGCACTACAAATACACACTTGCTCGGGTTTAGATAGATCCCAAACTGTTGGCATTTTTCAAAGACTTTATCTATTTGATCTAAATGATCCACCACACATTTTTATAATTAGTTATATCATCAATGTAAACCAAGATGATGTTGTTGAGGAGACCCTTGAACACCAAATCCATGGCCCTTTTTAAGGTAGCTCTTACATTTGTAAAATAGAAGAGCATCCTTTTGTATGCAAAGGTGCCCCACTTAGTGGTGAATATTGTTTTGAATTGATAGCACTCTTGATAGAACTCTTGCACAAGCACTTGGTTATAGCTTGAATAATTATCTAACAATGAAAACCTTTCCACACCTATGACTATTTGTATAATTTTATTTATTGGGGAAGGGGGTATTGGTCAATGAGGGAGGCTTTATTTAGGTCCCTAAAATCTACGTACAAATGTATTTGTCCATTCTTATTGTGCATTGGGACCATATTGGCCACCAATGAGGAATGTTTGATTGGAAATATTATGTTGGCATCAATAAGTTTTGATAACTCCTTCGTCATTAAGGGATAAATCTTAGGATTAATTAGCCTATGCTTTTGTCTGACTAGCTTGGTATTGGGGTCAAGCTCAATTGTATGTTGGGATAAACCTAGACCAAAACCTATGAGGTATTTATTTCTGCATGCAAAGATGTCATCATACCTTCTACATAACTCAATGAATTCTTTAACTTCAGATTGGAGCATACCTTACTGGCTTTCAAGAGTTTATCGTCAAAGATGGACGCCAACTTGAATGTTTACTCCACCATCATGTTTTTCCTCCCACCTTTTAGCTAGTCATCAGAATTGAAGATGTTTTCCAACATGACTACCCCCCTAGGAAGTTTGTTTCACTTAAATTGAATGATCCACTCTTCATATTGAGCTTGGAGTCGAGTTTGATTATCAGCATAAAAATTAGCTTTGTATTGTATGAATTTAATAATTTATTCATCACTCTCAAACACATACCAATTGCTTTCATTGTCCAGGACCACTAGTTTGACTATGAGTCTTATAAGCTACTGATACTCATTCTTTATACTATGTGGGAGGTCATACTATGCACCCATAATTATGAGCCTATTGGTGTCATCATTCTTTGCCCTTGGTATAGAATGGATATTGAAAGTATTTAACCCTTTGATGATGTCCCTTGCCTTATGTTTCTAGGCTCTTAGTATATATTTTTGTACATGTTACATGTTCTGATTGAGCTTACCACCTGCTCATTGACTCTAAAATTTTACATCTTGATTACTTTCTTATGCACCAATTTGAGACCTTGGATCAACATTTCATACTCAAAAATATTATTTGTGCCACCAGATTCCAATCTGAATGCAAGAAAATATTTATTAGTTTGAGGGGAGACCATTAAAACATTAGATCCTATGCCATTTTTACTTCGCAAGCCATCAAAGTATAACTTCCATATGCCTTTTATGTCCTCTTGTGCATTTACAATTTTAAGCAACATGCTATCCTCCTTAATAATGTAGTATCTACTTAGCCATGTTTCCTCTACATTATTATAAGGATCACACTCATAATGCTTGTATGCCCATTCATCAATTAAGTCATATGGGACCTCTTCATGGGCTGTGGTGGTCTCATGAGGAATTGAGTTTTCCCCTTGGTCAAATAAAGTGTAGTTTGCATAAACTAGGATAGAAGTGTATGGATCTATGGGATTCTTTGAAATAGGCTCAGCCTTAATGGTCACCATGGTCCCATATATAGTTATGAGTAACATGTATGAATAATCTGAGGACAGATATCCACCCACCTTCATAGTGAAATATCGAGAGAGGCATATAACAAAGTAAGGGGGTAAGTCAATGATTATGTTGTCCTCTGCAATGGAAAGGATCAGACATGCATGCAAATTGAGACTTAGATCCTTGAAATTTTCCATAATTTTGACTGCTATTTCATCTAACTAGATGACCCCTTTTGAGATTGGAGAATATGTTATGCCATGCATGTCTGTGCTTTTATTCAACATGACTAAGATGCTCGCTCCCAAATCTAGCATACAATTATGTGAGGTCCTCACCAATGATTAGAGAGATGTAGAAAAGGGATGGATTTCTATTTATGTGCACTTATTCCTTAGGTTGGCATAAAATTTTATGTAGTAGGCACATTCTATAATAGCTCATGAATTTGGAAGCCTCTTAGGGCATCTTGTATAAATTTCCTTTGGGAAGGAATAACAAGAGCATCCCACATAGAAACGTTTAGTCAAGTCATCTTCATCTTCTCAACTATGTTAAAGGGGATTTGAGTCCCTTTAATATCAAACTTTTAGACTGTAATCTCTTCTTGCACCTGTGCACTAGCCTGGGGTTGGATTTATTTATATGCAACCTATTATATGTATACGAAGGGTTGCATACATGTTTTGACTTGAGTATCTATGTCTTGAACTTCGGGTACAAAAGTTGAAGGCGCTGGAAAAAAAAGTTCCTCCCCCATTGTTCTCTTTTTGAATCTTGTGTTAAAATTAACTAGGTTGTTTCTTACACTCAACACTTCATTCTTATTCACATAATTTAAGTCACCCTCTTACCAATTTAAGAGGGTGGATTCATCCTACTCTTGCATTCATGCCTCTAGTTCATCCCTTGGTTAATATGAAATAGATGGAAGCTCTTGAGGAGGTGGCACATTCTGCATTGTAGGTGCCTCACTCGTCATTCTATTTATGCATACAGCTTGATTATTTGGTTAATCACTCAGATAACACCATTAATAGTCTTATCCATGTTATTTTCCATAAGTACAAGATCTCTAGAAGTGCTTGCAGAGTTAAGAATTGTCACATAGGGTAGTTTATTATATGTGTGTTAATTCTGAGTCTACACAACATGTGGGTAGGGAGGTCTATTCGATTTATATTATTGGTTGAAGTGTTGATAAGGCATAAAATTTTGTAATTATTGTCATCTGGGTGACACTAAATTATTCCCAAAGCTCTTTGATAAGAAGTTGACCACATGCAACTTGCTCAAGGGCACATAGGTTGATAAAATTGGTGGGTTGACAATACTAGGAATGGGGGTCAGAGTTTGGAATGGAAGAATTAACCTTAATTTGGGTCTTTCTTAGGTTTATATAGGCTTTTACTAATTATTAGTTGTTGTGCATTTATTATATTTATAAATTTAGTTTATTCCTACCTTTATGCGGTGTCACTCACCTCCATAATCCACTTGTTAGATTTAGAGTTACTTGCATATAACTCTTATTTCCCCACATGGTAAACACTTTCATCCACTTTCTAAGGGAATATGAGACAAGTGACACACACATAGGAGGCTTGTAAGGTAATCATGGGATTCCTTGTAACTCCTATTATTTTCTTCTTGCTTTATAAAAGAGCCATTCCTCTCGTCATTTTCTCACTAGAATCTCATATCTCTATCTCTTCTTCTCTTGTGTGCTTGATTCAATATTGTACTTCTGGATATTTTGGTTGCAATCCTTCTGATAATATCAAGTGAGTTTTTATCCAATATGTTCGATTTCCCACTTACAATTTTTTGTCTTATTTGTGGTTTGTGTCTTCAGAGGTAACTTGTCTTGTGATTTCATTATTTCTGCACTTTCATACGATGTCATTGATGATTATTCTTGGGATAAATCTTTCATGGTATTAGAGCCAATATCATCTTATTGATATTTTTTTTTAAGTGTGCAGATTTTTAAAGAGATTTTACGGATTTGCTTACAAGAGTTTCACCTTTGTTATTCATTTGAATTTTCTCTCTTTTTTCTTGAAATTCATTGTCTCTAACTCATTGTTGCAGGTTTTTTGAAAGGTCCGGTTTTGTTCTTTCACTTGGTTAAGAGGCTCTCCAAGTCAAGTTTTGTGTTGCATACACATCCAACAAAAATAAATCTCACATATATAGTTGCTTTCAGCGTCTTTTTTTTTCAAAAAAAAATAATTTTTTAAGTTCTAAACACTAATATTTATTAGAACTCCTTCCTTTTGAGCTTAAATCTCTATTTTTTTATAATATTTTATGAGTTTATTTCTCAGTTATTTAATTATTTTGCAGTCATTTTCTTTGTCTGTTTGCTCATTAAATTTCATCTAAAAAAACTTATAGCTGTTTGTTATCATCGAACAATATATTTTTTTTCTCAAATCTGTAATTCAAATTCGAACTTCTCTCATGAGAGTTGTGGTCAAAGAGATTTTTCTTCAGATTTGTGCAGAAGGGCGCTGACCTCTACCGGTTCGCTACCCTCTACTAGTGCATCGACCTTCCCCATTGTTGTTTTTTTTTGGCACACAGGCCCCTCTCTGGTCGGCGCCACATTTGTTCACTGGCAGGTGTAGGTTCGTAGCAGGTTCATAGTCGCTGCATGAGGCGTCTAGGTACGTTGTATTATGTGGTTTTACTTCCCTTTAATTTCTTCTGAGTTGCATATAATACCTCTACATTGCAGTATTAAAAAGGTATTTTCTTTTCATTATTCTATTTGTGTTGTAGTTCCGCTATCCTGGGCATTTTCCTTTTATTGTTTGTTCAAAAATGAAGAAACTAAAAAGAGAGAAAGCATCTGGCCTTTTTATTATTAAATTTTCCCTTTTTAATTGGATGCATCTTTCCATTTTAAGTTTTTTCCAAAAAAAAAAAAAAATACATAAGTTCTACACATTGATCGCTTTTTTTTATTTCGGGCGCCCTCGCTTTTTTTTGGGTAAGTTTTTTTCATACAAATATTCTCTGTCGAGCTAACTGATCTTTCTCTGCAGAATTTATGCCAAGAACAGATTTGGTTTGATAAAAGGCACTTTCGTTGGTAACATACCACGGAGAAAACATAAAAAGAATTTATTATTTAATTCATTCAAAGGGATATTCACACTTGTCTTTCTTTCCCACGTCGTGTATTTTTTGTAATAATTATTTATTTATTTAAATTAAATCTTAAAATTCATAAAAAGATGAGCTAACAAAAACAAAACAATTTTCTCATTCACTTTCCTAAAACAATTTATGAGATTCTGTTCTCTTTATTTAAAGATAAATTTTTAAAAAATCATGTTTTTTTATTTTTTTTGGGTTAGTGTTATGTTTTATTAGAATTTATTAATTTTTATGGAAGTTTGATGTCCATCAATAGAAATCATAAATTATTACAATTTTATAATATTTGTGAGGGTAGTTCTAAAAAAATATTTTACTAATAATATTTATTTATATTATGACTGAGTTGTTCAGGATTTCTATAAAATTTTGATCGAAATGAATAATTTTCAATAATTAAAAATATAGATATTTAAATAACTAATCAAAAAACTTAATGGAAACATTAAAATTAGAAAGCAACATGATATTTTGTTTTTGACATCATACATTATTACAATTTTATAATATCTATGAAGATTGTTGGAAAAAATATTTTTTAAATAATATTTATTTACATCATGATTGGGTTGTTCAAAGTTTTTACAAAATTCTGATAAATAATTTTCAATAACTAAAAATATAAATATTCAAATAACCAATCAAAAAACTGTGGAAAGTTTCATTAAAATTGGAAAGCAACACAATATTTTGTTTTTGGCATCATACGGCTGTCAGGATTGAAAAAAATAGTGAATATTTAACAGAAATACAGGTACATGTCTTCTTGTAAATCTGGTTGCATAGACCCGCTAGGTTTACAATAAATTTTTGTGCTGGCTGCATATGGCAGCCAAATTCTATACTATGCCTGTCTGAAGGACCTCGAAGGTACCACCAATTCGGACATGCCAATAGTCCCTGACATGTAAATTTACATTATATTTCTCATCTATTCCTCTACTATGTTAAAATTCAGAGCTTAAAAACTACGAATAAATATGATAGAAAATGAAATTTTTTAAAATAAAAGTGAAAAATCATCCATCATACTATAATCCATTGTCAAATGCTTACATTTGCATAGCAGGGTAATGGGGACAACTGTTAAAGACCCAAATCATATTTATCTTATAACAGGTTACTGAAATAACTAAGTCATGAACAGAATAACTGAGCGATGAATGTTTTACACAATCAATGACTTAAATATTTATTTTAAAATATATATATAAATAGGACACATAATTTATATGCCGATCAAAACAGTTCTTACTAAAAATTCACTCATTTTCTTGATATGTCTAAATCCATTCCAACTTGAACTTACATACCGCATAATATTAACTTTTTTAATTAGGAAAATATGACTAAAAAAAGGTAGTTTGAGTAACAAATACTAAATTTAAGCAAATATATATAAATAATAAAACAACAATTTATATGCAGATCAAAACAGTTCTTACCAAAAATCACCCATTTCCCTGATATCTCTAAATCCATCCCAAGTTGAACCTACATATTGCATAATAATTATTTTTTTGATTAGGAAAACATGACTAAAAAAATGTAGCTTGGGTAACTAACACTATATTAAATTTAAGCAAACAAAAAAATATATAGATGACCAATGAGCTGATCAATTTTTTTAGTTTGTTCATGGTGGCAATGCTTTAACTCAGGTAGCTTCGTCATAACAAATTCCCTATTACGGAATGACCAGTAGCCATGACATCGCAGGAAAAGACTAAAATCACAAAAACAACATATAATATTGAAATTATAATTCAATTGCACAGGCTTTCAAGAAATACAAATAATCTAAGGATCAATTAAGCAATTGCAGATGCATAGAACAAAATGAGTACGGTTTTACCTCTTGGAAATCTGTACATTTTCCTCACCAGCTTTCTCATTAGTGCATTCCTTATGAATTTCACTATCATTTTCATTTATGCAATCACCCTAAATTTCAGCAACTCCTTCACACTCCGCATTTCTCCCTGACAATTTGAGAATTCTTTAGGAATTTCATATTTGTCACGAATTGTCTGATCACATTTATTGTCTGGGCATTCTTAAGAAATTCCATACTTCTCTGCACTTAATCGATCACAAAGCTTATCCCCTCTGACATGAATGATCAAACATTCCTCAAAACAGTTCACCCAATAGACCGAATTCAGTCCAAACTCCTTAACTCCCAGTTCAAGTTTCAAATGTTCCCCACCATGGCTAGTAATGGAGGCCGGCCCATAGAGTGAAGAAATGATTACAAAGAGCTCTTGATAGCTCTCATACGTCTCAGAAGCTGGTCTTATACGGATTAACAATGAACATTCATCGTTATTCTCAAGGGATGAATAACATTGAAAAGGAAAGCAAACATTGGCCTGCCTAACTCGTTCAGTGCTTACCTGGTAACTGGAGTGTAATGTTCTCTGAACGTTGCTTAGGCTCTTACAATGTTTGGCCATTGACCGATAAAAGTTTGTTAGACAATTACTATGGCATGAGACATCAAATACCCTTTAATCAAACTTGTTCTAGATGTCCTTGGTGCCTATACACAAAACATAAAGCAATGTGAATGTTAACAACCCGTTCATTGTTGGAAAAAAGCAGTGTTGTTAATCATAGACATCACCGTATTTAATATTTTTTGCATGCACCATTGTCAATAGTGAATAGCTGTAGATCGTTGTGCGGCGTATACATTTCCAAGCGATCATGCCTAACGTGTCATTAGTTATTACTAGTCATGTAAGAAGTGTTAATATGCTTTGCACGTTAATATAATCTTCACATGTAAGAGTTATTGCAATTTACTAGGTTATAGGTTGAGTTCTTCATGTAATGCTAAAGCTTATAGTGTGATAGTAATTATATTTGTACAATTTATATATTAAATATAATTATAAATGATAATTGTATTAAATTTGTAATATTATAATGTATTTATATATAAAATAATATAAATTAATATTAAATATTATAATTTTATTAATTATATAAAAATTATTTTATATTATTATAATAATATATATTTACTAAAATTTTATATTGGTATTTTATTTTAACATTTCTAATTTTATTAAAGAGACATTTGTATTTGACATTAAAAACCTTTATCAATGTCATAAGCTTGATTTTATTTATTAGGATTATCTAAATAGTGCATCATCATCAGGGTCATTGATATTATTAGGTATCCTACAACTACTCTCTCTCTAAAGAAATCCTCTCAGACAAAAAATACTACTATAAATACTTTTATAAATATATTTAAAAAATTATATTTTATTTAAAAAAACCAACAAAAGCAAGTACTCCTACTACATCATAGCTCTTGTTTGTAAAAACACGTATATTTTTTTATTAAAATATATATCTATAACTTCTACATGGTTAAATTCATCCTTTTTAATGGTGAAGCTCCAAGAAATTTTCTCGCGGTATTTTTATGTCTTTATACCAAAAGAGAATTATTTATTCTTACCAATATTAAAATCCCCACGTGTCTTGAAGGATTTTTTAAAATTCAATATTGATTAAATACTTTTTTTTATTAATCATTTCTTTATTTGGTGGGTAAACATGTGTCTTTTATTTTATTCAATTTAAAATAAAGCTTTAATTTAATCTTTTTATGGAATAAACGTTTTCCCTTGAAACTCAAAAAATAAAAAGGCATTTTTTTTAAAAATATATTTGATATATATTATTTTTTTTAATAAAAACTTAATCAATTAAATCTATTATTTAGTGTTTTGAAGTTAATTGGTAATTTTTTTTGAAATCATTTTTTTAAGTTTTATTGGTTCTTTGTAAGTTTATATCTTGCATAATGTTGTTCAAGTTAACTATTTTTTAACCTTTAATAAATGTTTCTCGTCAAATTTCTCATAAAAATAAATAAATTATTGCACTTAAAAATGATGAGATAACTACTCTTAAATGTGAAATACATTATCAATATATTCAATTTCTTACTTTGCAAAATTATTTTAATGCACATGTGGAGAAAATATAATCATCTATTGACACTCTAAATACAAAATTTGTGTCTTTTGCTAATGATAATAGTTCTAATGATGATGGATCTCGTTGTGTTTCTATATAAACTCAACCTCATGTGCGCACTCCTACCAACCTCAGTTTAAAAATTATACACTCTATGGGTTATGTGGGTAGTGGGATTGGTAAGTGTGAAATAGGTATTCTTGAACATCGTTTGCATAAATCAAATGCAAAATATATATGTCTTGTCTATAATGCTTCAAATTTTTTTAATGAAAATTTGACATGTTATTGTCCTCCTTATCAAAACACTTATAGTGTAACTTCTTTTGATTGTACTTCTTTTAACGCTCATGCTTTGACTAAAATTATTAAACCTTGAACATATTGTGGAAAACATGGGCATCAAATATCTAAATGTTGAAAATTACGTCTCTTGCAAATCTTGTGGTAAAACCACATGTGATACATTGCATTATTGAAAAATAAGAAAATCTTCCACCTTTAAGGGTACAATTGTTTGGATATATATATATATATATATATATATATATATATATATATATATATATATATATATAAAGACTTTGATATGTCTTGAAATAATTCTTCTAATGCTTCATGCATAATATCATTTGCAAGTGACACATTTTTTTGTCTCTTTTTTGATTAAATCCAATCTTTTATGCATTATTTTATTTTTGTTGCAAATGATATATGCTTTGTTTAGATCTTTTGTGACTAAATTTTATCATGAAAGTTTATGTAATTTATGATGGAAGTTGTCTTTGCTCAAATTTGTATAGTTGTACATCTACTGTTATTACATTATATATGTAGATCATATTTTTAACATAATAGTTACTCAGATGAAAAATTGGTATTAGTTTATTTGTTTTGCAGGTTTGTGGATCATTCCTCCTTCCTGTTGGTCTTTGTTCCATTAGAGATCGACCAAATTATTTGAAGAGTATTCTTGGAGATTATTGATGAACACACTTTCTTCATTGCAACTTTTGCCGACACCTTCTCATCTTTCTTCTCTAAAATTTTTTAATTCCTCTTAAAAATGTTTCTATTAAGGGGGAGTTATATAATTTCAACTCTGTTCTTTGTATGCAAATTTGTTTTTCTACTTTCGTAACTCCAAATTTAAGCTTAAGAGAGAGTGTTAGAGAATTAACCTTAATTTAGATCTTTCTTAGGTTTATAGAGGTGTATCCTAAGTCTTAGTGATATGTGCATTGATTATATTTATAAATGCATTTTATTCCTACCTTTATGAGGTGTCACTCACCTCCCTAATCCACTTGTTGTATTTAGAGTTACTTGCATGCAACTCTCATTTTTCCACATGGAACACAATTTCCTCCACTCTCTAAGAGAATAAGTGGAAAATGACACACACATAAAAGACTTGTAAAGTAATCATGGGATCCTTATAACTCTAATTCTTTCCCTCTTACTCTATTAAAGAGCCCCTATCCTCCTCTTTTTTTCACTAGAATCTCATAACTCTTTCTTCTTCTCTTGTATACTTGATTAAATCTTGTACTTATAGAGATTTTGGTTACAATTCTTCTTATAATATCATATGGGTTTTTCTCTAATACGTTCAATTTCTCACTTAAAAATTCTTTTTTCATTTGTGGTCTCCACCTTGAAAGGTAACTTGTCTTATATATTTTTTATTTTCACACTTTCGTACTACGTCATTGATGATTATTCTTGGAATAAATCCTATAATTGCATATGAACGTGTACATGGGGGATTAGAATATTAGGGTAGATGGGTTCTAGGCACATTTTTCCCTACTTAAATCAAATAATTTTTTACATGCATAGTCACCTCATAGGCATCTAGTAGTATTGTTCCTCCCATAGATTAGATCATTACTACCACATCATTGTTTATTGCTATTAAGAAATATAAGAATACAGTAATAGGATTTGACATTACCAAGAGTGAAACTCGATCTCAAGTCCTCTATAATTTGAATTTGAAATCAACTATTTGCTCATGTGGAACCCTTTTGATGTTCGTTAGCTGCTCCATCAATGACAAGTGGTCATTCTTCTCTTCAAATTTCCTACATACTATCATTCCTAACTCATCCTAATTATGAATAGAACTAGGATGGAAGTTATGATACCATTGGAACAATCTCCCTTTCAAAGAGAAGGTAAGGAGTCACATGGTGATGTTGTCTTTGGTCACATTATAGATGGAATAAATATTTAATATGTCCTGTATGTGCTTTATAAGCATAGTTAAATTTTCTCTAGTAAATTAAGGTATGCTCTTAAGAGCAGCTGCATAAATATCATCATATTGGGGAAACATCAATGGACTGCATCCATTAAAAGGAATAAAGGGTTGATTTATCTACACAACCATGAAGGGAATAGGGAATAATATTCCTCTATGCATAAGGAATCAGCTAAATGGAGGTGTAGAATAAGCTTCAGGACAATGTTGTCTTGTGTTTATATCTGTTATAATAGGTGACAAAGATAATCTAAATCCCATTCTTATATAAATTGTATTTAACTCAAAAAAATGAAAATTATTTCCCCTTAAAGATGATCTCATATGTCTTGGCATATAGATGAAAGGCTAATCTTTATGAACCAAGAATGTCTGGAGTCTCTATGTTCTCTAGAAAGCATCTTCAACACTTAAATCACCGATAGTAGCACCAATTTCTCAACCAAATTCTAATTTAGTCCCACAAGGTGTATTATAAATTATTATCACTCAAAACATGCACCTATGTGTGATTAACTCTTGTGCTTGATTGCATACAACTCCTTCATGCCTAACACATTAGACTTATATGTTGGAGAGTGATTTAGTGTCTTTCTATAACAATGGCATTATCCACTAAGGTGTGGGACTCTTGTACTCCTTGAGATGGACCTATTGGTTAGATCAAATTCATTCTATCCTAGATGCATTGCATTTAGGACCAACACATAAACCAAAAAAGAGTAGAATTGAATCTAAAGCGAGTGCTAAACCTAAAATTAACAAGAGGAAAAGGGAGAGAAAAGGTAAAAGGTTGATAAAAAGAAAAAGGTGATGCACTAAGCATAAAGTCAGCACCTCGCCCATTTAACAACATAATAATACTAATAGATTGGATGCAAAAACATTAAACTGGGTGCACTACATAAGTGTTTTGCATGGAGGTAAAGAAAAATAACACAACATTAGGAGAGAGGATAATTTTGGTAGCATTATGATGCTTATAAACATGTCAACCATTTTACAATAAAAATTAGGGTTTATATCACATGGGGCAAGGCCTTGTATGATCAATTCACCATTGTATTTGGTAGTTAGGAAATTGAATCCAGAAGTGGCATCCAAAGCTCAAAGTTGATTAAGAGCACCAAGAACTTCACAATAGCTTATATAAGCTATGATTATTCAAATTGGATCTTAAATATTGATCATGGAAGTATTTAGAAATTGAGATGCACATGTAAATCTAAGAATGAAGGATGTCTCGACAGCCAAAGATGGCATGTGATTTCTGACATTCTAAAAATTGCCCTGCAATTGATTATATTATTATTTGGTTCCCTTGATATCCAATAGATCTCAATCATCATCCCCATTTATGGTGGCCAACTAACAATCCACATAGACTAGCCTATTGATTTGAGACTATGCAATTGTATCTTTAGGTTTTGACTTGTCATCTTGAACATGATAAGGATTAGCATGCATGCCTATCTTTTGAGGATTGAGTGTGCATTGAACTATACACATTGAGCTATGCATGGATGTGAGTATGAATTAAAGGTTGCATAGTTAATTGGTTGCATAGTGAAGCTAAAAATTCCTGAATGGCATTGAGGGTGATTTTATATAGAAGTGCACAATGACCCTTAGAACTTGCGGTAGCCAGTAAAGCGGATGGTGTGTAGCCAAGATCATAATCTATATTTTACAAGGGCACATATGTGAAACTCTATGGTCTAATGTGGGACTTCATCAATTGATTGCGAGGAAGTCTTTGAATGAGAGCATGCATGAATATTGAATATCTTGAGTGTACTATTCATGATTTGTAACTGCTCCATGTGCATTAATATCTTTCACTACTTTAAGTTTGGGAGACTCGTGTGTTTGGATTCATTCACTATGTTGATGTAGTGAAGGATTGTTGCATGGGCTGAACATTAGGAACTCCTTATAGGCACATATCAACATTTAGTTGATGTGCAAACCTATGTTGACTATTGAGTGTTGGTGCAGACAAGAAGTGTTTTCATGTAAACTTAATTTTTAGGGAACTTGACATTGCACATGCATGAAAACCTTCTGCACAACATCTTATAACACTTCGCAGGTTGGGGTGACTTGGAGAGTTAGCACTATGCATTGATTTAAGACTTCTTAAATCCATGTTTTTTATTTAATTATATGTGTTTGGCCATAAGACATATATGATGAAAAATAATACATAAAAATAACATGTAATATAATAAATAAAAAATAATTTAAATAATACAATGTATTAAATAAACAAATTATTTAAATCATATTATATAATTAATAAATAAATAAATAAATAAATATTGTAATCAAAATAATAATATATAATTTATTTATTTTTAAAGATAATAATAAATAAATTTTAGATACATCACCCACGAAATACAAATTCTCAATGTTTATGGCCTATTTATAAAACCATCATAGACAATTTTTTTTAATTTCCCAAATAAAAGTACTACAAAATATATATTGATGCATGACCTTGCAAATTTCATAAACCCCTAACGTTACTTATTTTTCATTAATTGAATTAGGGGTTTCCAATAATTACTAAGAATGAGTCTATCATATGCATTCAATTTTCTAGGATTTTGTTTCCATTTGAAGTACCTGCTAAACTCGATGTTCCTTGTAATGTTCCACTTATGTGATCAACTTGGCATCATGCATGTGCTTTTTTGAGAATTCTTTGCTAGCACTAATTTTTAAATATGTTCATTCAAAATGTATTTGTTATTCTCCTTATACCAAATTTGTAATTATATTTTAGTCCCTCCAATATATTATTTTCCATAGAAACAAGGTACTAAATAAACACCTCAATTGAAGCTCATAGTAATTACAGAATAATATAATACAATGATATCTATAAAAGTTTATGGATCAAAGTATGGCATGGGTTCACATCTTGTATCCATATCTAAATTATCTTCATCTCAAATACATTAAAATATTTTATTATAATCAAAATTTGTATCTATAAGAGATTTCAGATTCTTGTGATTATTTAATGTTAGAATTAATATTAGTTTATTAATTTGGTAGCCATTTTTTAGATGGGGATTTATGCAAATTAGAGTGTTTTTATATATATTTTAGTTGTTATATATCTTGTAAATTAAATAATATTATATTAGAAATCAAATGTTATATGATTATATGTATCATCATTAAATGTTTCATTTATTGATTGTAATTAAGAAGTACCTAATATTATATTATAATTAAATTGAATTGGTATAAAAAAATAAATTTGAAATATATTTTATGATTAAAAGATATAATAATAAATTGAATGCATCCACAATTATATGTTAGAATAAATTACTCTTACTCAAATGTTCAATATCATATCCAATAAATCAAGAAAAAAAATACTACACATAATAAATTGAGCTTCATCATCAATCATAAATTATTTTTTTTTGTCCCTCTACCCAAACATTGATGACCAATGGCTTCACATTTGAAACATACTTATCGGAGAGATCATTAGAAGCCTTGATTTGATCTTTTTTATTTTAAGGGATATGTGAGATTAGAATATTCCTTCTAAGTACTTTCGCTAAGTACCTCTTTCTTAGAAAATAATTTCTAAGATAATTATTTATCAGGGATATTTTATTAGGATACAATGTATAATTTGGAACGAGATTCTTAAATTCACAACATATAATGGACTTGCTAGGATACTCACGAAAATCAAAGTGACATTTTTCAATAAGATAACTTTTTTTTTTTCTTTAAAAGTGTTATATATATAAAAGAGTCTAGTAAAATAAGAGTTACCATACTCTCTAATGATCGATAATGCAATCAAATTAAAGTCAAGCATCATTTTCAATATTTCACTTGGAACATCATGTAACTTCGAGAATTGTTATGATCTACTAATGGAAGATTTGTAACTTATTAGAGAGGTCACCCTTTTCTTAGCTAATGTTGTGTATGTATTCATTTTAGGAACATGGATTTTAGTTGGAAAATAAAAATAAGAGTGTGATTTGTATGATTAAACTTTTAAGAATGTGAAAAATATTTTTTTAATGGCATTTACTTATAATAAGTTTTTTTTTTTATTTTAAAAAAATCACAAATATGATAAATAAATCTATTTTTAAAATAATAAATAAGACTTCTAGAAAAATAATATTGTTTTTCTAAGTTCATTGATTGATATAATAATATGTTCATACTAGACTTAAATTAAAATATATATCCATAGACATGTTTAGTTTTGCTTCGATGCATAAATGATAAATGATTAAATATAGCCTTTAGTCCTTTTTTATTAAAATATAATTATAAAAAAGCCTATCCTAACTCGAAATTTGTAGGTAGATATCCATTAGGTAGTGTATGGGACCAATTTAAACTATAACCCATTAAACTCTAATGGAATGACTTAAAAAATATAATTAGCATTTTATTTCCCAAGTAAAGCTATAAAGTACTTAATATGTAAATAAGGATCATTACTTCCTTAAAAAAATTATAATGTATGCATTATGAATTAATATGGAAAAAAATGAAATAGTTATATTATGCATTATGGGTTGTTCATGTCTAACATTATAATTGGCCATAATATTAGATACAATAGATTTTAGAGATAACACTTATAATGTGTTATTTAATCCATTTATTATAAGCATCATGGCTAAAATATTTTTGTTGTACTAAAAGTGTGTGATTGTAATATAGGTTGAACCTATATCAGATGGAGTGTATCATTGAGTAAATTTAAGTAGATGTAATATTAATGGTATGTGAGAAAAAAAGGTGTATACAATTATAACAAACATTATTGACAATAAATCCATACTTAACATTGTATGTCATTTGGGAAGGGTAAATAGTTTTTATTATTCACTCTTTTATGCATATCACAATTAATCATGTTATATGATTTTATCTATTTCATTTTATAGTTTTGATTTATGGGTTGTATATTGAAACTTATAATGTGATTGGCTTAATCATATGTATTGATCTTTTATTGAGATTAACTTATAATTGTATTTTTTAATTTGATTCATTCACAAATAGAGTTGTTTATTTTTTTACTTAACATGGAATTAAAGTTAGTAATTTGATTATATATTTTTATTACATAATAATTAAATCCACCAATAAAATACAAAATGTTATGAAATAATTTTATTATACAATTGATTTTAGAATAACACTATTTGCTAATTATATAAGTCTCAAAGCTTGTTGAGATTGATTTTAAATTATAAAATTGCTACTAAAGATTGAAACACGTTGACATTATTTAAAGACATAAGACATGGACTTAGTATAAATACCAATCTAACCTGGACCCTATTTGATTAAAGGAATCTTTAGGGTTAAGACCTTAATAAAATATTAATTGTTAAAAATTGTACCCTGAGACTTTAATAAAATATTAATTGTTAAAAATTATGAGAAAACTATGCTAAGCTATCAAATTTATTGGCATTTTTTATATTTATTTTATAACCATTATGATGTGAAACTTTTACTAAACTTGGGTCATGGACCTGACCAAATATGAAAAAGATGTAATATACATTAAGTTTTTAAAAGTTAGTATAAACCATGGGTTTTGACTTAAAACCATTGTTTTGATTTTAAGACCATAGTTTTGAAAAATTGGTTAGGGTTTGTTGTTTTGATATAGTTTAATTAAACATTTTCATCATTATCAATTAATGTTGACTATTTTAGTGAAGCCTTATAAAATTCAATTATCGATTAATTACATTGATATTGTGAAAAGTTATTTAGACAACTTGATTGGTTTTATGTATTTGTGAATAAAAACTCATTCTGATTTAAATGCATGCAACGTCTATGAACTTTGGCTTCACCATTTTTGGACAAGGATTTTATGGACCTAAGGAAACTATAAAATGAGTTATGGGGAATGAAGGAAATACATAAGGAATTTGGGAAAGAAGGAAAAAAAATTGAGAAAAAAGCTTGAAATATAAGTTTATTTCCTACATTGTATTACTATATAGGCAATGGAAAATAATCATAGTAATTTATTCTTAAATATACATAAGATTATATCATTTTTTGTTTTATTGGTTTCATTTAATATTTATGTTTGAATATTTTATTAATCTTTTAAGTGTGTTATATTATATGTAGATGTTAATGAAATTTAAAAAGTTATAATAAAAATAGGTTATCATTTAGAAATTATTTATAAATATATAATGTATTTATTTTAATAATCTTTTGATTTGCTTTTCTAACTCTATTATGTGCTTTTATGTTGAAAATAGCTAGATCATAAACCTTATTTCTTGATCATCACTACTATCATTCCGGAGCTTTAAAGGAATAGTATTGAACTTATATTTGTAAATTTAATTCGGATTTTTTTTTTTTTTTTTTTATTAAATTTATTTTTTTATTTTTTTGTTTTGTTGTTGGGGTTTGTGGAACCTTAAAAGGATATTTATAAAGGTACTTTTTGATATTAATTGAGTTCACTTTGACTATGTAGTAAAATATGTTGTGCTTAGTTATATATTAGTTATTAGTGATGAGAATTTTATAGTGATGGGTCATAATGATAATTGCTTCCATGATTCTAAATTTAATAGGGATAACTATTTTTTCTCTAAAACATTTTTTTCTTAAATTTTGTTATCTTTTAACTTGAAGCTTTTCAAAAAATATGTTGGACCAATTTTTTGTCTTTATTATTAATTTTGAAGCTTAAATAGTATGGATTTTTTTATAGTTCATTTAATAATATCAAATTATTTATGGGGATAAATAAATTTATTTTATCTTTCATGCTTTGTTCAAAGTGGTAAAATTGAATTAAATTAAGATCGTAACACTCTTGAAATTTTATTTTTAAAGAAATTATAATAATATTAATTAAGTTTTAATATTATTTTAAGACCTTTAAAAGTGTGTGTTTAGATTAAAGGAGGTATGCTTAAATTTTCACCTAAGGTGATTGTGTGGAAAATCCCAATCAATTCTAATAATTTTAATGAAATTAAAGGTTTCGACACTATCTAGATCTTGTAATAGATAAAACCCTTAAACTCAAGCACTATGTTTTGTATTAAATATGGAATATTATATTTGGTTTATAGTTTTTTTAACTTAAGGTAGCATCTCTATAATAATGAAAGAGTTAAAATTTTAAGGCATTATAGCTTTGACCTACTAGGTTTTTTAATTTTTTGTTCTTATGTGAATACTAATTCTTTACTTATATTGTATAATCATATAAATTAGGTACTATGACATTAATTTATTTTTAAGGATAGTTTTAACCTTATGCATTATGGTGAATCTAAGTAAGGACTTTTATTTTAATAGAAAAGTTATGTACTCACTTATGATCTAAGCATAAATATATCCCTATAAATATTTGAAATTGTATTTAAATTTATGATAAAATAATCTTTTTTTAAAGAGTAAAGCAAAGATTTATAGTTAATGGGATGAGGTGATGAAGTAAGAGAAAGCAATCTGAAATCTGAATAGTATTTAGTTATAAATTATGGTATTTTATTATTTTTGGTTCCTCACTTGAAATAAGTTACATGATTATAATAAGTTTTTAGATTAAAAACTAGCATGATGTTATAGTCAATATCTTATTTATTCCTTATTAAAATGAAGCAAGAAAAAAAATTGTAAGGAAATATTTTACTTCAATAACTATAATGAATTTGATGTTATATGCATCAATTAGTTGTAACTTCATTATGATTCTTAAGCCATAAAGAAAAATGACAGTAAATATTATAAGGATAATTAGAATTATAAATAAAATAATAATATTATAATATTATAAATGATAAATTACATTATAATTTAATTTATATTTTTCATAATACTTGTTAAGTGATTGTACTTCTTTATTTTATAAATATTAAAATTCCCCAAATATATTGGTTGTGAACCAATTTATTATGTATGGAATCTCTCATGAATTAATAAATTAATAATAATGAATATGGTAATGTTATAAAACCCTTTAATACTTGTTTATTAATAGTAATGAATATGGTAATGTTATAAAACCCTTTAATACTTGTTTTCAATCCTCAATAGGGTAAAAATATGACAATGCCTTGTGCAAGTGGTATCGAACCTATGTTTTATGTGTAAGCATTTAATAACTTTTTAGAAAATTAATTATGTATTCATTTTCCTTTGTGGATTATTGACAATCTTTAAGAAGTGGAAGGATGATAGATGTTTTGCATAGGTGGTATGGGATATTAATGTAATGTATTATCATTCTCACATTTATCAAATATTTTTATCATATTGAGTTGTGAATTGTTTGAAAGAGATTAATTTATTGTATAATATTATTAATAGGCAGTTGAGCATCATTGTACACTTAAAAATGTGAACACTATATGATTTGAGAAAATCTTTAATTTCATATTAAGTCTATAATTCAGAATGAATTAATGAGTTTAGATGAAATGAGGTGGAGTTTTTAACTTACTAATCATATGGCCAAAATAAAATATACTTGTATGTATTAAGAATTTTTTATTTTTTGTTTTGGTTCACTATTAAGACTTACATTATGCTAAAAATATCTAACTATAGTATGACCTCTATAGACATTGTTATCTTATTTTTTTATGGTTATACATCTACCTTTCTCGTGAAGAAAATGACCTCCCTTTAAAACAAGCTATGTGTGACGGATCTGAAAGGATCTAAGGTTGGAGGTAAATCTTATTATAATTATCTCCCTCTTTTTACATAGTTCTTAGTTGTCCATGTTCAAATGGATTAAGTTGTGAAGACTTAATCCTTTCCATTACTATCATGGCTACAAAAATATAGTCTATTATATATTGAAAAACATGTACCTTTAAGGTGATGATGATGATGATGATGATGATGATGATGATGATGATGATGATGATGATGATGATGATGATGATGATGATGATGATGATGATGATGATGATGATGATGATGATGATGATGATGATGATGATGATGATGATGATGATGATGATGACGACGACGACGACGACGACGACGACGACGACAACAACGACGACGACGACGACGACATTGAAACTATAATTTTGGTTCAATGAATGAAATGAGTCATAATTTATTCTACTTAATTTAGATTTGGATATTGTTGTGCAATTTTATTTTTCAATGAAATAGTAATATTGAAATGTCTTAATTAATTTTTATGTATACTTTGTTTTGTAAAGTGGTGTGAAAGCATGTAATTTAATTATGTTTGATAAAATTTAAAATAATAATAGAATTTAAATCAAATTGCATGAATGATTTGGAATGCATTATCCTCAAAATTGAATTCTCATGATTAGATTTTTAAACTCCTTCATATAAATCGCTTGCAAGTTATCCAATATTTTTTCCCCTCATGTACAATATTAAAATATTTCATTCATTAATTTGAACATTCTTTTTTGTAAGACACCTAATTATCCTCAATCATCCATGTAACGAGTCTCATGCAATCATATTTTTCCTTTCATAAGTTTTTTTTAGTTAATTTGTAAATTTTAAGCTCACAAAGTACATTTTTCTGATTGATTGTCTTTCAATCAATATGCCAAATCCATTCGTACATATTTTTGTCTTGAATAAATATAAAGTTTTAAATAAAATTATATACTCTTTATAAACTTATACAATATTTTTAATTTGTTTTACATGTATAATAATCGTTACCATGTCATCAACCATGTAAAATTACCTCTAAAGTCGTGACCCTTGTAAAAATCCCTTATTATTATGCGCTTGTGTAGTGCTTCATAAGTCCTTATACATGTAAAATACACTTTAAATGCATACCACCAATGTAAAAGTTTATAAAAAATCCCACTTAAGATATTAAGTAGCCGTTCAAAGGTATTTTTTAATGTAATTTTCTCCTTAAAAACCCGCAGCATGTAAAATTCCACTCTGAAAACTGCAAAATCCTTTCAAAATGCTTCTTATCCCTCGTGGTAGACTTTTTAAAAGTAGTTTCAAGGTGAGTTTTTCCATAATTTGTGGTATTCACCATATGAAGACTTTTCAAAGGATGTTTTCTACTAACAGTTTGTTACTTTTGCTTTTCAAAAGGTAGGTTTAAGAATTAGTTCGTGGTATTTGGTGAGTAAAGGGTGGTTTTGCCAATGAAACACGTGGTAATGAGTAAAAAGAGATGCCTAAAAAGTGGTTTTCACTCCAAATTCACGGTATTTGATGTTTGGAAGGTGGTTTTTGTCCTAAATTCATTATTTTAGTGCTTAATTCATGGTTTCTAAGATTCCAAATGTGGTTTTAACTAGTAATTTGGGTATTGGTGGCAAGTATTAATCCAAATCACCCAATTCACCCTTTACAATCTACTATAGTATGATGAATTTATAACAAGTATTTTCATTTAAAAACTCATAAAAACCCAAGCCCATAAAAACATTATTAAACATGAAAGATGATTTCACAATTGCAAATGTTGTTTTATGGTTTTTGGCAGTCTTCCATCACATATATAAGTTTCTAATTGCCTCATGCAAACTATTATAACTCCCTTTGTAGAATGTGGTTTTCCAAAAACTAATTTACATGTAATGTTTTCTCCCAAAACCCATCATGCTAGTTGTGAGATTAAAAATGTTTCCTTAAGGAATTTATGACTTATTACTACATATTAGGGCCTTCAAATGCTTATTTTACATGAAAAATACTCTTTTAAATGCTACCAAATTGGTTACAAAATTCCAAGCAATTGTAGTGATCTTCCACATGGTGTAATTATCTAGTGAAAGGTTTATATATTTGTTTGTAATTATTTATTGCATTCTTAGTAGTTTTCATGGGCCATATAGTTATTTTTAAGATAACAGTTCTAAGCCATAAACTCCTCCATATGCATGGAAATAGTCCTCCTTCAAATTTCGCACTCAAAGGTAGTTTTATTTGAATAAGAAAATTATTTGACTGCTTCTCATAGATAATTATTTTTCATGTGAGAATAAGATAATAAAAATATAAAGAGAAGCTCTTAATCTTATGATTTTTGCAACATCAATTTCATTAGCGCGAGACAATTACATACATGGTGGTTTCAAACATGATATCACATTTATCTTCTTGGAGGTCTTAAACATGTGGTTTTGAAGGTTATTATTTTGACACCAAAGCTTCCCCACCACATTTTGCATACAAAGAAAGAGTTTAATAAAAATATCCAAAGTCAACTCTACTTAATATTTTCAATCTTAGAAATGACATTCTCAAGCCTATGTAGATCTAAATGTTGTTCAATGGTCTTTCATAAATTCAAGACACTCCTTTTACAAAGTGGAATGAGATCCAAACTTGTTTTGGTAAAATTTAAGATAAATCTTTGTGAAGCATATTCTTTGCCTAAATATGATGATATGAGTGAAAGTGTACTTGAAAAATAGATGAGATGATAATAATAAAGCTCACGGATATTCAAATCTCAAAATAACCCAACATAATGTAAAACAAGTATTGAAATCTTATGTTAGAGAAGGTAAAAGTTGAAATAATTCAGAAATGACTAAAACTCAATATAAATCCCATTGAAACTTGGTGAATTTCCTTTTGGGTTAAAACATCATTTTCATGTACTCAAATTCTCACAATAATGTGGTTTCCACTTTAAATTGATTTATGATTCCATGGCATCTTGAAGGAGTCAAATGAACTTTTAAATCTTCTCATGCATCGCCTCAATGAAGAAAAGAAACATGCAAAGTATTTAAATTAAGTGATTTGGCATGACAACATATGTTCATTTCTCATATGATAGGGAGTGGCAGATTGGTTTCCAGTTGATTGGATTAGAATATGTGAATGTGTGCTTCATACTAGTTATGAGAATTATACAACATTCAATGATTCAGATTGTATAGGTTCAAATCATCATAGAAAGCATAATCAAATAGTGTTGCGGTAATGAAACAAGGTCCTACTTAGCAAAAGGACTTGTTTGTTTCTCAAAAACCACTAAAATTCACTTTTTGTCTTTATATTTCCCCATTGTGCTTTTTGTAATAGCTTGAAAAGGTTATGTTTTAATTTTCAAAGTTGTAAATGAAAACATAACAATGAAATAGAATTAAGTTACCATAAAGGTGTTTATGAAGGTGTCTTCAAGGTAATTAAACCTATTGTAAGCTATAAATACATGTTTTATACATTTTAAAGGGACAATATGATAACTTTTGGCAAGATGGAAGTTAGTAGTCAATATGTACAACCCCATGAAGGATCAATACAAAAATAATTTACAAGACTTTGTGCCATGATTTTTTGTATGAATGATGTGCATGAGTATGTCAATATGTTTTTATTATTCCTCTTTAAATTTTACAAAATACTATTTTTATATGTTCAATGATGAAAATGTTTTGGTGTATAAGGTTTGTTGAATCTACACTACAATTTTTTTTCATTGTGAAACATTGGTGAGATTGAAAATAGAATTTGTGTCTATTTTTATTCGGAAATACAATGTTGTTGTATATATTTGTTTGTAATTATATCCAATATCATTTGGGTATGTATCATTTTCATATGTTCATAATGTCTTTCTCATATAATTTGCATGATAAAGGTTTCCTATGCTAAAATCTCAATTTTGGATTATTCTAGCATGTTTCTATGTTTAACTACTTAGAGTTGTATTATTTATTCCTTGGGGTTATTATATAATATTTTTGTGTTTAAATGGATAGAATTATCCCATTCTCCCTTCATTTCATTTCTCCTTTTCCTCCTTTCCATTTCCCCCTATATTTATTATTTCCATCACCTTTTTGTACTTTTTGGTTAAAAGTACAACACCCATATAAAACATTTTTGTTGTAAATAAATCTGAGTATTTTGATTTTCTACATCCCTTTTGATTTTAATAAAGGTAGATATGTGTGCTAATATAAAAGGGAATTTATCCCCATCAGTGGACTAAAAGTCCTCATTTTATCCTCTTGACAATTTTTCAGTCAACATAATGATAAATTGATTTAAGATTGCATACTATTATATACAATAGTAAATTTGTTTATTTATAAATATATGAGGTTAGGATTAGTTAATAAACATTATGGGAGAATAACATGAAATTGTACAAAAAAAATCATTGGAGTGTTTTTCTAGTGTCTAACTAGAGGAGTTCATACACAAAGAGACTAGATTGATTAGACAACATGATAGTCAGTACAAGTATAACAAGTGATCACATAATAATATCTCACAAAATACCATGATTTATTCCACCCAAATATTGATTCACGCCTTTGGATGTGAATGCAAAGAGGGCAATGCATTGATGAGTCCTATAAGATGAATCCTCAGTGATTGAAAATTATAAGGTATATACATATGCCCCAAATAAAGCTCATAACACAATAGTGTTATGTGGGATGGTGTTTTGAGAAAGATCAAAGAAACACAAAACATGAAATTAATTATTATAAATAAATACTAATAAATGAGATAAATGGAAGTTTTAGACACACAAAATTAATAATTAAGTTCTTGATAATGTTTAATCTTGATACCCGTACCTCACTTGGCCTATTCACCATTTTGCCAACTTACAATATCTATAGAAGAAAACAATACTCTAAAACATGTCTTGAAAATACTGAAAACATCATTTAGACATATTGTAGATACTAAAATTAAACATTTATTTCATCTTAGTTTCGTAAATTTGATAAATATCAATCAAGTCTCTAACCTTCAAATATAGACCTCCCTGTTATTAATATGCTCACAGTTACCATCTCATTGTGCTTAAATGCTTTATCTCTTAGTTTAATCCATATCATTTTAATGACCCGAGTTACCTTTAATGCATAGAGAGATTAAAATATGATAAACATCCTTCATTTTCAGTTTCACATATATACCTATTTCATATCCATTTAGACACTACTAGCCATAGAGGGACACTACCATCGATGGTAGTGTCTAGATCCTTATGTAGTGTCTAGTAGCCAAAACTCGAACAAATTGAAAAATGATCAAAACCCATGGGTTGGATTAATTATCTTATTGAAACCTACCATGATATATTTTAAAAATGTGTGGTATAAATACAAGTCTAAACCTTATCATTGATCATCTAGTAAAATACCAATCAAATAACAACCAAATCTAAATAAATAAATTGTAAAATCACTATACTTTACCCTATTCATCCCTATTTTTGTATCAAGCATAGTATTAGTCATATCACAAGTTTGAAACATTCAAAGATAAACCCATGAGTGATATTTGTCAAATTACAAGATCGATCACTGCATGCATCTTCATATAATATATTTCACCCTTGTGTACAAATTTCCCACACATAGGGGAGAACTATATAAGTCTAATATTCTCTTTAGAGTATTTTATATGTATGCAATGCCCATTGACAAAGGGGTCTTTGAGGTAGCTCAACATCATGATCCCACTAACCCATTGTTTAATAAAACTCATTTGCAGGGTGAAGAGGGGTCAGTAATTAGGGTTTGATCAATGAATGAAGAGTGACAACTTGTAACCAATATTTTAATAAATTAATAGAAATATAACAAAAAACTAAGAATAGTGAAGATGGTCACATCCAAATCTAGTCATTATTCTTTACTAGACACCTATGTCACAATTAGACACTAACATTGATGGTAGTGTCCCAATCTAAGGGTAGTGTTCACAATTATAGAAGTAAAATATCCAAAATCTAATGACTAATCCAAAATATTGATCATTTATATTTTACACTTTTTTTTAGTCTATATATACCTAAGCATAATAAACTAGCTAAGTCCGATTGTTTATTATTTATTGCAATATATTTTAATAGTTATAATTTACTATTTTTAGCAATCTCAATTGTATAAATTTAGAATATTTTTAATCTAATTTTTCTATTAATTGGCATGTTATATATTAGTTAAACACTCTTGTGTTAGAACTAATTATATATTATTAACCCTATCCCCCACTTTCTAAATTTATTGGTAAAGATTTGGTGTACTTGACCATTGATCTTAAAACCCTATATTGACCTAAGGTTTTTCATTATATGATATATGATGATTATTTCAAATTATAAGTTTTTTTATTTATAATCAATATATAATGTTAATCACAATAATAATTTTCAAATGGAAGATAAAAAATCATTAATTAATCATCTCAATAACAAAAATACCTTAATGGATGCATTCTTGTATGTTACAAGAGATGATATTAGAAAACATGTTAAGGCTAAGGCATCCTCACCTAGTGATGGTGAATCCTTAAGAGGTACTATAATTGATTCCAATCCAATAACCCTCCCCTTGAGCACACCATCACTTCCTACATCTAATGGGGGCACAAGCTATGTATCTATACCATTGTTCCCCAAAATAAATCCTACTATTACTATATCCTCCATGGGAACCATTACCATCTCAACCTAAGTACAAGTTTCAATGCCTATATAAACTCAAACCATGGATACACATCCTTTGGTGACTTTTTAAACTTCAAACTTTAGTGATAAAAATGTGTAAGGTATTCAACAAAATATAATTTTTTTGCAAGCTAAGGTTACCAATATTGAGAAAAAATCTATGAAGTCACCTTATGCTATTGGACCTAAAACATATTTTCACCCTTTTAAAACTAGTTTTGTTACACCAAGTTTACATTTTGTGATGGCTAGGGTGATCCTAAACAACATATCCAATCTTTTTTATGTGACATGACTTGATTATGTCTCCAATGATAAAATTTTGACCAAATTATTTACAGGGAGACTTAAGGATAATGATTTATGATGACTCTATGATTTACAACATTAATTAGTTAGAGAATTCAAACCTCTAGCTAATCAATTCCTAGAACAGTTCTCTATCAACATCACTAAAAATATGTCATATGCTCAAATTTCAAAGATAAAATAAGGAACTAATTAAACTATCAATGAAAATGTTTTTAGATATGAAAAATATTTGATAAAATAATAAATCCAATGGTAGATAAATAATTTCAAGATATCTTTAAGAAAAGCTTGTTTTCCCCATTACATGAGTCCATTATTTTCAAAAAGTTTAAATATTTTCATGACTTATGTCATATTTTTTGAGGCCATGAAATGAAACTTATTTTCTGAAATAATATCATGTATGTAGCAAACACACCGACTACATATAATAAAAAATTTCATATCAAACCAAGCTAAAAGGTAAAACCTATAGAACCTGAAAAGGAGATAACCATAATGGTTAACACAGTGTCACAACAACCTAATCAAAACAAATTTTCCAATGCACCTAAGAGAGATAATTTAAACAAATACTAAAGTCTCTAAATTATTTACTTTAGAAGATTTTGGAGTTTCATCTCATATCTCTCCTTCCACCCATAGAGGTTGATATGAATTGACATCTACCTAAAGGATATGATGCTAGTGCATGTTATGGCTATTCCTAAGGCCCTAGTAATTCTATCAATAGGTGTTATACCTTGAATCATAAGATCTAAAAAACCTTATTAATGACCAAAATATTGCCTCTTATTATCTTCCAAAATATTTGTTGTCACTCAAAACGTGCACCTTTGGATGTTCTATTGCACAAGAATGTTTTGTGGTGGGGTGGGGCTCTAAGAATGAATGCCTTGTATAGAGTGAAAAATCATTTGACATTGGGTGTGTAAGTGTCATCAATCACCTACACACACTGAGCATCAATTATATCACTAAAATAATGAAAACATCCCCAAGGCATGAGACCCTTACACTCCTTGGGATGAGCCTCTAGAGTAGGATAGATTTCTTATGTTATAAGTTCATCTGGTTTAAAACTAATGCGCATACCTAAAGAGTAGAAAGGTAAATATATTTATAATATAAACCTAATATTTTTGATGAAAAAAGGAGGGAGAAGGTAAGAATTTAATTGATAATAAAAAGGTGATACACCAAGAATAAATCAAGTTCTCTTACTACCATGAATATACTATGAATATTTAAAGATAAGATGTTATCACATAAACTCTGCCAAACCCACTCTAAATGCATGAGTATTTCATATATAGAGATAAAAAAATTTAGTGAAACAATGAGAGGTATGATAAATGATTTGCAAAGAATGTCTACAAATAACCAAATGCACATAGGATATGACTTTCAAGTGAGTTCTGAGTTTCACATAGAGGTATTCAAAATGTACAAAAATGAGAGGGGTAAGTATTACCCATAAAAAAAGATCATCAAATGCAAATAGAACACAAGGTATAATAATAATAGAGGGAGGTGAACTTAATTATCATTAGCATGCAAGGTTCAACTAATAAAATTTCTCTTGGAGGGCAAATTTTGGCAGTGTGAGGCTGCCTAAAAATGTCAACCCTTTTTACCATGAAGAATAAGGATTTTATAAGATTAAACCACTTTATAATTAATGTTACATTTGGGGTGGTATATATAAACTTTTATTATATTATGGCAACACACCCATACATCTTGAATTTTTCCTCATGATTTAGATCTAGGAGTTGATGGTAGGGTTCATTCTGGATCCAAATGTTTGTGTAAGAGTGGAAGTTTCTTAGAAAAGTTAGAGGGGTAGTGTGCACTCGTATTATGATGCCTAACCACCATTTTTTAAATTAATTATCCTAACAAGGCTTCTAATTATAATCAATTACTTTTCTAACTATGTTTTTATACCCTGCTACCACTTGTCAATCACTACATGGGTCTTCCTTGAACTACCACATCATTGCTTTACACATTGGATCCACATCAATCCATGAAGTAGTGTGTATAAAAAATATATCATAGTCTCTAATGTATGGTATTATATAAGTAAAAATATATCATTAGCTATAAAATTTCATCCTAAAGGTATAAGGACCCTTTAAATAGTAAGGTACATGAATCTAAAAGAATAGGCACCTAAAACTAGCCATAATTGGCTTTTGACCATAATTTAGATTGATTCTTACCAACCATTGAAAATTAAGCCTAAGAATAACTAAACATCTCAAATTTACTTGCACATCATTCATCAAAGACTAGAATCATATTGAGACGTTCCAAATTTGGGTATCCTATTGTATATAACAATAACCTCTCATGGATTCATCCCTAATAATTTTTTGGTATCACAATAGTTAATTTGGCCTATGAACCTATTAAGTTGGGCACATGAACAAATATCAAATCTTGAAAGAGCTAAAAGGCTAATAAAACTTAATTAACAAGCTAAATCAAATTAAATGCCTAGTTGAATTAACCATTTTAAATCAATGAAAATATAAAAAAGGAAATTCAAAAATTCTAAGTATCCTAGCCTTTCATCATTACCTTTGTGAGTTGTCAATCTCTTTAAAAATATCCTAAAATATCTATTTTGGAGGGTCATGTCTACTAATTTCAAATCATAATTACTTGACAAATACTAACTCTACTAGGGTTATATTTGACTCACCTAGGTTAGATTTGAACCCATTCCAAGACTTAACTCCATCTTGACTAACCTTGAGTGAGAGTTAAATCCTTAGGCTATAAATACAATTCAATTCTTCTTCATTTTTAAACTCTCATAAGCCAAAGTTATAATGCAAATTTGGAGAGAGAAATAAGCTATTTTATTATAATAAGTTTTATAATGATAAAATATTAAGCCCACCTAAATCAGTCCATATCAAAGCCATTTGGTGCCAAGGAGAGAAGGAGCCAACAAGCTTCATTTTCCAAAGACCTCTTAATGCACAAGTTGATCAATCCAATCGACAAAACATTTGGATATCCCAAGGAAGGTAAAAGATTTATGATCTTTTATGTTTTAGTTATTCTCTCATTCATATTTTGTTACTAATCTCCCCCCATGTTATATGCTTACAGTGTAAGTGTCAGTGTGTTTTTGTTATTTGAACTAACACTCTAGTAACCTCCATTTTTGGATTCCTATGATCACAAATGTCACACCAGGTGGGACCTCAAACATCTCATACATGGAAGGGGATTGATATGTAGCTCTTAATTTTTATAATGAAAGCTTGAGAATCTTCAAAATTCATGTTTTAGCTTTATTTTTCATGTATTCTATTTTTTAGTGATACACAAATTACATAGAGACTAACATAGATTTCCTCTAATCGATGTCAATCCTGTCAAATCCAACATCAACCTCTATGTGTAGAATAGAGCACACTAGAAAGATGTTTAAACAATTTTTTATTAAGATTTTGAGTTTTTATTTTGTGTCTAAGAGCCTGAATATTGTTTATCTGACTATTTTCTTGCAGGATGTGGTGTTAGCTATCACTTTTAAACTCATTGGATAACGATAATTTTTTAAAACTATACTATTATTTTTATATGTTTTGAAATAAATTGATGTCAATCTATGTTAACTAACATCAATCTTTCTATAACTATCTGATATCAATTTATACAGACTGACATTGATCCTTGCATGGATCAACATTAAACTCTGACACAAAAAAACATAGAAACCCAAGAGAAGATTTTGAAATCTTGTTTTGTCATTCATATTTGGGATTCCATGTAGGAAAAAACCCTCTAAAATTTGTAGGACCTAAGCTGTAAAAAGGAAAAAATTAGGAAGTGATTAAGTCTTGAACATTTTATTTGGTACCTAGAAGGAATTTAGTTATTTTTATGATTAGTTGTTTATAGATTTTTTTCAAAGTTTTTCAACTAAGGCCAAGGGGCAAAAATATCATAAACATCTCACTTTGGTGCATTAAAATAAATGATCAAATTTACATACATACTATTAAGAGTTATTTTTTTATGCTTTTTATTTCAAAGTTGTTTATTTTCTCAAAATGATTGATGCATGTATGCTCTCCCCCCATCCACTTTAGAGAACTTGGGTAATCAAAAGTGCTCTTTCTTTGCCTTTACCTCTTTATTTCAAAACATGAAAAGAACATATTTAATTCCATCCTCAAATCCACATGGTTTTGGTGATCCAAACATGAACCTAAAGTATTTTCACCTATATTTTATTTTCATAAATTTTGGCTTGTGAGTAGGATTTCATCATCTCTTCATGGGTTCTTCAATGAATTGTTGATCCAGGAATCTATCTCCAAGTATCATTTCAACCCTAATCCATGGTAGAGTATACAAATCAAGTTCAACTTATTGGGATACTTGTTTGAGTAGTTAAACAAGCTACATTAGTAAGATTCTACCTCAGATTGTAGGGGAAAATCAGACATCACACTACACTAAGATAGAGACAGATGTAGTGGTTGTGAAAAGGACAAGACATTTTCCCAACAAGATAGTTGACATAGATCCAAATGACATGAGCATATCTTGTGTTAGCCACACTTGTAACCATCTATAGATGCACAAATTATTAATTTTATAATAACCCCACTTGACATAAACATAATGTTGATGTGAGTTGACTAGCCCAAAGTTTCAAGTCATAGTCCAAACTCTTGGGAGAATAGGGGGCCTGAAAACCATACTTTTCATGTGCTTTTATTTTTGGATTAACACTTAAAATCCTCTCAAGAGTGAATATATTTATGGAATTTGATATTATTATGCAAACTTGTTAGTTTTAAGATCTAGGACATTACACTTAGGTGTTTCATGTCATTTTATCCTTTATTGTATGGTTTTGAGTGTAAACTACCTATTTTATTTTTTATACTATGCCAAGATGAGTTTTGTTTAATCATCATTCCTTTTTTTGATGAGGCATTATGCTAGCCATTTTTGTCACATGCCCTTGCCTTAGTTTTCTTACAAATCTTTGTGTGTGTGTGTCACTTGATTGGAAAGGGTAACATTATGCCACTCGATTCATTTCAATTTTTATGACTTTGATTCTTCAAACAAACCATTGATCATATGTTTAGAGTGTGATAACATTGTTATGTTTCTTAAATAATTTCATAGACTTATTTTTCTTATGCCAAATGCCATTTTTTGAAACCAAAACCTTATTTGCCTTTTGGATGTAAACCTAGTGTCATTGTGCCATTCAATCTGGTCTAGATTTTTATTTGTCAAAGAAGCCTAGTTTCATTATTATTTATTCCTTTATTTGGGATACATAGCCTATCTCTATATGCATTTTATTTCATGCATTATGCCAATTGACTAGGTTCATATTTGAATCCAAGTGACTAGTCTATGCCAAAGTGTTTCAGATTTATTAGATTAAATCTCATACCTTGTTTTGTTTAATTTATATATTTTGTGAATTTTTAAAAAGACGTAGCACATGCATGTTTTGAGCCTAGATTTTTTGCCTCATTTGGCAAAAATACCTAGTTATTTTCTTATATTAGACTTCTTTGAAACACTTTAGACCTAGAGTTTGGCATGTTGATTGTTATTCAGCCACTTGACCTTTTGTGTAAGACATTAAACATTAGACATATAATGTTAGACTATTTTAGACCAAGTTTTATTACAGACCATTTTGGAGATACAACTCCACCCTTCGACTGAGTTAGACCAAGTTTGGACCATTTGTCCTTTGGATAATGTTTTTAAGAGTTTGTAGAACTATAATCCTCTTATGGAATGTTCATCACTGATGTGGATATGTTTCATTACATTAATAATGGAGACATGTAAAATTAAATTTTAGGTAGAATGGTTGAACAGATTGACTTTGTTCAAGACCCATATGGTGAAGAAGTGGTTTGTGAAATAGATCCATATCCTCCTTATAGTACTTAATCTAGAGAATAAATCCAAGCACTAGATTCGATAATAAATTAGTCAAGTTGCTTGATGTACAATATTTACCCTCTTACTACTCATGGTGTTTGATTCTCCACATATACCATTAACCCTCATTCTGATTATGCAAGCCATCAAGCTCCATAATGTCCAAGGATTACCATTTTAGGACCTCATCATTTGGATTATGAAACCAACCAATATTTTAAAATCCATACCATTTGTATATGAGGATTTCATCCTTTGGATTGTGTTATAAACCAATAACCATAACACCCTACCATTTTTATTTGAGGCCCCTCCCAATATGGTAGCTCATTTTCCTAATAAAGTTATCCAACTACAAATCAATGAGTTGCAACTACTGTCCTAAGCCATAAACCAACCTTTGATAGTCCTATCATTGTCTAACCATCAAATATTATTTATTTATTTCCATCCATTACCCAATTTAAAAAACCCATGCAAATCATCGAGCCAATCAATACCTCAACAATTGATACAATAATCTAAAGACCAAGATATATTCAAAACTGGTATGTTACAACTACTTGTAAACTAAGGCCAAGAAATCTAACCAATCCATGATGTTTTTGTTGAAACACCTATTTGTGGTGAGTCAAACTATCATGAATCACATCTTGATACTAAGCCTATTGTCAAGGAGTCTCACTCTAACAAGCCAATGTTTGTTGAGTCACTTCTTAATGATTATAACCTCCTTAAGGAAAATAATTACCTTGATCATTATCCTATTTTTTAAGAGTCTTATTTTGATAAGATAGTCTCTATAGAGTTGTCTCTTGACCTTTTTCCCCTCATAGAAGAGTCTCACTTTGACAAACAGGCCTCTATGGAGCCCATTATGCCATCACAAGCCATTATTTATATAATACCAAAATACCTCATTATAACAACATCCATGCTAGATGAAGAATCAACATTGAATTTAGGTTATATTCTTGCACCAACATTAGATTTAGCATAAAAATTAGACTTAATGTCAATCTCAACATCAAATTCAGAGTCCCTTGAGTTAGAATTAGCTTCAAAATTAGAATATGTTCATGGTTGTTACAACATTGGTTATGAAAGCATTGAAAAATAGTTTGAATATATTTTTGATCCTTCCATGGTTTTTTAGGATGATTGCTTTATATTCAATACAATTTCTCCTAGTATCTTCTATGAGGATTTTGTTTCCTATCCCAATTCCATTACCATTCCACATGACATCATCACCAACCAACCTAGCCATTATATTGACCTTCCATCTTACAAGTGTTGTTGGGACTAACAGAATCACACCTTGTTGAACTCCATCCATGGTGACATATTAGATATAAAATATCAATGATGCAAAGATGGCATTTATAAATAAGAAGAACTTCTCCAAATGAATACATTTTCAGAGGTGTTAGGGGTAAATCAAAGTCCATACTCAACATTTTCTAGTGAAACCTTTGCAGAGACGTTTGAAGATAATCAAAATAAAAAGTCAACATTAGTTAGTTAAACCTTACTGGAGAAACTATAAGACAATCAAGACAAATTCATTGGTGAAAACCTCATTGAGGTACCAATAACTAAACATAATAGTTCTTCACTACTTGATGAATACATTTTCAAAGATAACATCAATATAGTTTCTAGTAGACAACCTAATTAGATGGTAGATACTCTCAAGCCCAAAAAAATAGAAAAATATGGTGGTCCTATCGAGAGCATAATCAGAAATCTTCAGCCCCACCATAACCAATGTTATGTTGAATCCAAAATCAACAACATTGTGTGTACCTAAAATTTTTTATCTTTATTTATTGCTCAACCATTATACATTAAACTATCATCCACCATTACATTGCCAACTCAGACCTATCATCCATTATTTATCCCTATTTGCCATTCCTAGCCACACTTTCCTTCATAGAGGCTATAAATATACCTTGTCTCAATGTTTCGAGGAAATAGAATCAATGACCAAAAAAGATTACAACAACATTATTGAAGTCTACATCTGTAGTAGGTCATTGACATAGAAATTATTCAGAAGAGGTGTGGTTTATCATTTTACATAATTGATTATTTTGGTTGTATCATTTTATGATTAGGACATACATCTTCACATTATCAAAAACAACAAAAACCATATGCTAGCTAAAAACATTTACTTTGCCATTGCCATTTTCCATTTACCCTGCAATTTCCATTTTCCATTTGCCATTGTTTCATATGCTGCCATTTACCTCACCTTACCACTTGGGGGAAACCCTCTTGTCATTTTATCCAATATTATCCCATCATCATCCTAAATAATTCCATACCCCATGTCATCCTACCATGCCATCCTTATTAAACCAAAGCCTATTTTTAGCTACCCTACCCAAGCCTATTTTGATCTTGGTTCTTTTGGTTCTTCTCATATTTTTTGTGAGAGGATTCTGATCCAATTTTACCATATTTAGAAATATGTGTTTAAATGATAGTCTATGAAAGTAGTGTGATAGTGGATCTATAAATTTATATTTAATTTAAGATTGACTGGTACCACTAATTACTATTTTATATGTGCAAACCAATATCCCACCTTGTGTTACTAATTATAACCACCTATGGGAAAATTAAGTGTCACTAACCTATGTCATTATTTTCTAATTAAAAATATGTATGGGTAAATTAGGAACGACACCTTTATCATGCATTTTTGCATCACCTTGCCATTACTATTCTCATTTTCTTTGCCATTTAACTTAATTTTGGAACTTGTTGTGACCTAGTTGGTTCTCCTTGCCTTTTGTATTGGTGGAGTTACTATGACTTGAGGTCCTAATGGGATTATGTAGGCCTTGATCAATTCATATTGAGGTTAGATCAGTCCCCCTTTTCTATATGCTCTCATTTCTTTGTGATTAACCTAAGCCAATGCTCTCATCATTTTTCAAGTGGTATCTTGTAAATTTCTAATATGTTAAGATACCTCAAAATTCCAAAAAAATTTAAAACATTTAAAAATCTTAAGAATTTGAAAATTAGCTTACCACCTCCTAGCTAGATATATAGCCTCAAAATCTAACAACATTTGGCATGTTGGACCCTAGTTATTCATCCTTGATCCACCCTACTAGGGAAAATCCATAAATTTTTCTAATCTATGCCACTGCCATTGGGGTGTGACCTTCCCTTTACATATATCCTTGCTTATGGAAACTGCTCATTTATCATTCCATTGGGTTTTCACATGTAGGTATTGACTTAGTTTACCACAAGATGTTTGTTGTTGTTTTTAATTTCAAGCTTTATGTGTGTTTGTTTGCTTGCTTGCTTCTTTATGTGCTTTCACTATTGTGCCTTGACTTAGTCTATATGCATTGATTGGGTGATTCCTTGTGCATTATTCTTGAGTCTATCCATATTCATATGTCAACATTACAATCATGGTTTTTATCATCGGTACATTATTTTTAATTATTTATTGGATTGATAGTCACTCTTTATGTCTATTTTGACTAAGTTATCATTGTGTTTTTATCAAGATGCATACCATCATGTGCTATAATAAAAATTATCTTGAGAAATCTTACAAGCAATGGAGCTACTAAAATTTCTCCTTGGTAAGCTTGGCAAGTCTTCCCACCCTCCTTGATTGAATAAACACATTAACCATTATATTTTTATTAATGTAAATGAGGATGGGCAACTCTACATTGGAAGATATAACTAAATCATTCACATTGGTCAATTCTTATTCCTCTAATAATATCTTTCATCACTTTACATGTCCTTATGTGCCTAGTTTTTGTGGCTTCATGATTCATTAGACCACTGTATATGCATTTTTGCCCACTCATGTTTAATCTATGAAACATGTTATATCCTTGATTTATGCTTGTCAATCTACCCTATTAGGGCATAATAAAATATCATTTTTTAATCTAGGTCATCTTAATGATTATAACCACATGTGGGAAAATCATTAGTTTGGCTCATCTACCCTAACTGGGGCATGTGCATATGCCACTAATTATAACTACCATTGGAAAAATTAGTGTCTCAAACTTTGTTACTTATTATAACCACCTTTGGGCAAATTGGTACATTTAAATCAAATTCATGCAAGCATTATCTTGATAGGATTAATCTCACTCATTGGTTAATTTCATTCTTCTTTTATCCTACCTATGTTAATCATTATAAATGCCTATGGGTAAATCATTTTATTTATTTGCCCAACCAGGGTATCTCCATATGCCACTGATTATAATTGCTTATGGGTAAATCAATCTCTGCTCCCCATTTCATCTTTTTAGTCCCATTATTTCCTCTTTTTGAGGCATCAATCACCAACCCCTTTACCAATCACTCCCTCAAGGGGGAATCTATAGTCCATCCATTTCCATTAAATTCATAGGCATATGACACCTTTTCATTTCTATAGAAGATGTTACTATGCCTATAGCTTGCAATTCCTTCCTAAATAGGGTTAAACTATAGACACCCAAAACTAACCACAACTAGATTTCTACTGGACTTTAGACTAATTCCTATCAACCATTGCAAATTAAGCCTAGGAATCACTAAATTCCCCAAATTTTCTTATTTATGCATCGTTCATCAAATCTTAAAAAAATGTTGATACCTCACTAATTGGGGTATCCTATCATATGAAATAATAACCTATCACATCATCCCTAATCATTTTTTGACATCACAATAGTCAATTTGGCCTTTGAGCCTATTAAGTGGGGCACATGAACAAACATCAAATATTGAAAGAGCTAAAAGGCTAATAAAAATTAATAAACAAGTTAAACCAAATTAAAATCCTAGTTTAGTTAACCATTTCAAATTAAATAAAATCTAAACAATGAAATTAAAAAATCCAAAATATCCTAGAATTTCATGATTGCCTTTATGAGTTGTCAATCTCTTTAAAAATATTCGAAAATATCTATTTTGGAGAGTCATGCCTAATAATTCTAAATCATAATTACTTGACAATTATTAACTCTACTAGGGTTATATTTGACTCAATTAGGTTAGGGTTGAACCCATTCTAAGACTTAACTCAACCTTGAATCACCTTGGGTGAGTGTTGAATCCTTAGGCTATAAATACAATGGCATGCCTCTTCCTTTTTAAGCTCTCATAAGACAAATTTATAATGAAAATTTGAAGAGAGAGAAACTATTTTGTTGCAATTAGTTTTATAATGTCAACATTTTAAGCCAAGCTACATCAAGCCACATCAAATACATATGGTGTGAAGGAGAGAAGGATAAAACAATCTTCATTTTCCAAATACTTCTTAATGCACAAGCTAAGAAAGCCACTCAACAAAAAATTTGGAGCTCCCAAAGAAGGTGAAGGATTTGTGGTCTTTTATGTTTTAGTTTTGATTTTCATTTATATTTTATTACTAATCTCTCCCAATTTCTAGGCTTGGAGTGTAAGTTTTAGTGTGTTTTTATTTGAGTTTGTTTTACTTGAACTAGCACTATATTAACCTCCCTTCTTAGATTCATATGATCACAATAAAGACCTAGGTGCACTCCTTATAATTTAGAACTACTTGTTGTGCACCTCTGTCTATTTTATCTAAAGATTAGGGCTATCCATTCTTGAACTTGTGCACCACTTGGCATGTGTGACAAAGTATCTTTTATAGGATGTGCATTGAGAATGCCTAATGGACATGAATAATCACTTATTCGATGTGTAGGTTCATACTGACTACTTTGGGCACAATTTTAGATAAGAGGTGTCTATGTATGGTTTTATTAAAATAAACCAATAGTCTATAGGTGAAAAAATCTTCTATAGGGTCTTTGTGAGTTTTATGTAGGCTAGGGGTGACTTGGAAATTTAACACATCTAGCGATTCCTATGGGCCACTTGCCTACTAAGCTATAATCTAGTATCCTAAGAGGTGATCCATTAAGCACAGAGTCTTTTAAAATTTTGGTACTTTTGCTTGTAAATACACTAGATTTGTATCCATTGTTTTTGAATGAATTTAGATCCTCATAAGAAAATAAAAAAACTAGGCTAGGGAACTTAGAGGAAAGAGATCTAGGCTAAGAGAAACATACTGCACAAGCACCCAAAGGAAATGAAACTATCCTAAAATGAGGTGCATGAGGCACTTAGGGAAATTAAAAATTTCTAATATACTTATTTATAATTTATACAAGAATTAGTGGAGATAATATTTGTGATAGATCCCCTTGATTGGGATAGGTGGTTTCTCTCTATTCACTTTAGTAATTTAGAAAGCTTTAGATTGCTTATGGCTAGATCAAATACATTGACTACTCCATATTATGTCAAACTTAGTATGCCCTAAATATTTCACTCTATCTACATCCCACTTGAACACTAAATCTCCTTCCTATAAAATTCTATAAGTGGCCCTATTATGAAAAGTTCTTTTTGTCTGGGCCTATTGGAGCTCCATGGTGTGCACTACCTACACTATATTCTCTTTCAGCTCCATTAGCTCTGCTAACCTTAATATGAAGGGATAAATTTTGATAAATTACAATAGATTGGAGAGCTCCAATGAAGGTAACTTGAGAGATGTGGGTAATCTGACCTCCCTTTTATAGACTAATAAGAAGGGTAATTTTTTTCAAAACTCTCTTAAGTGTGTCTCGATCAACCCACAAGGCAATTTTGAGCTTAATATGCCAAGATCATTAATTATATTTCATGTTATTATTTATGATTAAAATCAAATTCATATTCATGGCCTCAAATAAACCATTACCTTGAGGGTAATAATTTGATGATGTGATCAGATAGATGTTATGCTTGGTGGCCCATTTATTGATCTTAGTTCCAAGGAAAGCCAATACATTATCAGAGATAATGGTGGATGGGACACTAAATATTGTTATAATTCCTTCATATAAGATCAATATGGATGTCTTGTTAGCCTCCTTGAGTTTTATTTCTTTCGTTCACCTTATGAAATAGTCTATGGATATGAGAATCCATTTATGTCCATCACTTAATGGTGAGTTAAACATGCCTATGAACTCCATCCCCTATTATGCAAAGGGTTGATCAGATTGTATTATGTGTAATGGTAAGACTGATAGCCATTATTTTCTTGTGAATAAGGAACATTTGTTTCAACTCCACACATATGCATGCACATCTTTGAATAGATTTAGCAAATAATATCCATCTCACATGATTTTTGCATAGTTGTCTTCTATGAATAGTGGCCTCTTATAGGGCCATCATGAAATTATTGAATAATTTAATGTTCTTAATCTAATCTTTTACACCTAAAAAGGACTCCATTGAGGTCTTTCCATAGAATCAAACCATTTACGAGCACATAGGTAATAGCCTACAACCTAAAATTCATGTGTTTGGCTTTATCTAAGCCAAAGGGGTATGAGAGAGTTTGAAGGAATCCAGTTTGTTGTTGCTTTCTGGCCTATTGGTTATTTTTTATATTATACCAATATTTCCCTATCTCCAAAATTTTCTACTTTAAATTTTTTTTCATAGCATCCCTTTTCTCTCACTAGCTTGGTGATTTGGATATCCATGTCATACTCCATCACCTTTGTGACCTAACCAACACTTTTCTAATTGATGTCCTTACTGAGTAGAAACTCCTTAATGCTTATGTGTGCAACCATGAGTTTTATTTTGTTGTTGGAGAGAATATTATTAAAATTCTAGAGTGCTCTCACAACTATGAGGATGTTCTTTCCCATGAAGCTATAGTGTAATTAATAATCTTGCAGTGCCTAGCTAAAAAATGTAATAGGTTGCTCTAAATGATCATTATTTTGTTGTGTAAGAATAGTTAGGATGCCTTCAATGATCCAAAATTCAAAAGTTCTAGTTGATAAATATTTAAAAAACATAGAAATAACATAGTAATAATGAATTCTCTGAGAAGAGACGTATTATTACTCAAGATCGCAATACAACTATATGCTTATCTCTGGGAAGAGATGTCTCATCTTCCATTTTGGGTTACATCTTCATTTATAACTATTTTGAAAGTAGGGGAAGATGTGGAAGGTCATGAATATTGAGGGAGATTAATTGGTTTGACTTTCACACTTTAAAACAATATAGAATTGAAGGAATTACTATTTTTAGAAACTTACTATTTTTAGAGTGCACTACTAAAATTGAAATTTGGGGCACTTCCATTAGGTTTTCAGAGGTAAAAATTCATTAAGCAGATATCCATGATATCTCACAGAGTTATCCTCATTCTTAGATTTCTAACAGTTCAAACGGTGATTCAATTGAAGCTACGGTACAAAAGTTATGGCTCCCAAAAGTTCTGTCATCAATTGGGGTAGAACTATCACCCGAATTATCACCTAAATTGCTGCCCAGATCATTCAATCCCACATAATGCATGAAGGATAAAATCATTGATATAATCTAGATTGATTAATGTGGGAGCCTAGACAATGGTATCCTTTATGGCTTTAAAATTGTCCCTACCCTCACAAGTATAGTTAAACACAACATTATTCTTAAGAATTATAGTGAGGGGTTTGGTTAGGGTATCAAAATTAGGCACAAATATTCTAACAAAGCTTATCCTTCTTAAAAATATATATAGACTCTTTTTATAACTTGGAAGAGGGAGAGATGAGATAACCTTGAATCACTCTACATCGATTACAAGTCCCTCTTTGGAAATAATGTTTCCAAGTAGAGCACCTTCATGAAATGTGAATATAAACTTGTTAGGGTTCAAATATATTTTGAACTCTTAACACCTTTCAAATACCTTCGCTAGATGATATAAATTATCCTTTGTATGATTGGAGAAAAAAATTATGTCATTGAGGTAAAATAATATGACCTTATTGATGATCTTCTTAAATGATATATCCATGCCTCTTTGGAAGGTCACTCCTATTTTTGTCAAACTGAATGGCATCCATTGGTATGTAAAGTTTCCCCACTTAGTGGTGAATGTTATTTTGTAAAGATCACATTATTGCACTAGAATATGATTGTATCCTAAGTAACCATCCAACAAAGAGAATATTTCCATGCCTTATACTATTTGTAAGATCTGATCTATTAGTGGGAAGGGATAGTGGTGCTTGAGGGAAGCCTTATTCAGGTCTTTAAAGTCCATAAATAGATAGATTTCCCCATTCTTTTTCCATAAAAAGACTAAGTTGGTGACCCACAAGGAGTGATTCATTGGAAGTATTATAATATATTCAATGATCTTTGAGATATCCTTTCTCATCAATGGCTTAAGTTCTAGATTGACCAGCCTCTACTTTTGGTGGACTAGTTTTTCATTACGGTCAAACTCAATTTTGTGTTGTTCCAAACCTAGATCAAAGACCCTAAGGTAATTATATCTTCATGCAAAGATATCATCATTTATTCTATTAAGTTTAATGAAGTTCTTAATTTTTGGTGGGGACCATACCTTGTTGACTTTTAGGGTCTTTCTTTCTAAAATGAATTACCTATGAAGATATTACCTCTTTTGATATCATGCTTCACTTTTCTCCTTTGAATTGGTTGTTAGAATTGAAGATGCTTTCTAGGGTGACTAGCCCTTTTAGTAACTTGTTTCCCTTTAATGAGATGACTGATCTTCATATTGGGCTTAATACTATGCTTGTTTCTTGGCATAGAACTTTGCATAATCCTATAGGAAACTAATGATCTATTAATTTTTATTGAACACCTACTAGTTATATGTTATTAGGGACTACTAGCCTAATCATGAGTTTGACAAATTGCTTGGAATCCTTTATTGTATCACATGGGATGCCATACTATGAAATTATGGTTGTGAGTATATCTAAATCAATATTTTATGATATTAGTAGGGAAATGATATTGAATTCATCAAATACTTCAATCATATCCCATACTCTATGCTTTTAAGCTTTCATCAAGCCATATTTGGTCAAGCTCTATGACCTAACCTAGTTAACAACCAATTCACTATCACCCAATGCATATTGTGTCTTGATTCCTCTCTTTTCCACCAAATAAAGGCCTTGGATCTATGCCTTATATTTTTTAGCATTTTTAATTCAAATAAACTAACAATATGAAGGCATGGAAATACTTCTCTTTTTGAGGGGAGACTAACATCACACCAGCTCTAGTGCCATTTTTAGTTTGGGAACCATCAAATTAGAACTACCACGTACCCTCATGATTATCTTGTGCCTTTATGATCTTATGAAATGTGAGATCCTCTTATAGGATATATTACATACCTATCCCTATCTCCTCTTCATTGTCATATGGATCAAACTCTATATGTTCATGTGCATTGATAAGTGTTATCATTGATGTCAAGGTGAATTTTGTGAAGATGCATTATGAGTGGTATTTAAGGTATGATCTTGTGTTATTGAATCTATATGATAAGAGACAATTTTAAGTCAACTTAATGTCTCTTTTTTGAGAGAGAATTTGAAGGCAACCTAATGATTCTTCTATTGGTTGATGTCAAGGCTCTAGGTCTATATAAAGTCATGAGAACATGTTGATAGAAAATATATTATTAATTTATGTTTTAAGAGTGTTATTATTTTCTATCATTGAGGTATTCATGCTTGATTATTATCTTTTGAATACAAGGTGTCTTGAGAAAGCTAGTCATAACAAGCATAGTCACATCATGAGCATGAGCATGGTGAGCATGAATATGTACGTGTAGAGGTATGTGTATAGGTATGAAATTATTTGAGGATCATGTAAGGCATGTGATCAATATGTATAGGCATCAAAGATAGTTTCAAGGTGAGCCTATAGGGGTAAGACCTTCGATCCAAGTCTATAACTAGACTAGTTCTAGACCCTACTTAACGTAATGAGGCATCATGAGCTATTTTCATGACATATGAAGGATGTATGGAAGTGTTTAATCATGGTAGATGTTGTATTGAATTAAATTTATATATTTATCATGGCATTGAGGTGTTGATATCATGTGAAAAATCATGAAGTATATTTTAAGGCCTAGTAAGGTATGAAGATTATGGTGTAGAGAGTGTAAGCCTAATGGGGTATAAAGATTAGTTTCCAAGGAAAATGTGAGTATGTGATAATGTATAGAGGTATGATATGTTTTTTCAATCATGTTAAAATAAATTTAGGTCATGGTTTACAATAAAAGGCATGAAAAGTGGTTTTAAGATCTATTGAGTACATAAAATGAAGGCATGCAAACGTGAGATGAACTTTTAGGTATTCATTGTCATGTGTAACCTCTACATGGGAACCTAGGATATTAAGGAGAGATGGGAAATTTCCTATATAAAAACTATAGGCTTTTTTTTTTTAATTTGAGCATCAATCCTTCATGAACAATTGTTAACACCAAAACCTATGTTAAACCTCTCTAAAACCCTAATAAGCACCTAATGTCAAATATATTATTAAAAACATCCCAAAATTGTCTCAAATGAATAGAAAAACTATTAGATAATGTATTAAAATATCCTAGGCACTTATAGGTGTGATTGAGTTTTTCATTTGTGTGTGTTTACCCTATAAGGAAGTGCACATTTCTTGAATATTTTATGTAGCAGTCAGCTTTGACCAAGTCAAAGTTTTCTAATTGATGAAGATTGAAGCTTGAGACTAATAATTGATGTCATTGGTGGTTTATATGATCATAGGAATCTAATGAGGGAGATTATTAACATGTTATTTCAATCAATAATTACTTCAATAAACACACTAACACTTATACTCTAAGCCTAGATCTTAGGGGTGAGTTTAGTAATAAAAGACAAATAAAATCACAACTAAAATGCAAAAGACAACAAATCTTTTACCTTCCTTGGGAGCTCCAAATTCTTTGTTGAGTTGATTTCTTGGTTTGTCCATTAGTTAGTATTTGTAAAATGATATTTTTGGCTCCTTGTCTCCTTGGCACCATTGGCTTTGATGTGTCTTGATGTAGCTTCTCTCAAGATTTTAGTATTATAACCTTGCTAAGAATTTTTAAATAATAACACTAGTCTTCTCAAATCTTTGAATTCATTTATGCATGATAAATTTGCACCAAAATAGCTTAAAATTCAATAAGAAAGGCATTGTATTTATAGGCTTAGGAACTAACCCCAACCCAAGGTGAGTTAAGGTGGAGTTAAGGATTGGAATGGGTTCAAACCTAGCCCAGGTGAGTCAAATATAACCCTAATAGAGTTAATAATTATAAATTAATAATGATTTGAAATGAATAGGCATGGGTTTGCAAAATGAGATATTTTAGGATATTTCCAAGGGATTGATAACTCATAAAGGTAATCATGAAAAGCTAAGATATTTCAAATTTTCAAATTTTCTTTTTTAGTTATTCATTAATTGCACGTGGAAAATTCAACTAGGAATTTAATTTGGTTTAGCTTGTTAATTAATTTTTATTCACCATTTATCTCTTTCAAGATTTAGTATTTGTTCATGTGACCCACTTAATAGGTCCATAGGCCAAATTGACTATTGTGATGCTACAGTATGATTACAGATGAATCCATGAGAGGTTATTATTGTATACAATAAGATACCTAAATTAGGGATGTCTCAACATGATTTTGAGATTTTAAAAATGATGTAAAATAAAATTTGGGATGTTTTTTAAATCTTAGGCTTAATTTTCAATGGTTGGTAGGAATCAATCTAAAGTCTAGTTTGGAGCCAGTTCTTTCCAATTTTAGATGTTTATAGTTTGCCCTTGTTTAGGAAGATGTTGTAAGCTATATGCATAATAACATCTTGTCAAATAATGAATCACACTAGAAATAATGTGATTATTAAATAATAATGTCCAAATAATGTTTGGGAAGCCTATAATGATTCCCTCTAAAGGAATTGGTCAACACATATGATTGATGGATGGTTCCTCAAAAAGAAGCAAGAAGAAGAATGAAATTAACCTATGAGTGAGATTAATCCAATCAAGAAATGCTTACATGAATTGATTTAAAAATTACTAATTTAACCAAAGGTAGTTATAATCACTAATAAAGGTTGTGACACTAATTCACCCATAGTTAGTTATAATCAGTGACACAAGAACATACCCCAGTTAGGGTTGATGAGTCAGAATAAAAATTTTCCCACATGTAGTTATAATCATTAGTATGAACTAGATTAAAAAATGATTTTTTATTATGCCCTAATAGGGCAGATTGTCAAGCATAACTCAAGGGTATAACCTATTGCACAAATTAAAGGTGAGTAGAAACAAATGTAGATGTGATGGTATAATGACTAAAGAAGTCACAAACAACCAAGCATACAAGGATGCACAAATTGATTAAAGAGATGAATAAAAGAATAAGAATTTATCAATGGAAATGATTTGGTTGTACTTGCCAATGTAGAGATGATCATCCTTATTAGCATTCATATAACTAGAATGGTCAATGGGTTGATTTGATCAAGGAGGGTGGGAGGATTTGCCATGGTTACCAAGGATAAACTTATATGGATCCATTTATTTTAAGACTACTTGAGCTGAATTTTTATATAACATGTGATGGTATGCCTCATGATATAAAACACCATGATAACTTGCCTAAAAAATGCATAAGGACTAGCTCCCAATCCAATAAATAATTGAAAATAATGCACTAATGATAAAAAATATGATGAAAATTTTGAAATATGAATATGGATGGACTCAATAATAATGCACAAGGAATCACCTAATGAACACATATAGATTGAGTTGAAGCACAATACTAAAAATAAAGAAATAAGAAAGCAAACAAATAACTAAGCAAATAAACACATAGAAAACTTGAAAGAAAAAAGCAATAGAAAGCATCCTAATAATGTATTTCCATAGTAGGGTGGATTGATTATTAATAAATAGGATTAAGTAGGAAAAATGTTTTTGTATTTTAAAACTTCTAAATGTTTTTAGAATTTTTCGGCTATCTTTAATCATTAGTGATTTACAAGATACCACTCTAAAATGAAGAGAGTGTTGGCATAGGTGTATTAAAAAATGATAAGAGTGTATGGAAAATAGATATTGAGTTGACCTCAATGTGAATCAATCATGGCCTACATAATCCCAATAAGACCCTAAGTCATAGTAATTTTGCCAATGCAAAAGGTAGTTAGATCTGACCCGATAATAAAAAGTTCTCAAATTGAGCCAAATGGCTAGGAAAATGAGAATATTAATATCAAGGTGAAGCAATAATGAATGGTAAAGGTATTGTTCATAATTTTCCCATATGTGGTTATAATTAGGAAATAATGACATAGGTCTATGGTATTATTTTTCCCATAGGTAGTTATAATTAGTAACACAAGGTGGACTATTGATTTACCCATAAGCGGTTATGATTAGTGGCACTAGTTAGGCATATATGAAAGATAACTTGATAGATCCAATATCATACTAATTTCATAGACTTTTATTTAAACATGAAATTCTAAAACTATTGAAACTAGATCAAAATCCCCTCATGGAAGGTGCAAGAAAAAACAAAGAAATCAAGATTAAAAAGGTTTGGGTAGGATAGGCCAAGAATAGGCTTTGCTCTAATAAAGACAACATGGTATAATGGCATATGTATGGCATAAATAAAAATGATAGGATGGTAGTTGGATTTAATAGAAAGAGGGTATCCCCGAAGTGATAAACATGGTTAAAGGTACTATATGAAAGAATGGCAAGGGGAATTTCAAATGAAAATGAATATGACAAGGTAAATGTTTTTGGCCAAGGTAAAGATATCATTTTTGGCATGGTATAGGTTCTATTTTTCCTACCAATGTGGAGATGCACATCTTGATCAACATATGATATAACCAAAATAATCAATCATGTAAATTGTTATCACACACCTCTTCTAAATAGTTTTTCTATCAAGAACTTGCTATAAATTTGGACTCCAAGAATGTTATTATGATCTTAGTTGGTCATTGATTCTATTTCCTCCAAACTTCAATGTAAGATGTCTTAATAGCCTATACAAAGGAAAGTGTGGCCATGAATGGTATATAATGATAAATAGTGGATGACAGGTCTGATTTTGCAATATAAAGGTGGATGATAATGGAATGTATAATGGTTTGGTGACAAATAAAGATCAAGATTTTTAAGCACACAATGTTGTTGATTTTAGATTCGACATAATTTAGGTTGTGGTGAGGTCAAAGAATTTTGAATATTTTCTCAATAGGACCACCATATTTTTCTATTGTTTGGGCTTAATAGTATATACTATCTGATTATGATGTAGATTAGAATCTACAATGTTTTTTCATTGATAATATCTTCATCAAGCAATGAAGAACTATTTGCTCAGCTATTGGGACCTTGAAGTGGTCATCACCAATGAATCTGTTTTAATTTTCCCATAGTGAATTTGAGAAGTTTTAATTGAGGAACATTGACATTTGACTTTGATTTTATTATAGCACCTTTGAAGAGGTTTCATTATAAGATGTTGAGTTTGAACATTGATTGTCCCCTATCACCTTCAAAAAGGTTTCACTACAAGATTATTCTTCTTCTACATGAATATGGTCTACGACTCCCTAATGTTATTCAATCGATATGTCACCATGGATGAAATTTAGAAATTTGTGATTCTATCAGTCCCAATCAACACTTATGGGAGGTGGAATGTCAATATAATGGTTAGGTTGGTTGGTGGTAATGGTAATGGAATATAAAGAGGTCACATAATCCTCATAGAAGATACTAGGAGAACTTGTGTCTAAGATAAATTAATCATCCTCAAAAATCATGGAAGGATCAAAAATATATTCAAACTATCTACAAGGCATGTGTAATTAATATTGTAATAACCACAAATGTATGTTGATTTTAAAGTTGAGTCTGATTTAAGGAACTCTGAATCTAATGTTGAGACTAGAGTTGACTTTCCTTTTGATGCTAAATCTTATGTTGGTTCAAGAAAAAAACCTAACTCTAATTTTAATTATTCATTTGGTGTGGATGTTGATACAATGACGTTTTGTTGAATATTTGGCATTGGACAAGTAATGGATTGTGATGGCATAATGGGCTCTATAGAGATTAGTTTGTCAAAGTCAAACTCCTCAGTGAGGGGAAAAGGCCAAGAGGGAACTCCTTAGAGATTGGCCTATTAATGGGAGGCTACCTAAAAATAATCATATGGTCAAGATAATGATTTCCCCAAAGGTGGATATAATCATTAAGAAATGACTTAATAAAGACTAGCTTGTTAGAGTGAGACTCCTCAATAATATGTATAAAATTGAAAGGTGATTCATCACAAGTTGACTTGTCACAAATGGTTGGTTCAACAAAAATAGTGGATTGGTTGGTTCTCTTGGCCTTGGTTTATAAGTAGTTGTAAAATACCAATTTTTAATATATCTTGGTCTTGTAATGATTGGCTTAGTTGGAGAGCTATTGATTGGCATGGTTTTAGTTGGATGACTGGTAAGGATTTTCTAAAGTGGGGAATAATTGGTAATGGATGAGGAATGGTTGGTAGTTGGATAATTATATGATTAAAAAAGGTGGGCTTATGGTCTAATACATTAACTTTGACCTATCAAGTTATGATTGGATAACTTTATTGGGATAACAAGTTACCATACATGGAATGTCCTAGAATGGTAATGGTAGGACATTATAGAGATTGGTCGATTGCATACGCCAAAGGATGATGTCCTAGAATGGTAATGGTAGGGCATTATGAAGCTTGGTTTCTAACACAAACTAAATAATGAGGTCTTGTAATGGTAATGGTAGGGTTTTATTGAGCTTGGTTACTCACACAAGCAAAAGGATGAGGTCTTAAAATGGTAATGATAGGGCATTTAAAATCTTTATTCCTATCATGAGCCAAAGGATGAGGTCCTATAATGGTAATGGTAGGGTGTTGTGAAACTTGGTTACTCACACAAACAAAAGGATGAGGTCCTAGTATAGAAATGGTAGGTAATTATAAAGCTTGGTTACTATCATGAGCCAAAGGATGAGGTCTTAGAATATAATTAGTAGTCCTTTGATGTTATGGAGCTTGGTGGCTAATTTAGTCTGAAGGAGGGTTAACAATATAGGTATGGGATTGGATTTCATGATTGATGAGATGGAAAAAATTATATGTCAACCAACCCAAAGAATGTACCACCAAACATGGGGCTTGGATTTGTTCCCTAAATTGAGGATTGTAAGGAGGATATGGATCCATCTCATAAACCACTTCTTTACCATAGGGGTCTCAAACAAAGTCAATTTGTTCAGCCATTCTACCTAACTTGGATTGTATGTGATCCCACTATAATTTTAGCAAGATATATCCAAATCAATAATGAATATTCCACAAAAGGGTTAAAGTTCTACAAACTCTAAAAAATAATATCCAAAGGACGAACAGTTTGAACTTGGTCTAACTTGATCTAGGGAAGTTGTATCTCCAAAATGTCTTGTGCTAAAACTTGGTCTAAACTAATCTAACATCATGCATCTAATGTAAAATTTCTTAAATAAATGTTCAATTGGATGAATAAAAACCAACATGCCAAACTCTATCTTTAAAGTGTTCCAAACAAGTCTAATATAAGAAAAATAAAGGTGGCGAGGTCTTTTTGTCCAAATTTGGCATCAAAAGATAGGCTCAAAAAATGCATATGCTAGGACTTTTGGAAAAACAAGCACAAAATATAGACTTTTAAAAAAGGGGTATGATTTAATCTAACAAATCTAAAACACTTTATCATATAATAGGAGTTTGACTTTAGACAAGTACTTGGTCAAATTGGCATAAGGCATGAAACAAAAGGCACTTGGAGATGGACTATTTCTCCCAAATAAAGGCACAAATAATAGTTTTTAAATTTGGGTAAATAATTAACCTACGTTACACAATCCAAAAGATAAATATCAGTATCTAGGTGTAAATAGACAAGGCATAAACATAAACCAGTCAATGTTTGGGTTTTAACTCACCAAGATTTATTAAAAACTCAACTTAGTAAAACTAGGATTCTTTGATCAATAAGTTAGACAAATTTGAATGACATAAAGATACTAGACAAATACCCAAAGGCACACATGGATTGGTTTCAAAAATTGTATTTTAGGCAAAATAAGTCTATGAAATGAATTAGTAGAATAATGGAATTATCATTATCTAAAGGTGTGACTGATGGTTTGTTTCAAGATGTTAAGGCACAAAACTTGAAATAGATTAGGTTGCATAACATTTCCCTTTCTAATCAAGTGACACACACACAAAGTAAAAAGATCAAGGCAAATTTATGGTATCAAATGGATGGCATAACACCTCCTTAAATAATGGAGTGATGTGGACACAAATTCTTATTGATGTGGTACAAACAAATAAATGGTTTTTAGACTCAAATAACAAGCAAGTAAAGGAATAATGACAAAATAAAACTAAGTATAATATCCATATGCCTAAAACTAACAAGGTTGTGTCATATTACTGAATTCCATTTATATAAGTGATCTAGGGAGGATTTTAAGTGTTAATTAAAAAATAAAATTGCATAAATTAGTAGGGTTTTTACACCCCCTTGTCCCAAGAGATTGTACAATGATATGGAACTTTAGACTACTTACCCTACATCAACAATATGTCTATGGTAAATGAAGTTATTCTAAAACTAAATTTTTGATCGTCTATATGGTCCCAACTATGGTTAACACTAGAGATTCTTCACATCGATTCAGTTCATACCAGTTAACTTACTATGCAAGGGTCTATTCCTTTACATAGTGATTCCATCTATGTACTTATTAGTGTAATCCCCTACTTAACTAGACTTAACTTAGGTCCCACTAGGCATGCCATTTGTGATAATAAGAATCCAATAAGGGGCGTTAGTATCATGTTAGTTCAAGTAAGAAAAATCAAATAAAAACACACTAAGAGCCTATCTTAGGGGTGAGTTTAATGAATAAAAGAAAAATGAAAGCACAACTAAAATGTAAAAGACACAATCCTTTATCTTCTTTGAGATATCCAAATGCATTTTTGAGTAGCTTGCTTAGTTTTTGATTCAAAGAGTCTTTGATAATGAATGTTTATTTAGTCCTCTCCTTGGCACCACTAAGTTTGATATGTTTTGGTGTAAATTGTATCAATATTTTAGCATTATAACATTATTGATATTAATATCATGCAACAAAACCTAAATTAAAACTCTATAATATCCAATCTTTGAAGTTTTTTTTACATGATAAATTTTCACCAAAAGAGTTTAAAATCTAAAAGACAAGGAATTATATTTATAACAAATAGATTTAACTCCAACCCAAGGTGATTTAAGGTGGAGTTTAAAAAAGGAATGAGTAAAAACCTAACTTAAGTGATTCAAGACTAACCCAAGTAGAATTAATAATTATCAATTAATCGTGATTTTTAATTAATAGGTATGGTTCTCCAAAATGAGATATTTTAGGATATTTACAAAGAGCTTGACAACTCACAAAGGTCGTGATGAAAGGATAGAGTATTTGTATTTTTAAATTTCCTTTTTTATTTAATATAGATAATTCAACTAATATTTTAATTTTTTTTAGATTGTTAATTATTTTTTATTAGCCATTTAGCTCTTCCAAGATTTGATTTTTATCCATGTGCCCCGCTTAATACATCCATAGGAGAAATTAATTGTTTTTATGCCACAAGGTGATTAGGGATGAATCCATGAGAGGTTATTATTGCATATGTTAAGATACCCCAATTAGGGATGTCTCAACATGATTATGAGATTTGTAGAATGATGTGTAAGAAAATTTGATACATTAAGTGATTCTTAGGCTTAATTTCTAATGGTTGGTAGGAATCAGTCTAAAGTCCAGTCTGAAGCTAGTTGTGGCTAGTTTTAGGTGTCTATAATTTTCCCTTGTTTAGGAAGATGTTACAAGTTATAGGCACAATAACATCTTCTAAAATAATGAAACAGGCTAAAAATAAGGTGATGATTTAATACAAATCTCCAAATAATGTATTATAAGACCATAATGATTCCCCCTAAAGGGAGTCACTAACACATATGATTGATGGATAGTTCCTCGAAAAGAACTAATAAGAAGAATGAAATTAATCCAATCAAGAACATGCTTGATTTAAAAGTTATTAATTTTCCCAAAGGTAGATATAATCAGTAATAAAGGTTGAGACACTAATTTATCCATAGTATTTTATAATAAATGACATAGGCATATGCCCCAATTAGGGTGGATGAATCAAAATAATGATTTTCCCATAGGTGGTTATAATCATTAAGATGGTTTGGATTAAAAAAGATGTTTGACTGTACCCCAATAGGGCAGATTGGCAAGCATAACTTAAGGATAAAATATGTCCTATAGATTAAATATGAGTGGGAATAAACATAGATGTGATGGTTTAATGACTGAAGAAGCCAAAAAAAACTAGGCACATGAGGATGCACAAAGTGATAAAAGAGATGATTGGAAGAATAAATGTTGATCAATGTGCATTATTTAGTTTTACCTACCAATGCATAGATGCTCATCCTTATTAGAATTGATATAAATAAAATGGTCAATGGGTTTATTTGGTCAAATAGGTTGGGAGTATTTTTTAAGGTTACCAAGGAGAAACTTTTGCAGATCCATTGCCTGTAAGACTTCTCAAGCTGATTTTTTATATAGCACATGATGGTATGCCTCATGATAGAACATCATGAGAACTTAACTTAAATATGTCAAGTATTTAATCTATGTAATGTATTATTTCACTATATCTAAAATGTGTGATTTTTTTGGCTTGACATGAACCTTTTATTCATTTTTTATTACTTTAAGTTATGAAATCAATGAGATTAGGATAAACCTATATTTCTGTTATGAAATGGCTGAGATAATGAAATGGTGGAGGTTAGGATTCATATTATCACTTACTTATATTCAATAGGGACCCAAATGGTGAATGTGAAGGAAAATCACACATTTTTTTATTAAATATAAGCAAATAATGAAATGGACAAGATAATGAAATGGTTAAGATTAAGATTGTTTAATGCTTACTTATATTAAATAGGGACCCAAATGGTTAATGTGAGGGGGAAGCAAACATTTTTTTATTAACTATAAGCAAATAATGAAATGGAAAATATTAGGATTATGTGTTGCCTTCTCAAAGTTACACCATCATTATGATGATTTGTTGTACTCAAGATTATTGTCTCCTTGGAATGTGTTCCTTTACTCAAAACTACCCCATCCATGGGATGTATTTTTGTACTCAAAACTATGCTATTCATCCAAGTTGACACAATAATAAGGTAAAGAATTAACAATAAATTAGATACAAATAATAAACAAATTGCATTCATATCCTACTTAGATTAAACTTTAACAATTAAATACAATACAATATATAACCAAACACAACACTTTCAAGAGAATTTATATAACTATGATAAGCTAAATGAAATGCTCATCATTTCTCCCCCACAATTTATATTTTAGAAGTCCACTCATAAATAGGTAGAATACTGGTCCATAATCCAAATTTCTTGTTTCAAACCTCTGACTCAAATCATAAACTTTAAAATGATGGCCCCGATCATAGTGGACCCTTGGTAAGAATCCAAGATCTCCGATAATTCTATGCACCTAGGCTTTAAATTCAACTTCTGATTGAGAATTATAAGACCATCATGGAGATAGAGGACATAGAATTATATGAGGCCTAAAAATCATTCCAATCCAAACATATGAACCTCTTTTCTCTAAGCATTGAGTGATTATCTATAAAATTGGTTTAACTCTTCTTAGAATCCATTTAATATTGGTGGGGCTTAGGACTTCTTTGCACTTCAAATCAATTGGTGATGTCTCCCAACTTGTAAGACTTACATTGAAATAATTGGCATAATGGTGGTTTAGAAAAGCTTTAAAATTAGGAAGATTAGATCTCAATAGCTCATGATACTTGTTCTTCATATGCATATGAGATAGTGGTTGAAAAAAATAAATAAGTTTCTTTGCTTCTAGAGATTTTGGTCTTATGCATAATGTAGTGGTGTTGTGTAATTCCAAAAATATATTATTGGCCTGTTGTCATGCCATTTAGTTCCATAGAGTGCAAAGAGAGGCTTCAAAAAACCATATTGATATCCTAACAATAAATTAAAAGTATAGAACTCAAAAATGTCATCCTACCTTTATTAAGTGCTTTTTATAAAAATGTCCACAAATACATGCTCATCTTCAATGATATGTGAAAAACCAAGGGAAATTAACTAAATCTACCATTTATAAAATTGCTCATGTAAGAAAATAACATAATCTGATGAAGGCTGCATATATGTTAATAGTTTCACAAAAATAACACAATTGTGTTGGATAGAAGCTCATGCTTTCTACAATTATAGTTTGGATTCTACCAATTGATTCTAATATTCCTCCTTCAGTTTGTCATTTTCATCCTTCAATTTTTGTATTTTCTTCTGGATGATATCCCAAGTAGAGACTATTTCATGTAATGTAATAGAGAAAGATGGAACATCTCTTGTTGGACCCTTTATCTAAACTATAATCTCTCATGTTTCTCTTTGTATGGCCTGAATAGAGGCATTTAACTCATAATTTTGAGTAGTGAGATATATTATTCTATTAGTATTTTAGGAAATCATTTTATTTCTATCATAAATATTTTATCTTAAATTATTAATTAGATTATGCTTATCAACATTGCCATTATTTAAATCAGTAATCTTAGTGTCCTTGATAGCAAGATAATTCTACAAATTAGTAATATAAGTGTCACTGATAGCAAGAGAATTCTAAAAATTACTCAATTCTTAGGTCTATGAAAACATTACA
>JARHVA010003229.1:1910000-1940000 GCA_037957365.1 Torreya grandis
CTAGTTATTCTCCAAATACCTTAACGTTAGCTCCTCTAAAATAGATATCTTCCCTAATGTGGTAAACCCAGTTATTATATGAACCCATGTCCTATATATTATTGGGGACTATAATGAGTTTTTAAATCTTTTTATGGCTCCATTTCTCATTGACCTTAGCACAAAACCCCTTAAATTTAGAATGACTGAAGTGTAGCTGGTGTGGCTCACTGAGAACAAGGTCTTGATCAATTGGTTTTGGGGAACCCACTTCTCATTCATTCAAGTGCGTGATTTTTAGGGAGAACCCTTTTGGCTCCCATTCATACTAACAAACCAAACATTGGCCTTAGAGTATGCTTAGCAAATTGACATACTAGATTTTGTCTACAAGGTAGGGAAGAAGAAGAAAGGCCTATATGATGTCCCCTTCACAAGAGGAGGCATTAGAGTGTTCAAAAGGCACCAATAATGCCTACTTATATTCAATCTAACATATCTTACCTTGGACCTAATAGATGATAGATAGAACTATGATCCAATTAGATACATAGCAAACTTGAAGATTGTGAGCACCCTTGGTCATCAAGATTAGCCTTACCTAGAGAAAAAGAAGTTTCTCATGAAAGACAATCCCAAAAATTATGTAGACCTAGTTTATATCTCTCTAGACACCATCAAACCATGGGAGTCTTTCTATGAGAAGGTATGAGATCACCACCCAACCAATAAATGTTAAAGGTGATGAAGAAGGAACTCAAAGAGTTAGGATAAAGCAAAGAGAAAAATGTCAATTTTATAAAATATAGATACAAGATTAACCTACCCTACATCAAGCTTGATGAGGATGATAAAGATGGAATATTTGATAATATTTGGGAGCATCATCATCAAGAGGAGGGATTAGCAGAGGAAGAATCCTCCCTTAAAATAATGATAGGAGGAGAAGGAGCAAGAGAAGAGGAGGAAGATACTCCTAAGGTTGTAGCAAGAGTCATGCCACTATAGAAAGAGGTAGAGGTCTTGGAGGTTAAAAATCCTTCTTTTTGGCCATCTCTCATATACTTACACTTCATATATCTACAACAACAACAATCTCCCTCTAGGCACCTTTTGATTGGTTCATCTTATTACAAGTGGCTCAAGCCACCCAAATATAGCCCTCCACCCAAGCCCATGCAAAATAAAATTTGCTTCTTAGGTCCCTAATTTCCCACCTCTACCTCTCTCATCACCTCCATAATTCTATCCACCATCTTGCCTCATGTTTTGGTAGTCTCTACTACTCAGTCAAGCACCACCTTGGCCCCTCATTCATCTTTTTCCACCCAATCCTCAATTGAGATTGCATTGCTTTACTCTACACTCCTAATCTCCTCCTACATGTCTTTCCTCACCCCACCACCTTTAACATCAACATCATCCTCTATCATGACAAACTATACATTCCCCCTATTCTACGGACTCCCATCATTCTCCCCTTCCACCCTCACCCTACATCCAACTTCTTCCAGGGGAATGGTGCCCACTACTTCACCTCAGCAAGTAACTATTCCATTAATTTTTCCATAGGGAATCACCTTCATGGGGGAGAGAATTCAATGACCAAATGAGTCATAGTATTAGGTGAATGCATTAAGAATGGCTCAAGAGGTTTGAATATAAAAAAGGAGAGGGAAGCAGGCTAAGATTACACTCAAACTCACATGTAGTCGTTTTATGACCGTACACAATAATACCTTATGATTACTCATCTGACCCCCCAAGTAGTCAAGCCCCAAAGATAGAGACTATACCATTCAATTTATTAGCCTCAACCTCAACCAAACTAGACCCATTAAGAGATTCAAGCTAATGGTAGAGACACAACATTTTATTACCATAAACTACCTCAAGCTAACTTGATAGATAGAAAAGACCAAGTTGGAGCTTGTAAGAGTGAAAGCTATGATCTAATACCTTAGTGTTGAGGCTAATCCAAAGATGTGGAACTCAATAAATCAAGGTCTAACCTACAGAGCCACATCTTTAATGATAAATTCCAAATGGAAGTTAACTTGCGAGTGGCTACCAAAAATGATCTCCAAGAAAAGGATACTGATTGGCTTGAGTCTATAAGAAGCTCTCTAATTTTTATCAATCATATCAAAAATTGTAGGAAAGGGCACAACAAAAATACTTAATCAAAGACTAGGAAATTGAGGACCTAATCAATGACCTTGATTCCCATATATATGCCTCAAAAATCCTCTCTATGGTATAATAAATATATAAATCCTATTGGGAAATGATCAATGTCATAGCAGCAAACTTTAAGATGGCATTGAATTTCATTGTAAATATACAAAATTTGGTCTCTTAGGTGAACACATATATTGATTAGGTAATTGCCTTCATCTTTCTTAAGGGCTTAGGGTCATAGATCCTCAACCAAAATCTCTACAATGCTTCTCACAAGATGATACAAGTAGTAGAAGTGATTGAATAGAGGTAGGCAGTGGCTAAGGTCAATGAGTTTCTTGGTTGTAGAAAGGTAACCAAGAAATGCAAGGTATTCCTTAATGCCTTAGATCATATGGTCTGGGATATGCAGGGATGCATCAAGCAGTTAGTCTAATTAGGACTTCCCTCCCCTTTCTCAGTAGATAATAATTTCCTCCTTAAGGTTCAGATCAAGGCACTACTTGAACAAAAGTAGAATGACAAAACCATTTTCATGACTCTCAATTAAGCACCTGATATCTCTAAGGTGGAGAAAAATTTTCACCCACACACCTAGATAGAGTTTCAAAAGTTGTCAGTGGTTAAAGGCTTGGCAAACATCTCCTTCAAGGAGATAATAGATCTTTATAAAGCCTTTTAGGCTAAAAAAGGAGACTTGGATAAAGGAGGAAGAATGGGGGCCCTTATAGGTGGCCCTTCAAAAATTGTAGGTATCTGCACCTTCCTCTCATTTTTGTAAATTTTATTTGATTGGTCTAAGTACCAAAGTTTTGGGTTCTCTTATCTATAGACATATGAACCTATGAGTTGTTAGGAAATGTGGATCAAAAATCCACATTTTTTAGTTTTAGAGTAGCTCATCTTTAGCTTCGGACTCACTCGATAATTAGTAGTTCCTCGACACCTTTTAATAGTTCCCCTTTTGATCCCTTCCTTTGGGGGACATTTTCAAATTTTTTCCTAAGTACCATCCTTCATCCAATTCTATCACATGATGTTCCCATGCTCAATCTCATTGAAGAAAACCCCAACCCTTTTGGAGAAGCACCATCTTGATGTGTGCCATCTCTGCACTTATCTGGGAGTGTCGTTAACTTGTCTGAACTTAAAAGAGTGCCATTAGAAGAGAGTGTGGGTCCCTCCTTTTGAGTAAATTTTTTGAAACACTTTAAGTCTAGATTAGAGTGTAATATAAATATTCTAAGGGGGACCAAGGCGATTAAATGCAGCATAGGTGGGACAACTCTTAAAGTATACAAGTGGAATCAACTCACTTTTCCTAAGTGTAGTGGTCTTAATATAACAATGTAGTTGTGTATATCTGAGATCTAGAAGATAACTATACTCATGAGCTTAAGACCCTATTTCAATTTCTATGATACCATCATGGGAATGAGTGTTATAATCTTTGAGTGTCATCTCCCTAGGATGCCACCTTGGCTATATATTCTAGGCTCTTCCCTTTTAGAGGGGACTGGTTATTATTTATTGCTAGTTATCATATTTGTTATTATTTCTTTTTTAACCATTATAATAGACTAGGATAATAACATTTAGCATTTTTCTATTCTTCAATCTTAACAAGTGCACGTCATAGATGTGATTGGATATTTTTATGTGCCTTTCATGGCCTTCTCTATTCTATTCTCTATCTATAATGAATAGGTTGTGTTATTTAGAGTAGATAATTATCTCTATCTATTGTTTATTTTCTTCTACTTTTATATTTTGGGTCTTTTCTTACATAATAGAATGTACCTCATGCTTTATGATCCTTCATGGTCTATATTGTTTAAGGATCTAATCTATTTTATGCAATTATATATTAATGTTTCAAATCTCTTGGTGCATCACCTTATGTTAAATTTACTTTACATATTATATATTTTCCTTTATTAAAACTTAAATGAAGAGTCAGCTTCTAAAATCCCTAAGGTTGCTTTATAGACCACACTTTAGTCCCACACTTATAAAGCTTCTACCTTCCACGTAAAGAAAAATTGCACTTTTTCTTTTAAGGAAAAATCCACTCTTGTCCCTATTTGAAATGTATTTCTTAGGAGATACCTTGAAGGGGAAATACACTCTTGTGCAGATTTTAAAGGTATCTCCTAGGAGATACATTGGGGGTATTACAATGTCCTTCAAAATATCACCTAGAAGTACCTTCTATGTAAAGGAAAATTGCACTGTTCCTTAGAGAAAAAGTACACTCTTGTGCCTATTTGAAAGGTATTTCTTAGGAGATACCTTGAAGGGGAAATCCACTCTTTTGTATGTTTAAAAGGTATCTCCTAGGAGATACCTTGAAGGTATTACAAGGGCCTTCAAAATATCACCTAGTAGTGCCAAAATAAGACATTCCACTTGGTGACCACTTGTTTATACAACTGCCAGTAGTGATTTCCATATAAATAGAAATTCTACTTGTTCCTTGAAGGAGAAATTTGCTCTTGTGTCTATTTGAAATGTATCTACTAAGAGAGACCTTTAAAGGGAAATCCACTATTTTACATGTTTGACCTTGAAAGTATTACAAAGGCCTTCAAAATATCACCTAGTAGTGACTTCCATGTAAATAAAAAAAACTTGTTCCTTGAAGGAGAAATTCACTATTATCCCTATTTGAAATGTATCTCCTAAGAGATACCTTGAAGGGGAAATCCACTCTTGTGCATGTTTGAAAGCTATCTCCTAGGAGATATATTTAAGGTATTATAGGGGCCTTTAAAATATCATACAATAGTTCCTTTCATGTAAAGGAAAATTCCACTTATTCCTTGAAGGATAAATCCACAAAATGGACTTCTCCTTCTAACCATGATCATCTAAAAACATGGCCATTAATCCAAATGAGAGTCAGGAATAATCTACAACCAAAATAAGCATGGATGATCTCCAAATTGTAAAAATTCACTTGGTAGTGAGTGAGATTGGTTCCTATAGACAATAAGAAATATTAAAGTTAGGGCTTGGGAACATACAAAAACTTAAATAAAGTGACATAGATTAAAGTTTTCAACACAATATAATGACCATGGCATAAATAAAGTTTGATTATATTAGTGTCTCAAGGAAATTATCTCAAAAAAATTATTTTTTAGGTCAAAGTGATGATGATAAAAAAACCTGAAGTGTATTTGAATAAAAGGCCGAAGGGCACTTCTTATCGAGGAAAAGTCTAGGACTAAAGTTTCAAAGGGTGATTCTAGAGGGTAAAGTGCCAACTGAAAAAGGTTAAAGGGTACTTTCAAAAATCCCCAAAGGGTACTTTAAAAATACCTAAAGGGTACTTTTATAAGGTCTGAAGGGCACTTGTGAATAGGGAAATGGCCCAAGACAAAAGTCCCAAAGGGTAAGTCTTGAGGGCAAAGGGCCATTCCAAAAATGTTGAAGGGTAATAATGGAGGAAAAAGGGTCATTTTGAAAAAAGGAAAAAAGGTAATTTTGTAGGGAAATTGTCCTTGCCAATTATCCTAAAGAGTAAATTGCACAAATCCTAAAGGGTATGTGCCATTTTGGTCATTGTTTTAGTAAAATTACATTGGCAAGATTACTATAGGGAATTATTTAAGGATTTGTTAGTTAGACAAAATGTCTAATGATAAAATTTTGAATGGTCATTTTGAAATTGAAAACTGATCAAAGGCTTAAGGGTCTTCCAAAAAAATCCCTTAAGGTACTTCAAAAATCCCAAAGGGCACTTTCCAAAATCTTGAATAGTAATCTTATGAGGTCTACAATTTTGATGGTTTCACGTTGAATCTTGGAATTAAGACAACTTTACCCCTCCATAAAATATAGAAGACCTTATACACAATAATAAATGTATATTTAACTACCTTCTTTAATTGAAAAACCTATTTACTCATTGTATTCTTTCTTCACTATAATAATGATTGGTAAGTTCTACCTTGAGGTATTTTAAAGTAAGACTCCTTGTAATACCTTAATGGATGAGTTAAAATTATCTCCTTGAGGTTAACATGAAGGTATCTTAATGGGTGACTTTAAATTATTTCCTTTAAAATGTTTCACTCTAAGAAGCTTCCAAAATAGGGGGAAGGGTATAGTAGAAAAGAAAGTCCCTATGGTCACACAGACAAACATAGTCAAATAATCTCCAAAAATTTGATATATTAAAACTTAGATATTTGGGCCAAAGGTTTCTCTTAGAAGATACCTTGAAGAATAAATCCACTCTTGTGCATATTTGAAAGGTTTCTCATTGAATCCATTAAAGACCTCTATAATAGTAGGCAAGTTTAACATCAAGGTAATTATGGATCATAATCCATGTTTTAAAGTTTTGGGTTAGTTAGCCTTTTCATCATCAAAATTCTCAACAATGTTTGGTAGGTGGTGTATCACCCTCCTCTATCTCAGGTTCCCCTTCTTCATTTTGTGGCTAAGTCTAGATTCTTTTCACTGATGACACATGTCATCATAACGCTCCTTAGGAAAGAAGGGAGTTCTTATTTAAATTAAAGGTGCACCATTGGTCGAGGGAAGTGGACCCCATTTATAATAATAATTCCATTGACAATTTAGATGGAGAAGTGTGTCACCATAGTGATTATTCTAAGCATCATGGGAATCTTGGAGGTTGCTTCACAAATCATAATTACATCCCACATTTTTAAAGCTTTCTATAGGAAACTATCCACTTAGAGTGAGAGTTTTAGGCATCAATAATATCCACTAGGATATTCCTTCATGGGTAACTTGAAGGTATCTCCTAGGAGATACCTTGTAGATAGTACAAACCTTAATAACACTAGGCAAGTTCAATCTCGAGGTATCCAATAGGATATTCCTTCAATGGCCTTGTAATACCTTCATGGATAACTTAAAGGTATCTCCTAAGAGATACCTTGAAGATATTAAGAGGGACATCAAGGTAAAGGAAAATTCCAAAGGTACAACAAGGTAGTTATTTAGATTTAAAATTATTAACATAACAAGGAAAATTGTTAAACTAGATTGAGGTGGAAAGAGCATGTGCACGAGAGGACCTAGAATGTGCACTCTCCCAAGTATTAGAAGTCCCTTCAAGTTATCACATTATCAACCAGTATTGCTTTTAAGGTGAAGGAATTTTATACAAGGAGATACATTCAAAGTGAAGGAAAGTGCTTTCGAGGTGTCCACTAGGATATTCCTTTAAGGGCCTTGAAATACACTTATAATACCATCATGGTTAACCTGAAGATATCTCCTATGAAATGTCTTCTAAGAAAAGTTCATTCTTGTGCATGATTGAAAGGTTTCTCATAGGAGATACCTTGAAGGTACCTATTAATGGGTGTTTTGACACATATTATAAACATACTTCCCCTCATATTTCTTATTTGAAACAAATGTTTGTGGATTCCTTTACCCATCAGATTATATTTACTAGTGCACATAATTTATTTTTGGTTTGGTCATACCTTATTAGTTTAAGTTTGATTTAATTTATATATTATGAATATTTAATATGTATTTTGTATTTTAGTTTAGAATTAATGTTTGTTGATATACATTTAATCACCACTCAAACACAAAAAAATCATGAACTGATGCAATATACAGCTTTCATTTTACAAAAGATCAATATTTAAATCATTTTAATTTCTTTGTAGAATGTCTTCTGATGAAAAAGGAATTCCCACACTTAAAAGCTATAAGAAGACCTCACTTGGAGGGAATTTGGATAAATGGAAAAAGAAGGCCTCACTCTAAGATAATTTAGATAGAGTATGATTTAAAATACCAACACTAAAATTAAATCCATGTCAACATCTTCCATTTTATGGTGGTAATCGAATTCCTCTTGCCAATTGGTATTTTGAATTATTTAGTCTGCCAAACATGCATGCAAATATATACTTGTTTAGCACTACATTAGGAAAAAAATATTCTTAGATTAGAATAATCCTTGCCTATGATAAGGATTAACTTGAAGATTCCCCTCAATTACAATTAAAAGTATGGAATGGAGAAGAGAGAATTCTCTATCGAGCTATATCTAATTTTAGTAAATTTACACCTATTAAAATGGAGTTGACAAAACTTAATTTTTCTCCTTCTTGTGAAATATTTGGGTTTCATTTGAAGACCTATAACAACCTTCAGATATTGGGATTAATAGACAAAAATAATTTGGTCACTAGAATACAACATATTTTTAAAGAAAAACATGAACAAGGGGAAACAACTTCTTCTACTTGCCACCATGCAAACATGTATTTAAGATACCCTATAGTCATGATAGGAAAAACATTGAAGAAAACAAGACAAACAAGGGATACATATTTAAATCTAGATTTGAAAGAGGCCATACAAGTACTCACACCAATGGATAAAAATAATATTAAAAAAAAGGTTAGATTACTTTTATTGACACAAACTTCTAATGAGACACATAGTGAATTCTCTACATGGTATATTTCCTCTAAAAATTACGCCTTCCACAATCCTTTAGGGATCTGTGAGTTGGGTGATGTTAATATCCAAATAAGAAATTTAAATGAATGTGGGGTAATTGATATAATTCATTCATTTTTAAAACATAATGAGGTTCTAATGAGGGTTTCTTTGTTAATTTCTTCTAATCTAAGCAACCCAGAATGTATTATTGAATAAAAGGAAGTCTTAGAAGATATGATGGAGAAAAAAATGTAAGGTTCAAAATTGTAGATGGACAACACACACTTACAATGAAATACATAATTATTTTGGAGGAGAAATATAATTCACAATCATTGACTAGTAAATGTTCCATTATAAGGGAAAGATTTCTAAAAACTTGTACTCTATTCCATATTGTACACAAAATATGTAACCAATATAATGAAGCCAATAAAATAATTTATAAGGCTTCATTTGTAGAAAGAGTTTTATCTACACATGACCTTATGAAATTGAGAGGTTGGAAGAATCTTGAAATAAGGAAGAAAAATATGGAATAAATACATGAACAAGATAGACACTTGTTCACACAAATGAATTGTTTAGCACAACACCTGTAGGAGAGAAAATTCCTTCTTTTCATGAGAAAACCATTTGGGATTATTTTGGTAAGGCATTTGATTTTCTTGGAATTGGTACTTTACCTCGTTCAAATAGACAATATTTAAATATGATTGTTATAATAGTACTTATAAATATTCAAGGGCTTTCAAACAAACAAAAAATAAAACTAGCAGATTTATTGGAAAAAGGGTCTATTTCCTTCTTGAAAACCCTTGGGTACAACAACATGGATGATTGGTGTAGAAAGGTGAAGCTAGAAAGTAACATAATATAAAAAAAAACTATATTATTTCAGCAACAATGATATGACATTACCACCAGACCAAATAATCACACTTACAGAGGTAATTGAGCATTATTAAATTTTTACAAAAATATTTAACGATTTATGTCTTTTGAATGAAGGTATTTCAAAAAATAAAAATGGATAACAATCATTATCTCAATATTCACTAAGCATATTGAAAAATAAACTACATAATGATGGACATCAGCTTCCCAAGATAGGTATATAAATATTTACCTACCATTACAGGCTCCCATGTCTTTGGCCATCCATTTTAGAATATTTTAGTGAAACGTTCATTCTTGGTCTAAATGTCAATTTGATAATTATTTTTATTTTTAATCTCACTAAAGTTATGAATAAGAACATCTTCACCTATTTATATGGGCATTTATTGAAAAATTTATTATCAAGGCCTTCAATGTATTCATCATCCACAAACTAGAACATTATTCTACGATTCAGACCTCTCTCAAGAATTTGCATGTTGGTGATTTCTATTTAATGAAAGATATGGGTGTCATACTACAGGATCCAGATAGTTATGGATTTTATTGGACACATATTATAGGTATCATTTTATGTTAGGATCACACTCATTTTTAGATGCAAGGTTTTAGCTTCCATTCATAACAAAGTAGATTAGAGATTTGACATCTACAAAGATGTACCAACATTTCAAATGATTTGTTTGCATAAAATAGGAAGGCCATTCAAAAATGAACTAGATAAATTTTGGGATAAACTTAACTCTACTTTCAATGATTTAGATGAATGTGATGTGCTAGGGGTATATATAGGAGCTAGACTGGTGCATGCTTGTACAAAATTGGAAAGAAATTTATCTTACATTACAAAAATTGAAGAACAAACAATTTTTAATGTTTAATTTCAAAATTGTTTGACAAATTAAGATAAACCAATAAAAGAACAACCACTTTGATCAGTACCACTGGGTGCATAACATTTTTAATTTATTTTATAATCATGCTTCATTTTACAAATATAACATCTTAATAATCTTTCAGTGTGTATGCTTTATTTTTCAAACCTAATAGTTTATCAATCTTTTGGTGTGTATCACTACTAAAATTTCATTCATGTGAAGAAAAAATAATAATGATAGATCATATCAATGAACATGACATATCGTAAGCTATAAAAGGTAACATAAGATCATGAATATTTTTTCAATGACAATATTTATTCATCTGTTTATGTCTCAATTAAAATAGTTCATAACACATCTCTAGAACTTTGTGTCTCCAACACAACTACCCATGGCATAGCTCTGTAGGTTGGTACCTCCTTTTAAAAACATAAGGTAAAAGTCTACAACAAGACACATTTTTTAAAGTACTAATATTAAATCAGTTGATGACAAAATTGTTTAGTTACTACAGTATATAATACATTATAGGGAATAAATAACCAAAGTTTCAATGTAATAATAAACCCATACAAACTACAAAAAGGCAAAAAAAGGGTGAAAACCCTTTCAATAAATGTAAAATTCTATAATTTCATACAAGTATAGAATATATTAATTATATTTATTTATTTAAGCACATTACAATTGAATTTTTCTTCATGGATAGGATATTGTAGAAGATAATAAAATATAGACTTATTGTATTGGGATTTGGAAGGGTGGGTTCATTTTATGGTTGTGTAGACTTGAATATGGTTGTATTTACCCATTAAAATGTTGTTTACATGTTTAATTTGCTAATAGTTTTTAATTTTATGTGTCTTATTGGAAGTATATGAATGGAGTTCAACTATTAAGGTGTGCATTCATTTGAATTTAATGATGGTGAACTACTACTTAGAAGAGTAAATCATATTGTGTTTACTATGATGGGTTACATAAACATATAAATATGTTTTGGCATGCATAAGAATAGTTGATACTTTCATTACTGTAAGAATATAGATGTTAGTTGATCAATGTTAAAGTCATATCAAAATATATGAGAAACAATTTATGCTAAAACAACACTATTTCAAAATATGATAAAGTCACGATCAAGTTATAAGGATTCAATATGAACATCTATATGCATATGTATGTTACAAAACTAGCAATAGAAATGATACATCTATGTATAATGAGTATTATAGTTACAATGTGCCGGAGAATTTTTATATGTGCTTTAAATATTAATCTTTATAAGATTTAAATAAATTCAAAAAAATGAATCAAATGAAATGCATTATGTTTTTATGTCACAATAGGAAATACAAATCAAAATCACATCAACGACCAGTCTAGTAATATGTAAAGCATTTTATTATAAATTTTGATGTTATATTTATTATAATATAATATTATTAATAGATGATTCATTTCTTTTTTAAAAAAACTCATACATTTCAAAGGAGCAACTAAAATCAACTTCTAAAAAACTATTGATTCTAGGGTTCGATGACATAATATTATTTGTTGTGCAGAAAAAAAGATATGAAAATGTATGATACAACAAAAAAGGAAGATTGTAAAATATAAAATATGTCATACGACATTCAAGATCATTTCAAAGAAATTTTGAAGGTAGTACTGTAGTCTTTTTCTCTTGTTGACATTTGGTCAATGATAGAGGACAATCATTTGAGATACTCATTCAAGCCATGGGTTACAGAAGTTAAAATTTCATGTTTGTTTAGGGGAAAATATATTCTAAGACATTTAATATAAACATAAAAAAATTAGATGAAGTTATTTTTAAAGGGACCTTCAGAGATGGTTTTTCAATTACCAATACATTGTTCATTGATTGTAATTCTCAGAATTATGTTACAAATCAAAAATTAAAAATGAGTTATCTTACATCAAGTAGATATACTGGAAATGTAAGTTAGAAAGATGGAAATGATTTGAGAATTAAAATCATGTCAAACATCACATTCTTGGTAGAAATCAAAAAATCCATGCCAACCGTTATGAACCAATGTTTAGAAAGATGTAACTTTTCTTAGTTATTTCAAGTGTATTTATTAACTTTAAACTATGATTCTAGTAATAAAAATTATCATAAATTTCATAGAAATCAATTATAAATTATTTCAAATATAGTTCAATTAATTTCAAAGTAATCAATTCTAGTTGAGAATTACTTTGATCTAGTTAAGTGTAATTTGATTTATAGCTAGAGATTCCGTAAAATTATTAAATTAGTATATTAACACTTTCTCATGAAGATCTTCCTAATGAATAAGATATTTTATTATGTAGATGAACTATATTTCTTAATATGTTTTCATGCATAATTTAGCTAGTCAAACAATGCCACATGTTTTAGTAAAGGAAGCTACTTCAAAGGATTAATGATTGGTATGAAGGCCCAAAAGGGTGCCATGAGTTTGAAATAATCCAATCTATTCAAATTGATCTGCTCATAAATGGTTTCAAATATTTAATTTTTTTTGGAATATAGAAAACATATTTAGGGAGAAAATATTCTCCATCCATTTTAGTGGGTGTAATTTTAAATTATTTAAAATATCCCAATTTAATCAAAATGATCTAATAATGCTCAAATGGTTTGAAATAGTCTAATTTATTTGGACTAAAAAAATTTATTTTTGGAGAAAATCTTCTTCACTCTAGATATAATTCTAAATTATTTAAAATATCTATATTTATCAAAATGATCTATGCCCAAATGCTTTGAAACAGTCAATTTTTTTTCAAATATAACAAATTCATTTTTATAGAAACTTCTCTTCACTCCACTTTAGTGGGTACAAGTCCATTTTATTTAAAATAACCCAATTTATTCAAAATGGTCTATACCCAAATGGTTTTAAACACTCCAATTTATTTAGAATATAGAAAAATTAGTTCTTGAAGAAAATTTTATCCACTCCACTTTAGTGGGTATAAGTCCAGATTATTTAAAATAGTCCAATTCATTCAAAATGATCTATGTCCAAATGGTTCAAAATAGTCCAATTTATTTGGAACATAAGAAAATTATTTTTGGAGAGAATTTTCTCTAGTCCAATTTAGTTGATATAATCCCAAATTATTTGAAATATTCTAATTAATTCAAAATTATATATGCCCAAATGGTTTTAAATAGTCCTTTATATTTGGAACATAAGAAAATCAGTTTCGGAGAAAATTTTCTCCACTCTACTTTAGTGGGTATAAGTCCAAATTATTCAAAATAGTCCTTCATGTATAAGAGTATGAAAATGTGATAGAAAATTGAGAAAATAAGGTATTCTATACCATTATAATATTTTTAAGGATCAAACATGAATATCCAATAGAGTTTTTGCATATGAAAATCATGGTCATATGACCTAATCAGTCTTGAAGAGACCCAATTGAGCGAAAAGGCCTAGAAGATAGTTTGAGAGGGATAAGAGTGTGAAGAGATAAAGAGGTGGTCATCATCAGTTATTTGAGTAACAAGGTGTTGCAAATGTAATCAAATAAATTAGGTGGTTTATTTGGTGCTGAGTCTAGGGGTTCAGTTCCTCCTTACAAGTTGGTGCTTAGCTAGTTAGGGTTGGTGCTCCATGTGAATTTGGTACTTCACTATATTTGGTATTTGTCTTATAGTAGTTTAATCCATTTGAATATACTAATGTTATATATTATCCTTTAGGGTTTCCCATATACGTGATATGTTCTTGTGTTTCATGTTTATGTGGATAGGTGCTTATTCTTGCTAGATCTAGGTACTTGTTTGAATGGTTCATGATTGTTTAAGTGAAACTAATAAGAAAGGTTTGAAGACTAATTCATCCCCAGTATTATTCACTTTTATTTCAATAGTGTTTCCATTAATTGAAAAAATAATCTAGGATCACGTAAAGTGATGTTGTGACATCATGGAGATTCAGATTCTCCTCCTAATTAAACATTATGTAGTTTAATTCAACTAGGCTAGAAGAGTATGTTTCACTATGGATTATGAAGATAGGTTTAGACCTAATTGTCAAATTAGTCCCGTACTTGGATTTTAGTAATATATGTAACCAATTTGAAGATAAATACCCACTCATATTTTTTGTTAAGTTTCGAGAGAGACAAATTTAAAAGTAGGGAGGAAATTTCATCATCATGATATCCTACACAATTGAGATACTTGGGCATGTGAGTAGTGTGATATTAAAACCGTTGATGATTCCCACAATTTTGACTATCATGACATCATTCTAAACCACTCCTTTAAAAATAGGGTCATACACAATTTCAAGTATATTTATAATCTTCTTTGGCATCACCAAACTACTTACACCTAATTTGATTATGCAATTATGTACTAGATGTTGGCTAATGATTAAAAATATGTAGAGTGGGGGAAACTTGGTGATACTACGCACTTGCACTTCCTCTACATTAGGATGGCATAGAATCACAAAGATGGAAGGCATAAGTTGGGATGTCTTACACTCATGAAAGGTTTTTAGATCATCTTGTAGTAAATTCCTTTGAGGTAGAATAACAATAGCATCCCACATGGTTATAGTGAGGCTCATCTTCTTTATTTTTTTGATTATGTTGAAGGTAATTTTAGTTCCTTTTGACTGTGGCTTCTAGATAGTAACCTCTTTTAGTATCTATGGACTAGTTTGAGGAGGCCCTTCTCTTTGTGAAGCTTATTCCATGCACACTGAAGGTTGTGTATTCACCTTGGCTTGTGTACTTGTGCAAGTAACCTAGGGCATTGAAGTCAAGGAAACTAGAGTTCGTATTGCCTCATCTATATCTCTTCTTTTAAATATTGTATTCAAATAAATTGGGTTACTTCCAACACTTGGTCTACTATTCTAATTTATGAAGTTAAAGTCATCCTTTTGCCAATTTATGAGTGCAGACCCATCTTGTTTTATGCTAGAACTTGAACCTCTCCTTCATGTAGAGCCATGATATAAATTTACTATTTACGTTGTGATGAAATTTTCACCATGAACACTTGGTTCATGAACCCATTTATGTATGTAGATTGATTATGCAATTGTATGCATGGAAAACACCATTTTATATACTATGCAAAGTTATTTTTCACTGATATAATGGATCTAGAGGCGTTAGTGGCATCAACCTTATGCAAATAAGGCATTATATTATATGTGAGGTGATTTTTTGCTTATGCACCACCTTAGTAATGGAGTCTACTTAACTAGTATTATTAAGTGAAAGGTTGATGAGGTATATGGTACTATGATTGTTAATTTTTAAGAGAAACAAACTCATTCCCAAAGCCTTGTAGTAGCATTTTAACATCATGCAATTCATTAGGAGAAATAATACATAAATTTGGTAGGATCACTATGGTAGGGATAGGTGATAACATAGGTTGCATAGTTGGATGGCTAGGAAGAGGTTCTATGAATAGAGGCATAGGAGGTCAAGGTGTGATTTTCCCTTCTTGGATTATAAAAAATTGCACTCGAAAAAACTTCATAGGCATCAATTATCAGTATGCCTCCCATGGATTGAATCATCATAGCTATATCACTATTAATAGATTTTATAAAATATAAAAATGTATTGTTGGGAGATGGCTTACATAAAGGTGGGATCCTATACCAAACTCTTTGGAACCTAAATTTGAAGTCAACCATCATCTCATGTGGGGATCACTTTATAGTTGTGAGATAATATATCTAGGATAAGTGGATATTATAATACTTGAATTATTGGTATTCTTCATCTCTGAATTCATCCTAATTATGAATAGGAATTAGTCTCAAGGGTTAATACCATTGAATGGATTTGCATTTTAAGGAAGAGGAAAGTATCCAAACTAAAAATTTATTTTTAATGACATTGTGAACTAATAAAATATTCATGAAATCTTGAATATGCTCCATAGGTGAATTTACATTCTCATCGATAAAGTAGGACAACATTTTAAGGGATGAAATTAAAAAGTCATCATATTAGGAAAGAATCAATGTAATGCCCACATGGAAAGGTACAAATATCTAATTTCTTTGCATAACCATGAATGGGATAGGGAATAAACTTCTTTTATGTGTAGGTAACCTTTTAAATATTGGTGTAGATTGAGCTCTAGGAGATAACTAACTTAAATTATTATTTCTTCCTATAGGGTAGAAATATATTCTTACTTTTTTTCTCCTATAGGGTATTAGAAGATCAATGAAATATAAGTCAATACCATTTTTAGATGATCTTATTCTTCTTGGCATGTAAATAGGGGGTTGATCTTTATGAATTAAAAATGCTTGGAGTCACCAGGTACTCTTATAAAGTGTTCACTAAACTTGTTAGCTGAGGGTAGCATTAATTCCTTAGCCTTTTATTCAAACTAGTCCCATCGAGTGTGCTAAAAACTTTTATCATTTGAATTGTGTAACCTTGGATTTTCTATTGTGAAAGAATGTTTTATTGTGGGGTGTTGAGTTAAAATGCCTTATGTAGGGTACAAAAGCATTTTATGTTGGCCATGGAACTATTATCACTCACTTAGGCATGTTGAGCATCAATTTTATCATCATAATGATGGGAATGTCCCCAAGGTGTGGGACCCTTGTGCTCCTTGCGATGAGCCTCTAGAGTAGGCCATATTCCTTCTATTCTAAGTATACCTATTTTAAGACCATCACATAGACCTAAAGAGTAGAAAGGTAAATCTACCACTAATCAAAACCTAAATTTTTTTAGGTAAAAGGGAGGGAAAATGTAATAATTTTGTAGATAATAAAAAGGTGATACACTAAGAATAGAGAGATCACTCTTATTTCCATGAATACACTACAAATCTTTAAGGATAAAACATTATCACATAGACTCTACAAAAGGCCACTCTAAATAAATGAGTATTTCTAATAGAGGTATAAGAGCATAGTATAACACTGATAGTGAAGAAAAATGATCCACAAATAATATTTATATATACCCAAATCCACACACGATACAACCTACAAGTGAGTTTTGATTTATACATAGAGGTTCTTAGAATGGAAAACAATGAGAGGGGTGAATATTACCCATAGACAAGGATCAACAAACATAGATATCACATAGGGTATTATAATAAGAATAGAGAGCGGTGAACTTAATTCTCATTAACATGCATGGTTTAACCAATACAAGTGTTCTTGGAGGGCAATTTGAGAATATGAGGTTGACTAAAAATCTCAACCCTTTTTACAATGAGGAACAAGGATTTTATAATATCAATCTAATTTATAATTAATGTTCCACTTGGGGCATTAGATACAAATTTTAATTCTATTTTGGCACCATGCCCATACTTCTTGTATTTTTCTTGGTGATTCAGATCTAGGCATTGGTGGCAGTGTTCATTATGGATCCATGTGTATGTTTGAGAGTGGAATATTATTATAAAATTCATAGGGGTGGCATGTACTCATTCCTATACCTGACCACCACTTCTACATTTACTTATCCTGATGAGGTATAATCACTGAGAGGAGGGGTGAATTAGTGATGTAAAATAATCTAATTCAATTCCCAAATCTTAAACATTTAGCATACATCAGCTTGATCAAGTAACATAGACATGAAATCACATACATCAAAATCATACATAAGAGCATACATCACATGACCACATCATATATGTGGGAAAACCTCATCAAGGATAAAACCCATTGAACCCTACAAGATGGAATATATTATTATAAAAATATATATAACATTTATAGCATCACCCAATTATCAAGTAACACCCATCCCTTAGTTCAGTGAGACACCAATCCCATTAGGAACTACTACCCCTCTCTAGTTGAGCACCCATAACAACTAGACCTTTAGTAAGTTTTACATTACAAGGAGAAAATAACTCCCTAGGAAACCAAAAACCCACTAAGATACCTAAAAAAAATCATATTAAACACCTATTGATATTCTTCAACTGATGGTGATCACCTTAGTTTGCACTCTTCTCTCTCAAACTACCTCTAGGTCTAACTTGCTCAAACTACCTCTTGTAATCTCATTAGGTCAAATGACCTATGTGAATTCCTTTATTAACCTAATTAGATAAACATGTCTAATATTTTTTACACTTTAATGGTCCTAATTGACTTGTACCTTCTCTTTAAAATTTTCTCCTCGTTTCTTGAATCCACACACACACAACTAACATAATTAGTCCAATTAGTCCTTGTACTTATACCACTCTCTTCCTTTAACCCATATTGGTTAGCCAAGATGCTTTAAATATTTGAACCACATTTAACATAGGTCCATACACATGTTACATAAGAGAACCACACTCTTAATAGGTTGGTCATTCCCTCATTATCCCTAAACCTCCATTAGGTCTTGGTGAGACCTAAAACAATTAGGCCTTCATACTCACACGTTACATGTGAGACTACTCGAACTATGTTCATCCTTTACCAATGCTTAAAACACATCAAAAATATTTAAAATATCCACTTTATTAATACCATATGGGTCCATAACACCTGGAACACCAAATCAACACTTGAACCTACCAATTAGGTCCCCTTGCTCTTTAGGTCTTTATATACAAAAAATACAGTCTCAAACTTTTGAACCAAACACTTAAGTCTTTCACATATCCATATGATTAGATCACATTTATAAACCCTTAAATAATTTATCTATACCTTCATGTGTATTATACACTTCAACATAGGCTCTCAGCACTCAATACAACTCTCTCATAATGACTACTTAGACTGGTCATACATAGTCAAAATACAATCATACTATTTTGACTCACCTTATCTAATAAGGGAAAAGATATGAAAAAAATTACTTGATATAAAACTTTGAGACTTATGAAACATCTCCATACTCATTTTCATCTTCAATTCTACTGAAAACTCTTCCAACTCACTTCTTTAAAGTGGTCACTCAAACTATTTGTAGCCTCCAACAAACATGATCAACTTTTGTACATTTATTCATATTTAATATGGATTGGTAAAACCTCAAAAATACTAAAATATTGTTATCATTTATTCTAAAACACTCTCCAGTAGTTATTCCATCTTGAAATATTAAAATACCATCAAGAACATCTCAAATATCCTTCTCAGGTCACTTGCAGAACATGGTAAAACACATAGTCAAATTTAGATCCTAATATATTTAATTATACAAACATTCTTACCTTGTAACTCACATATATGTATGTTACTTTAATTCTTCTTCAACTTTGATTTTTACATCATCTTTGAATTAATCCTAGATCAAAATATATAAAAAAAATACTTAGCACTAGTTTTTCCTTTATTAAATTCAAATGCCAATAGTCACTCTATAAACGTTAAACATTGGACACTTTGACCTCATCTCATGCTCCTTGGTAACTTTTAAAAAAATGCACCATCAATTTCATTAAGAGTATCTTGGTCTTTACCTTACAATACTCACTATTGATTTTTGATCTAAACTCCCATGATTGTACCACTTGGTAGCTCTATGTGCCTTCTATACATTTGACTATTTGACTCAACCCACACCATTGATCTCCATCTATAGAAAAACCTGCATATATTTGATCTTCTATCAAAACAATGAGATTGAGACACTTATCACTAGCATATGCAATATGAGCATCCTTTGACATATTGGACTCCATGCATGTTGTTGGATCACTACTAACAATACCATGTGCTCCATTGGATGTTTAGTTGGTCAAATATATTAATCACCATTATATCCTTGATCTGATTCAATGCTCACCATAGATATTTTATATCACAAATTTGGTTAAGTATGGTAACTTAGTAAATTATGTCTAAGAATCCAACTTTCTACCTGAATAACTTTTGATATGTTCCATGTCTAGACCTAAAATTTGAACCATATGATATCCTCACATAAAAGAATCCATCCATGTATCAAACTACTCCTAAAACCTTCACACATGTGAAATATGACATTATTAGTTTTTTTACTTAGCTTTATCTGTCAAGATGACTACTTGAGCTTAGACATTCATATGACTATTCTAATGAATTTTGTTCACTTTAATAAGAATTTTAAGCATTAATAACATATCATATGGTATTTGAAACATGTCCATACCATAAATATAATTGATCAATTGCCTCATTAAGTAAAAAAATCACTAAACCATCAATGTCATCACTTTGTCATTAATGCACTTTTAATCATGCTCTTTTTGACATCAATGACAACCTAACATCAATTACCATGCTCAATAATCTCTCCCTTTGTAATTCATGTCAAAACACCCTCAGAATGAATTTATTTTAACTTTTTCATTTTGATCTTTTTCCTCCTCTAACATTAATGACAAATGGTCTCTTACTCAACATGCCAACAATCATTCCTCAACATCATGTATGCTTTTAAATATTATTTAAGATGCTCGAGATACGTACATACTTTAAATATTATGAATCCATTGATCCACCTTTTATATGCACCAATCTAAAATTAGACTTCTCTGATCCTTGGACCTAAAAAACTACTAAGAAAACTTAGAAATCTCCTCTTAACATTAATCTCCATCTCATTTCATCTATTCTTTGACATACACCAAACTAAACTTGGTCTTTTGCTATCCTTAGACCTATCTACCTATAGAATTCACAAGATATCTTTGCTCAGACGTGAAGATTCAATACCTTGTCAAAGCACATCACTTAGTTTGATCAAGTCATCATATCATTAATCAATCCACTCAATATAGCTAAGTTTTCTCCCCCTTAGCCACACACATCTTCAAATGATATTCTTGTCTTGAAATATCAACAAAATCTCAATTAGTATTCACCATGCTTCCTCTTGCTTGTCAAATGTCTCTTAGAAGTCTAGATAGAGACACCTTGACCCACAATGTCCTAAAACAATGTGAAATCAGGAGTTTCCCACAACTCCTCATATTGCTTCTCCTCCTTAGTCATCTAATAATAATAGTTCTTCTTCTTCTTCTTAAGATTAAGAAAAGTAACATGTTCATCCACTACAATATTCTCCTTTTCTTCTAAGATTGAATTGACAACATATGGAGACAACAAAGATTTATGACATACCCTTTCAATTAAATAAATAACCTCATTAATGGGCATTGATAGCTAATTTTTTTTACATGAATCTTTCTTAAAAATAGCAAGATGTTCTCTCAGATCCATACATTCCTCAAAACTAGCCTCAACTAGCACCTAGGTCTTTTCTTTGATAATGACTTGAACTGAATTTTGATTCTCCTTTTCTATCTAGATAGATAACACATTCTCTTGGCATTCCTGAACCTTTTTCATATGTAATTCCTCTTTTAATTTATAAAGTGGTCCACCTTGATATTTCAGCTCAAATAAATTATATTTCTTGGTCTTCAGTTCTTTAGGATTCCATACCAAGGATTAACCTTTCTTGAGCACACTAGGATGCCCAAGTACCTTCTTATAACCTGATATCTTGCTTATATAATATCTTACAATATGACCAACTTGATGACATCTATAATAAATAACATTATTCATACCTTTTTCTTGATGAATATTATGAATCTCAACAAACATACCATCTTGTCTCTTAGATTCATTATGCTAAAGATTGAATTTCTTCATTCTTCATACATGGGTTAGTCTTTTCCCATGCATTCTAGGGTATAATTTACTAATATGTCCCATGTCCTAAAAATTATAGCAAACTACATTATCCATACCTATAGCTAACTAGATACTCTTCCTTCTATAGTTTCTTGCCTTATGACCAAACCTGTGACAAGCATAAAAATGACCATTAAAATATCTTTCATACCTCATGGCACTTGGATACCTAATGGATATTTTCTTGTTGATCTTGGTGCTTGCATCCTTTTTGTCTTGATTCGACCTCTCTTGCTCTTTATTAATCTTATTTACCTTGAAAAAAAATTGCTCATGCTCATCTTTCAATGAATCTAGCTTGGTTTTCAATTGAACGGTCTCATCCTCTTTAGCTATCATACTTGAACATGTAACCTCTTTCTAAATTATGAGATATTGGATAGTATCATTATCCCTCTTAGATTCTTTAGCCATGTCATACTTGAATCTACATTCTTGCTCTTTAATAATATTTATAAAATCAAGATTGGACTTCAACTCATGATGCTCACCTTACTTTGAACTCAACTTGGCATTTGTCTCTTCTAACTGAGTCTTGAGGTGTCTACATTCTTCCTCTTTTTAACTTAGATTTGTCTTTGTAACCCTTAATTGATCCTAAATAATGTTGATCTTCTCTTTACCATATTTTGATTTTGAGCTTGATTTCAAGGATTCTAGATCCTTATTAATCTTCATATGTTCTTGATTCTTCCTTTCCTCTCTCTCAGACTTCCCTAATGAACTTCCATTAAGAGAACTGACTTGTGTTTCAAGACATTTTATCATATTCGTCATTTTATAATTCCTCTTCTTTTACTCCCTCAGTTCACCAAGTGCAACCATGAGATTAGCTTCTATATCAACTTCTTCTTCCTCACTATTATAAAATAATTATTCTTTTCCACTATCATGGTAAACTACTTTATCAGACATGATGATATTTTCACCCATATTGTACCTTAGAACACCTTCAACACGTTAAACTTGCATAGAAGGTCTTAATCTCATAAAAATTATTAGAGGTACAATCACTAAGAGGGGGGTTGAATTAGTGATGCAAGATATTCTAATTCAATTCTAAACTCTTTGACATTCAACATACATCAACTTGATCAACCAACATAAACAAGAAATCACATACATCTAAAGAATACATAAGAGCATACATCACATGAACACATCACATATGTGTGAAAACCTCTTAGGGGATAAAACCCACTAAACCCTACAAGATGGACTATATTCCTATAAAACAAGATCAAATATTTAGACTATCACCCACTAATCAAGGAGTTACCATACCTTAGTTTAGTGAGACACCAATCCCATAAGAAACTACTTCCCCTATCTAGTTGAACACTAATAATAACTAGACCTTTAGAAAGCTTTACCTTGTAATAAGGAACCAACCCATAGGAAACCAAGAACATACTTAGCTACTTTAATATATCATCTTAAAAACCTAATGTTATTCTTTAATTGATGATGATCACCTTAGTTTGCACTCTTCTCTCAAACTGCCTCAACAGCTAACTCACTCAAACTACCTCTTATAGGGTCATGACCTATGTATCCTCTTTCATTAAATTAATTAGATAAACATGTATAGTATTTTTATCACTCTGATGGTCCTAATGGACCTGTACCTTCTCTTTCAAATGTTATCTTCTTCACTTGAATACACACACACAACTAGCACAATTAGTCCAAGTAGACCTTGTACTTATACCATTCTCTTCATTTTACCCATACTTTTTAGACAAGATGATTTACATATTTGATCCAAACATAAATATGTATATACACATGTTACATGTGATAACCACACTCTTCCTAGGTCACTCATTACCACATTATCCCCAAACCACCATTAGGTCTTTGTGAGACCTAAAACAATTAGGCATTCATACTCACATGTTACATGTGAGTCTACTTGGACTACCTTAATATTTTACCTATGATTTTAAAACATTAAAACTATTTAAAATATACCCTTTATTACTACCATATGGTTCCATGCCACCTATAATACCAACTCAATAGTCTAACCTACCAATTGGGTATCCTTGATCTTCAAGTCTTTATATATAGAAAAAATAGTCTGAAACTTCTAAAGAAAAAACTCAAGTATTTCACATATCCATATGGTTATATCAAATGGTGTAACCATTCATAACATTAGATATACATCCATGTGCATTAGATACTTCAACATATTCTCTAAGCACTTAATACAACTCTTTCAAAATGACCACTCAAACAGGTTATACACAGTCAAAATATAGTCATACTATTTTGACTCATTTATCTTATTAGGGGTAAATTATTACAACCAATGAATTATTATAATCCTTTTATACTTATACAACATCTCCATACTCATTTTATTCTTAAATTCAACTCATAACTCTTCCAACTCACTTTTGCAAAGTGGTCACTTAAACTGTCTATAGCCTCCAACAAACATAGTCAACTTTTATACATTTATTCATACTAAATATGGATTTTTAAAACCTAAAAAATAATCACATATATTTCTCAATTAGTCTAAACCAATCTCTAATAGTTATTTTATCTTGAAATATCAAAATACCATCAAGAACAACTCAAATATCCTTCTCAAGTCACTTGTATTACATGGTCAAACACACAGTTAGATTTGGATATCAATATATTTTATCGTAAAAAAACTCAAACCATATAAATCATGTTTATATATTTTTATTTAAGTACTCTTCAACTTTTATTTTTACATCACCTTCAAATTCGTCCTATATCAAAAGATATAAGCAAAATACTAAGCACTAGTTTTTCCTTTGTTAAATTCAAATGCCAACAATCACTGTGTAAATGTTAAACTTTAGAAAATTTAACCTCATCTTGTGCTCCCTAGAAACTTTTAACAAATATTCACCATTTATATCCTCATGAGTATCCTAGTCTTTACCTTGAAATACTCACTATTTATATTCAATCTGAGCTCCCACGATTGTGCCACTTGGTAACTCTATGTGCCTTCTACACATTTAACTATTTGACTCAACCCACACAATCAATCTCCATATACACAAATACCCACATACCATTTATATTCTATTATATTAATGATATTGATACACTTTTCCCCAGCATGTGAAATCTGACATTCCTTTGACATATTGACTTCACGCATTTCATTGGATCATTACATACAAGATCACACACTCCACTAGATCTGTATCAATTAAGATAAATTTATCACCATTATATCTTTGATTCAATTCAATTCTCATCATAGATATTCAATATCACAAATTTGGCTAAGTATGGGAACTTAGTAAATTTTGCTAGAGAAGCCAAATTTGCACCTTAATAACTTTTGTTATGCTCCATGTCCAAACCTGTAATTTGAACCATATGATCTCCTCACATAGGGTAATCTATAATTGTATAAAACTAATCCTAAAACCTTCATTCATGTGAAATATGACATCATCATTCTAGTCACTCATCTTTATCTGTTAAGATGATTACTGGAGCTTACACATTCATATGATTATTTTGATGAATTCCATTCACTTATATAAGCATTCTAATCATTAATAATATCCCATATGGTCTCTACAACATGCTCATACCATCAATATAATACATTAATTTCCTCATTAATTCAAACATTCATAAAACTATCAATTTGATCACTTTGTCATTAATTCACTAGTAATCATGCTATCTTTGACATTAATGACAACCTAACATTAATGACCATGCTCAACATAGGGATATTTTAAATAGGAATGTGCATGAAGATAGAAAGACCTATGTGTATTCCTTAGAATATATAACTACTTATTATGCACCTCTACCTATGCTATTTTGAATTGGGGCTCTACATTTTTTAATTTATGCACCACTTAGTTCATATGATGAAGCATCCTTCATGGGGTGTGCATTAGGAACACCTAGTGGGTGTAAATCATCACTTAGTTAATGTACAGGTATGTATTGACTACTTTGGGCACAAGTTTAGATAAGAGGTTTCTACACATGGTTTGCTTGAAAGAAACCAACATTTTGTAGGTGCACAAATCCTCTGTAAAGCCTTTGTGAGTTCTATGTAGGCTAAGGGTGAGTTAGAAAGTCAACGAGATTCATGTTCATGAACTAGTGATAACCATAATCATAAAATATGTAACAATCTATTATAAAATCATTCTAAGAAATATTCATAAGTGTAAATGGAATACAATGCACATTCCCTTCCATCACATTATGGCCACCCATTATATGGGATTATTTTCACTTATAAGTGCACATTACATTTTATGGTTTAGAGACCTACTATTACATTTGATGAAAATTAAATAGGGGATAATGACTTAGGTCTTCATTCATTATTTATTAAAGCATACATTAACCATCAGCTTATACATAATTTTGGTCATCATATACATATTTATATGATTGATTATGGTTCTAGTGATAACATATGTACCATAACACTACTTACAAATTTGAGATATACATATGATTATTTCTACCCTTTAACCAAAACTATTAGAGAATTCAATGGGAAATCACAACATGTGGTCACCACTTGTTTAATTATACCATATACATGAGTATACAATATGTTATTGGGATGACCTTGGATACATAAACTCCATGCATTACCTTCCATAGTGCATGGGTGTATTAAATACACTCATGCTAACATGGTAGTCATAGTTCCTAGAATTCCATATGAACATCCGTTTGAAAAATAGAGGTTTATTCCAAGACATGTAATTATAAAACCTACTAAGTTTAATACTCCATGAAATGGAAAGAAATAGATAATCCCATTTCTTATGAAGCTCATACTTGAAAGGCATTTACACCAAAGACATGATGATCCATGTAATTATTACTTTGAACCCCTAAAAACCTATCTTTGGGCCTCTTAATATTAAAATTCTTTAGCCATGCTTTATATATTTTCATACTAAAGTACTGAGAAATATGATGCATATATTATTTATGTTTATATGAATTAAATAGTTTTTATGTTTGATTAAATTTCATTATAGTTATCTTTTCTATGTTGGTTTATTTCTAATTTATGTGTTCAAGTAATAGGAGTAAAAAAGACTACCATGTAGTGTTTTGGGTAGTGACTACTCATAGTAATTATGTAAATTCCTTACTACATATATCTAGGTAATAATAACCTATAACAACTAAGTGATTATCTTGTAGCTACTTGGATACTACCCCATTAAACTTATAGTGATTACCATTAACCTATCTTTACTTATAGTAGTTATAATGGTATGTTGAGGTTCTTACCCATAATGGAAGAAGTTTGATAATGGATATTGAATGTAAAAATTTAACATACATGTTTGAAGGAAGATGAAAATGAATCTTCCTCATTGGTCCTAACTTATATTATTATTATTATCTCTAAAACATAATTTACCTTGTTCTATTTTCCTATAACCATTACATGCAATGTTCTCCTAGGTTAGACTTCTAATTTTGTGTGGTATTCTTACAATTTCTTATTAGGAAATAATAGATGGCCACCTCTATATATAATTTAATATGGACTTATGCCATGAATAATGGAGTAATAAGATTTTAAGTGTGAATAGAAACATTATTATTAATAGTTATCTTTGTAACCATTATTTTAGTAATATTTAATTGATATAGGATTATGAATGAAATCAATATTCTAAAGTAAAAGTGTTAAAACTTAAGAAGAATATTTTAACTCAAATCCAAGTGAGGAGGGTTCCTTCAAGAGGATTTTTAATGAATATCCTAGCTAGTTAGATTAGTCAATAAAATTGGTGTGCAAGTATTTATTTGTATCCATTTAATTTTGTATATGTGTGAGTTAAGCATTGCAATTATTTCTTAAATTTTTAAAATAAGTTTGAATGATTGTTACTTTATTATAAGAAACTTCCACTTCATTTGATTCATTTCATTTTATTCCATTTATTTTCTACAAGTGTGATTTACTTCCAAGTAATTTCAATTCATGTAATTTACTTTATGTTAGTGTGTTCCTATCTACAGTTAATATAATTAAATAAATAAATAAGTGTTTCACATATAGTGTTGACATCTTGTCAAATCTAAATGAACCCTTGGTTGATAATTAATGAATAATTTTAATTTATAAACCAAGTGGATACCTCATCTTGTAAATTGGGTTGTATGTTCAGAGATTGGTTTGTGTCATTATAATTAGTGTTTAAAATTTTTCTCTTCATTTTTGCATCATTGCCATGAAATGTGTCACAACACTCATATCTCCAAGATTGATAAATTATTTTGATTTCTACATATTTACTATGTTTTTAGAATAATTTACTACTTTCCTAGGTACATTTGTTAATTTATAGACAGAAGTTTTAATTTTTCAAAATTATATTAGTGAAAAAACCAAAAACACATGTTATACTAACCTTTTGTAGGGCAAGGCAATAAAAAATTAAAAAATAAGTTGGTTAATTTGCATGCAAAAGGAACAAGACTATCTAGGTAGATTCTTGACTAAGTGTTTGATTTTTGCTACAGGAATAGTGTTACAACCTATAGTAATTAAAGATCATAAGGAAATATGTAAAGATAATACACAATGGTCATTAAAAGAGCTAGGGATATAATATTTATTTACTGGACTGGTAGCACAAACTGATAATCAAGATGAAGGGGATTTTCATACCCTTTAAAAGGAATCTTCTACACCATTTTTTAGGATTCCTACTTGGACACCTCATACTCAATAATCTAGAATTCATATCCCTCCATTCTCACCCAAACTTCTTTCTAGTAGAGAATTTAAAACCCTTTTAGCTCCAAAGAAGAACATCAAACCTACAAAATATGTTAAATTATACAACCTCTTTATTACACAACCAAAATAATCCTCAAAAATATACACTCACTCACCCCCATATATGAGACACTCTTTTCCTCTATAAATTCCAAAACATTTCATTTAATACTCACCAAATATTACATATATTAATGATGAGTTCAAAGAGTGGGTGATAAAAGCTTCTCATCTATGCATATTAAGGACATTCACAGAGGAGCATTGAAAAGAGAACACTGCCAATGAGTTTGTAACCTTTTCATTTACCATCCACACCCTTGGGGTAAATTCACCTATTAATAATATCCCTCATTTTTCCCTTCCAAATTTTAGGTGAGAGGAAAGTGAGGATACAAATACATTATTATTTGAGTTTGATGGCCTAGACACTATTGTATAAATAGGGTCATTAGCATCAATGATTCTATTTAAAAACTCAAAATTCTATCTTACACTGAATCTAAGTCATTTTATTTAAATTCTACCTATGCCTATTAGGGTTCACTATCACCTTATACATTATTTGTTTAGATCATGCCCAGAGGCCATAGATATCATTATGTTACTCAAAACCCTAGGTTATCCTATTAAGACATGCCACCTTGAAAAATAGGGGTTATTGAGCTCAAGTGAATTTGAGCTAACCTCAAATATCCCTATGTTAGTCAATATTTCCTATATGGTAAATATTGTAAAGAGGTCCTTAGACTGATGTTGTTCCACCATTATGTGTGCTTGTGTGTGAATAATGATGAGATATATTATATGTGAGTGCTTATAGTGATATAGATTGTACCTTTAAAAATATTATTCATGGTCTTCTCTTTGGATTCTTTAGACCTATAATAATACTAATAGTATGAGTGATTTATAAATAGGGAAGAATAGGGAAATTTTACAAGCTTGAGAGATGATTTTAATGGGTATAATATAAATGTGTGTTTGATTTGTATTTGATGACAATGAATGTTCTTTCACTTGTATTTATATGATATATTTTGAAATTTTATCATGGGAGGGATAAGTAAGACAAATAGGTTGACCCATACATTTTAAAAGATTTTCAAAGTTAAGCATTTGTGAAGAT
>JARHVA010003229.1:1945000-2085000 GCA_037957365.1 Torreya grandis
CTTAATGGGAATTAAACATTGCTTACATAGTCCCATTAAGACCTCACGTCACTATAGTTCCTCCTACAAAAAAGGTGCTAAGATCTGACTAGTTAACAACAATTTTATGAATTTAGGAAAATGGCAAGGCAAATGAGAATAGTAAGGGTGAGGTGATGTATTAATGCATGGTAAAGATGTTGGTTTTAATTTTCCCATAGGTAGTTATAATTAGGAAACAACAACATAGGTCAGTGATTCTAATTTCCCCATAGGTGGTTATAATTAGTAACACAAGGTGGAACACTGATTTACCCAAAGGTGATTATAATCAATGGCACCTATCAAGCGTAGATGAAATATTTAATTTCTAGATACACTATCATAATACTTTCACATACTATCATTTGAACATGAAATTTTAAAACTGTTGAAATCAAATCAAAATCCTCTCATGGAAGGTGTTACAAGAACCAAGATCAAAAGGGTTGGGTAAGGTAGATAAAATAAATTTTGATCATTAATGAAGGTATGGTAGAATGGTATATTATATTTCATTATTATATTATGGTGATGTTATGACAATTCGATATGATGGTAATAGGGTTTCCCCCAAGAAATAAGTTAAGGTAAATGGTAGGGTATGAAAAAATGGTAAGGCAAGTGGCAAATGAAAATGGAAAGGTAAATGGAAAATGGAAAAAGGCAAGGTAAATGTAAAATGGATAAAGGAAAGGTAAATATATGGTTCTATTTTTCCTACTAACATGGAGATACACATCCTGATCAACATATGATGCAAGGAGAATAGTCAATCATGTTTAAATTACTAGCCCACACCTCTTCTAAATAACTTCTCTATCAAGAACCTAGTACAGATTTGGACTCCAATAATGTTGTTATGATCCTCATTGGTCATTTATTCTAGTTTCATTAAACACAAATACAAGATATATTTGTAGCTTTTGTAAAGGAAAGTATGGTCAAGGATGGTAAATAGGAATAAATATTGGTTGATAGGTCTAATTTGGAAATGTAAAGGTGGATGATAATGGAATGTGTACTGGTTAGGTAGCAAATGAAAATCAAGATTTTTAGGGACACAAAGTGTTGTTGATTCCAAATTAAACATAATTATATTTGTAGTGGGAATGAAGACTTTTGAATATGCTGTCAATAGGACCATTATATTTTTATGTTATATGGGCCTAAGAATAGCTACCATCTAATTATACTATAGAATGAAGGCTATATTGATATTATATTTACTAATGTCTTCATCAAGTAGTGAAGAACTATTATGCTCATGTATTGATACCTCAAAGATATTTTCACCAATAAATTTGTCTTGATTATCCCATAGAGATTTCAAGAAGGTTTCACTAAGGAACATTGACTTTTGATTTTGATTGTTGTTTATTGATTCAAATAAGGTTTCACTAAAAGATGTTACGTTTGGTCTTTGATTTCCCCCTAGTGCCTCTAGAAAGGTTTCACTAGGAGATTTTTCTTATTATACATTAATTTGGTCTTAGTCCCCCTAATATTATGTAATTGATATGTATCCATGGATGAAATTCAATAGCGCATCATTTTTTTAGTCCCAATCAACACTTGTGGGAGGTAGAAGGTCAATATAATGGATAGGTTGGTTGATATTAATGGAATGTGGAATGGTAATGGAATGAAAATAAGTAAAACAATCCTCATAAAATATACTAAGAGAACTTGTGTTGATGCTAAAGTAATTATCCTCAAAAACTATGGAAAATCATAAATATATTTAAATTGATCTGTAAGTCATACATAACCAATATTTCAATAGACACAAAACTATTTTGATTATAAAGCTAATTCTAATACAAGGGACTCTAAATTTGATGTTGAGAATGATGTTGATTCTACTTTTGATTCTAAATCTAATGGCAGTTCAAGAATAGAAATTAACTTTAATGTTGATTCTTCATTTAGCATGAATGTTGTTATAATGATGTCTTGTTGAAAATTTGGTATTATAAAAATAATGTCCTATGATGGCACAATGGGACCTTCCAAAATAGGATTAGCTAGTAAATACTCCATAGAGATTGGTATGTCAAAGTGAGACTCATCGACAAGGGAAAAAAGGGTCAAAAGACAACTCCATAGAGACTATCTTGTCAAAGAGAGGCTCTATAAAAAAAGCAAAATGGTTAAGCTAATGATTTATCAAAAGGTAGCTATAACCATTAAGAAGTGGCTCAACAAAGACTAGATTATCATATTGAGACTCCTTGACAACAAGGATAGTAACAAAAGGTGATTCATCACAAGTTGACTCATTGTATATAGGTGTTTTAACAAAAACATCATGGATTGGTTGGTTCTTTTGGCCTTGGTTTACAAATAGTTGTAAATTATTAGATTTGAATACATCTTGGTCTTCAAATGATGGCTCTTGAATGGGTAATTACTATCTCTATTGTGGTTCAAAGACTGTCATAGGTTTTATAAAGTGGAGGATGGTTGGAAATGGCTTAAATATTATCATCATCTAGATAATGATATATTTGTAAATATTCTCATCTAAGATGGGCCTAAAAATAGTAGTTATCAGTCTATGATGGAAACTATGTCTTTTTGAGTTGTAATTACATAAATTTGTTGGGATAATCAACTACCATACTTGGAAGGGCCTAGATTAGTAATGGTAGGGCATTGTGAAGCTTGGTTGTTCACACAAGCCAAAGGATGATGGTATGGAATGGTAATGGTAGGGAGTTACAAGGCTTGGTTGATATTGTAATCTAAAGAATGAGGTCCTAGAATGGTAATGGTAGGGCATTGTGAATCTTGGTTGCTATCTTGAGCCAAAGGATGAGGTCCTAGTATAGTAATTTTAGGTCATTACAAAGCTTGGTCACTACCTTGAGCCAAAGGATGAGGTCATATAATAATAATGGTAGGGTGTTGTGGAGATTATGTGTTTTCACAAGATAAATGATGAGGGAAAAAATTGGGTGTCTATAATTTGTCCTTATTTTTGAAGGCATTGTAAGCTATAGGCATGGTAACATCTTCTCAAATAATGAAAAAGTCATTAATAAGGAAAGAAGATAATGATCAAAGAAGAAACTTTAAACAATATTTGGGAAGCTTATAATGATTCTCATTGAGGGAGTGGATGACATATATGATTGATGGATAGTCCTTTAAAAAGAAACAAAAACAATAATTAAATCAAGCCATGGGTGAGATTAATCTAATTGAGACAATGCTTGCTTGTGTTGATTTTTAAAAAAATGATTTGCCCAAAGGTAGTTATAATTAATAACATAGGTTGAGACACTCATTTTACCAAAGGTGGTTATAATTAGTGTTACAAGCATGTGCCCCAATAAGGTGCGTGGGTTGAAATACTGATTTATCCAAAGGTGATTATAATCATTTTTATGATTGAGATTGAATGATGATTTTGCCCTAGTAGGGCAGATTTGAACATGATAAACTACTAGTGCCCCAGTAGGGAAAATTAGCAAGCATAACTCAAGGAGATAAACTATCACATAGATTAGATATTAGTGGGAGAAACCATATATGTGATGGTCTAATGATTGAAAAAACCACAAACAATTAGGAATATGAGGATGCATAAATTGATGAAAGAGATGATTGAAAGAATAAATGTGGTCAAGCTAAACCTAGATACGTCATGTATCCAAGTGCTACATACAGAGTCAAAATGGACCTCAGGCCAATGTAGCTCACCTAGAAATGGGAAAAAATGGAATGAGGAATAGAAAAATAAAATTTGATCAATGTGAATTATTTGACTGTACCTATGAATTTAGAGATGATCATCCTTATTAGCATTAATATAACTAGAATGGTCAAGCGTTTGATTTGATCAAGGAGGGTGGGAATATTTTCCAAGGTGACCAAGGAGAAGTTTTTATAGTACCACGAATAAGGTTTACCAATCTGAATTTTACTATAGCACATGATGGTATACATTAGGATATTCAACACCATGATGACCTAATTGTAATGTTCACAAGGATTAAATCTTGATCTAATAAACAATTAAAAATAATGCACCATTAATAAAATCCATGATGACAATGCTAACATATGAATATGGATAGACTCAAGAATAATGTGTAAGGAATCACCCAATGAATGCATATATACTTAGTCAAGGCACAAAAACGAAATAAAAAAATAGGCAAACGAATCAGAAAATAACTAAGCAAACAAACATAGAAATTTTGAAAGTAAAAGCAACATAAAGCATCCTATCATCAACCAAGGAAATATGTATGCATGAAAACTTAATGGAATCATAAATAGTTTGTACCCCCAAGTAAGGATACATGGAAAGGGAAGGTCACACCCTTAATGGTAGTGGAATAGATTGGAACTAATAATGGATTTGACCTAGTATGGCAGATCAAAGATGATTGACTAGGTTTAAATAAGACAAATGTTTTGGGATTTAGAGGCTTTATATCTCTTTAGGAGATGGTAAGCTAATTTTTAGGATTTTTGAAAATTTTGAGATGTTTTTGGAACTTTCTCAGTATGTCAACTTGTTTAGATTTTTGAGACACTAAATGGTCCAACTTATAAAATGATGAGAGCATAGCTTAGGTAACTCATAAAACTATGAGAACATTGGAAAATGAGGACTGAGATAACCTCAAAATGAATCAAGTGCCACCTACATAATCCCAAAAGGACCTTAATTTATTATAATTTTTCTTACATAAAAGGTTGTAAGATTTGACCAAGTAGCATCAAGTTCATGAATTTAGGCAAATGATAATAGTACAGGTAAGTGATGCAAAAATGCATGCTAAAGCTATTTTTATTAATTTTCCCATAAGAAGTTATAATCAATATATGATGGCATAGGTTAGTGAGAGTAATTTTGCCATAGGAACTTTGAATTATTAACATAAGGTGAAATATTGATTTGCCCAAAGGAGGTTATAATCAACAAAACAAGTCAAGTGTAAATAAAAGATTTAATTGACAAATCCAATATCATACTACTTTCATATACTTGAATTTGAACACATAAATTTTAAACTACTAAAATTGGATCAAAATCCCCTCGTGGAAGGTTTCAAACTAACTAATGGAAGCAAGGTCAAAAGGTGAAAGTAGGGAAATTAAAAGAAGGTATGGTCAATAGTGAAGGTATGGTAGGATGATGTACACTATGGTATTTTTAAGTATGGTGATGTTATGATAATTGGATGTAATGGTAATAAGGTTGCCCCCAAGTGATAAGGTAAGTGAAATGGCAAGGTATAAAACAACAACAAGATGAATGGAAAATGAAAAAGGAAAGGTAATAATTATGTCAAGGTAAATGTTTTTGTTGTTTCTAATGATGTGGATATACTCATCCTAATCAACATATGATGCAACCATAATAGTTAATCATGTAAATTATTATCCCATACCTATTTTGAATAGTTATTATGTCAAGAACCTACTACAAATTTGGACTCCAATAATGTTGTTATTGTGATCTTTGTTGGTTGTTGATTTTGTTTCCTTCAAACATTGAGAAAAGATATCTCTATAACCTCTAAAATGGATATTACATCTAGGGATGGTAAATAAGGATAAATATTGGTTGAAAGGTTTTATTTTGAAATATAATATAAGTGGATGATAATTGAATGTATAATGGTTCGTAATGGTTTAGGCAACAAATAAAGATCAAGATTTTCAATCATACATAATGTTTTTGATTTTGGATTTGACATAATTTTATTTTTGGTAAGGACAAATACTTATGAATATTATCTCGATAGTAAGAACATTTTTTTCTATTATTTGGGCCTAAGAGTAGCTACCATCTGCTTATGTGTAGATTGGAAGTTGTATTGATGTTATATTTAATAATGCCTTCATCAAGAATTGAATAATTATTGTGCTTAGCTATTAGTGCATCAAAGAGGTTTTCAACAATCAAATTGTCTTGATTGTCCCATAGCACATCTAAAAAGGTTTCACTAGGGAACATTGACTTTTGACTTTGATTGTTTTCTAGCACCTCAAACAAGGTTTCACTAGAAGGTACTGATTTTGGACTTTTATTATCCCCTAACACCTCTAAAAGTGTTTCAATAGGAGATTATTCTTATTATGCATGAATGTGGTCTTGGTCCCACTGATATTATGTAATTGATATGTCTCCATAGATGTAGTTCATGAAGGTGTGATTCTATACTAGTCCCAATCAACACTTGTGGGAGATGGAATGTCAATATAATGGCCAGGTTGGTTGGTGTTGATATCATGTGGAATGGTAATAGAATGGGAAGAGGTAGGACAATCATCATAAAATATACTAAGATAACTTATGTCAAATCTGAAGTAATCATCTTAAAAAGCCATAGAAGGATCACAAATGTATTCAAATTGATCTATAGGGTATGCATGACCAATGTTATAATAACCATGAATGTATTTTTATTATGAAACTGAGTTTGATTCAAGGGACACTAAATCTAATGTTGAGACTAAAATTCATTCTAATTTTGATGCTAGATCTGATGTTAGTTCAAGCATCAAAACCTAACTTTAATGTTGATTCTTCATCTAGTGTGGGTGCTACTATAATGATGTCTTGTAAAAATTTTGGTTTTGAACAAGTAATAACATATGATAGCATAATGAGCTCCATAGAGACTAGTTTGTCAAAGTGAGACTCCTCAATCAGGGGGAAATTGTCAAGAGAAAACTAAATAAAGACTAGATTATCAAAAGAATGCTTTTTAAAAATAAGACAATGGTCGAGATAATGATTTTCTTAAAGGTGATTATAATCATTAAAATTTGACTCAACAAATATTGACTTGTCAGAGTTAGACTCCTTGATAATAGATAAAGGATCAAAATGTGGTTCATCATAGGTTGACTCATCACAAATAGGTAGTTCAATAAAAACATCATCAATTAGTTGGTTCTCTTGGCCTTGGTTTACAAGTATTTATAAAATACTAGTTTTGAACACATCTTGGTCTTCAAATGATTAGCTCTATTGGAGAGGTACTAATAGGATCTATTATGGCTCAAAGATTATCATACATTTTATAAAGTTGGGGGATTTAGGTATTAGATGAGTAATGATCAGTGATTGTATAATGATATATTTGTAAATAGACTCATCTAATATGGGCTTAATAAATATTGGTTGTTAGTCTAGGATGGTAACTATGACTCATCAAGTTGTGATTTCACAAATTTATGAGGATAATGAGATACCATACTTAGAAGGGACTAGAATGTTAATGGTATGGCATTGTGAAGCTTGGTTGTTATTTTGAGCCAAAGGAGGACATCTTGGAATGTTAATGGTAGGGTATCATGAAGCTTGGTTTCTCATACAAGCCAAAGGATGAGGTCCTAGAATAGTAATCCTTGAGCACTGTTGAGCTTGGATGCTTTCACAAACTGAAGGAGGGTTGATCATATAGGTACGGGATCAGGTACTAATCATTGAAAGGGGGAAGCTGGTATGTTAATCATCATAAATAAGGTATCATGGAATACTTTATTTATGGATATTGGCTTTATTCTCTAGATTGAGTATTGTAAGGAGGATAAGGATCCATCTCACAAAATACATCGTCAACATAGGGATCTTGAATAAATCCATATTTTGAGACCATGTTATCATAACTTGGATTGTATATGGATCCTATACAATTTTAATGATACATATCCAAGTTAATGATGAACATTTAGTAAAAAGGCCTAGAGTTATACAAACTCTAAAAAACAAGGTCCAAAGGACAAATGGTCCAAACATAGTCCAACTTGGTCTAAGGAATGGATTTGTATCTCCAAATATTTAAGTTCTAAAAATTGGTCTAAAATATTCCAATGTCAAATTTCTTACAAAAATAAAGTTCAAGTGGATGAAATAAAACTAAAATACCAAACATTATGGATAAACTATTTTAAAAAAGTCTAAACTAGGTCTAAATAAATAAAATTTGCTAGGTCTTTTGGAAAATAAGGCACAAAATATAAGCTCAAAATAGGTATTTATAGGTCTTCTAAAAAAGGCACAAAAGATATACTTTAAACAAAATGAGGGCTAAAAGGTGGGATATTTGATCTAAAATTTTTGAAATAGTTTAACACAAACTAGGCATTCAGATTTAGACAAAAAATTGATCATTTGGAAAAAGACATGGAACATTAGGTATATGTGAGATAGACTAATTACCCAAATTATAGCCACAAAAATAGTCTTTAAACTGACCAAGGAAATAACCTAATTTACACAACCCCAAAGTGAAGGGTGAAAACCTAAGCCAAAATTACACAAGACATAGATATATACCAATTGATGTTTAGATTTAAAATTATCAAGGCTAATTTTGAACTCAAATTATAAGATAAGGTTTCTCAAAATATATAACAAGCTAGACAAAATTAATGGCATGATGACACTATGTATAGATCTAAAAGGCTAATGTTTTAATTTTATAATTTTGAGCACAAGGAAATAAGTCTTCGAAACAATTTGAGAAACATAATAATGTTATCGTGCTTTAAGTATATTAAAAATGGTTTGTTTCAAGACTCAAAGGCACAAGACTTGGAATGGAATGGACAATGTAATTATACCATTTTCCAACAAGTGACATACACAAATAAAGGTTTTGATTAAAAAACTAAGGTAACAGGTATGATATCAAATAGATGGTATAACACCTCTTCAAATAAAGGAGTGATTTGTAAAAAGACTTATTTTTAGATGTGGTATGACTATAAAATAGTGTTAACACAAGACCATGCAAGTAAAAAGGACAAAATGAAAAAAAACCTAAGTGTAACATCTTAAATCCTAAAAGTAACAAGATTGCATTGTAATGTTGAATTTCATTATTATACTTGCTCTTGATAGGTTTTTAAATTTTTAATCCAAAAAATTAAAAGAACATGAAAGGTAGGGTTTTTAGGTCCCTCTTGCCTCAAGATTTTTTACGATGACATGGAACTTTTGGCTACTTGCCCTACATCAACAATATGTTTGTGGTAAGTGGGGTTGTCTAAGCTATCAATTTTTACTCATTTATAAACGATCCCATATGTTTGTCAAAAAATAGGTCACAATCACATCATTTGGATCCAAATCAATTTTATTGTTGTGAAAAATTCTAATCCTTTCAAAACCACTACATCTATCAATTACTTAGTGTAGTGTAATGTTTGAGTTGCCCCTATGTTCCAAGGCTGAGAACCACTAATGGAGCTTGTTTTAATTGCTCAAAACAAGCATCCCAATGTGTCACACTCAATTTACATAATCTATCATGGAGTGGGGTTTTATATGATGTTAGGAGATGAATTCACAGGTAAAAAATTCTTAGAGAACTCATGGAGAGGTAGAGAAATCCTACCCACAATCCAAAATGCATGAAATAAAGACAAGTCGAAGGAATTTAGGGTAATTTTTGGGTCACCCAAATAATATGGATTTTGGGGAAGGCCTTAGTGACTTTCCTTACATGATTTTATACCAAAGTGACAAATTCAAAGAGTGAGAATTTTTGATCACCCAAGTTCCTTAAAGGGGACGAGGGGAGAACATACACACATCACTCATTTTGATAAACAAACACTTTCAATAAACAAGAATAAAAATGAAACTCTTATGAGTATTTAACTAATATGAGAGTTGTTTTTACGACACCAAAATGAATTATGTAATGAAGTTTTATCCCCTTGGAATTTGTTGTTTATAAACTTACAAAAACTTCAAAATAACTAAGAGATAAAAATAACTAATTAAATTCTAAGCACCAAAAACAACATGTATAAGATTTAACCATGCATAAAATTTGATTTTTTCACCTCAAGTCCTAAAAATTTCTAGAGGCTTTGCCTACTTAGAATCCCAAAGTCAAGTGAGAAAATAGAATTTTGAATTTAGATTTCGAGTTTATCTAATTTTTGTCTCAGAGATCTATCATCATTTATCCATAGATATCAATGTCAATCCACATAGATCAATGTCAATCCATAGAGATTGATGTTCATTAAGTAGATCATTGATATTTCTTAGAAAACACACAAAAAGTCTATTTTGATGAGAAAATAATTAATACATGAGTTTAAAACATAAAAATCTCATAGATCTTAGAAGAAATGGGTTAGACAAGCAACATGCAGATTATCAAATGCAAAATTAAGACTAAAAAAATCAATTAAAACACTTGTTATCTACATTCCCTATCATGTTCTATTTTTCACACAGAGGTCATGGTTGATTTAGAAATTGACATCCATCTAGAAAATCAACATTGATCCCTACAACCTGATATTGAAAATTGGTGTCAATCCCTGTAACTCATGACTTACTTAAAATAGAAAGACATAAAAAATGAAGTTAAAAATTGAAACTTGAATATTTATATACACCCATTAAAAAATGAAACAACATATCAATCTCCTTAACCATATGGGATCATAAGTCCTACTAGGGATGATATGATATGAACAAGGAATATTTAGAGGGGAGGTTAGTGTTGTGTTAGTTCAATAAAATAAAATCAAATAGCACACTAAAATCCAACACCTATAACTTAGACACTAGGGAGAGCATACGTAACAAGCATGCATATGAAACACATTTAAAACATAAAATAAAATACTCTCTTACCTTTCTTGGAGATCCAAATGACTAGTTTAAGTGGCTTACTTAGCTTGTGCATCAATATTTATTTGGCAATGAACCTTTTTTTCTCCTTCTCTACTTGGCACCTCGGCTTGGATTGGCATATGAATTTGGCATGGTAACACTACTTGCAAAGCTTGTCTTTCTTCAAATTAGCATTATAACTTTGTCTTTTGATAGATTTGAAGACATATAAGCATAATAAATTTACACCAAAAGAGATTGTTGAATATATTTGTGCATAATAACTTTGTACCAAAATAGCTTAAAAATCAATAGGCATGGCCATGTATTTATAGCCTCAAAAGTTAAGTCTCACCCAAGGTGATTTAAGGTTGAGTTTAAACATGGAATGGGCTCAAACTAATTGTAGGTAAGTTGAGACTAACTCTAGTTGAGATAAAATTTGTCATGTAATTATGATTTTCAATTACTAGGCATGGCTCTCAAATTAGCTAATATGGGATATTTTGGAAGAGCTTGACAACTCATAAAAGCAATGATGAAAGGGCTTAATATTTTGATTTTTGTAATTTCCATTTTTAGATATTAATTAATTAAAAATGGATAATTTAACTAAACATTTAATCTTATTTAACTATATAATTCAATTTGATTAGCGTTTTAGCTCTTTCAAGATTTGATCAAGTACCACACTTAATGGGTACATAGGCCAAATTGTCAGTCATTAGGTCATAAGGTGATTAGGGATGAAAATGTGAGTGGTTATTATTACATATGGGCTAGTATCCCAAATAGGGATCCCTAAAAATGATTCTAAGCCTTGATAAATAACACACAAATAAAATTGGGATGTTCAATGATTCTTAGGTTAAAATTGCAATGTTTGGTAGGAATTTATCTAAAGTTTGGTTAAAATCTAGTTTTGGCCAGAATTGTGTCTATATATATGGAAACAACTAAAATTAAAAATCACAAGCTCAAAAAAAAAACACACACACACACAAGATCACTCAATGTCACACAAGTGGTCTAATGAGACCACAAATAAGGGATCCCTCAATGTCACACTCTCAAAGGAAAAGACATGTTCGAATGTATTCACATCAAAGAAACAAAACTTAGAGGCACTAGGTCCAACAAAAAAATAACTTGTCTCAAAAGGATAAGATAATCATGATGTGTGTGTGTGTGTGTGTGTGTGTGTGTGTGTGTGTGTGTGTGTGTGTGTGTGTGTGTGTGTGTGTGTGTGTGTGTGTGTGTGTGTGTGTGTGTGTGTGTGTGTGTGTGTTTGTAGTAAAGAATCATATATTAGAACCATGTCTAAGTATATGTATCAATTAAGCTCATAGTATCCAAACATAACAAGCCCTAAGATGCATGATATTGATTATGGTAATGTCTATAAGTGGAAATCACAAGTTCAAGAAATAATCAAATGCATACATGATTACTCAATGTCATGAAAAATGGGTAGAATGATACCACAAAAAAGGCACATGATCAAATGTCACACACTCAAAGAAGAGGACATGTTCAAATGTTTTCTTATCAAAGAAATGACACTTAGTGGCACTAGGGCTAATAAAAAATTATCATGCTCAAATGTTCCACAATCCAAACAAGAAAGTAAATAAGTACATTGAAGTAACCATGTTATAAGATGAATAAGTGAAGTATTACGAAATAGAATACACATAACTTATTATTCCCTTCATACATGTGTTATAAAAATGTTATATAGTATAGTATATATGGTATATTGTGTAAGATGTAAGAATGGGTATAAATAGACATGTGTAAGTGTTATTATATAATCTCAACATGATAATTTAGAGTGATCATAAAATTATATAACTTTTATCAATCATGGTCCATAGAATTAGACTTCCTTATCATAGTGTGTCATGTGGGTAGAGTAAATTCCCAGCATTTGTGTGTGCAATCATCATTGATCTAGTGTATGCATGTATACTAATTAATTACCCTTTATATATATATATATATATATATATATATATATATATATATATATATATATATATATATATATATATATATGAATATAAATGAAATGATATGTTATCTATTATAGACACTAAATATGAATTATATATCACTTATATCTTGTAGGATTAGCATGTACTTATCATGGTTGTACCCTTAGGTCTAAGGCCTTCCTATTTTTGAAAGGCTCACATTCAGTATCTTGTGTGCCTATTACTTATCTCTTAGTCTAACCATATTTTATTATAGTGACCGAGACTCTTGTAATACTTAGAATCCTATTAGCCTATTTATTTTCATCTTTTACAAGTTTTAGACTTGTACCCATTTTCCAACTTCCTAGACACTTGCATCTTGATCAAATTCCTACATTGACATAAGTGTCTTGTGCCAAATTAAGTGTTCAATTCCCTAAGGTCATCAAAATTTCAAATGAAACATATACATATGGTCATCTTAAATGATTTAATGTGATTTTTTCCAAAATGGATTGATATATACATATATACAAGATCATATCTCATCAATTCCTCACCTATCACATTCCTTATAACTCAAAAGGCTACTTACCAAAGGCACCCAAAAAAGCACTCAAGTGATAAAATATTCCTTATTATTTCTTATTTCAATATCAATCATAGGGATAACCCATGTACAAGTTTGAAGTACTAAATGAACATTCCATGAGCCATACTTACCATGCTATAAGATAGGTCACTCTATGTACTTTTTTTAATCCATCATTGCATCTTGATACACACACAAGCTAGCATGTAAGGGATAACTACATAAGTCTAAGGCCCTACTCATAGTATTGGCTATGTATGTAGAACCCATTGATAAATGGATCCTTAGGGTAGATTGAAACCATGTGATCACTAACCTAATTTTCCTATAGTCACTCAAAGGGTGAAAAATCTATGGTTTAAGAATTTAACAAAGAGTAACAACCTATGCACATAATTTTAACACATAAGCACAAAGGTGACAAAATACCTACAAGGTTCCATGTGGTTACATTTATATCTAGTTAACATTTCATATTGAACACCTGCACCTAAGACAAACAATAATGTCAAAGTAATTATCCAAGTCTAATACAAGTGTCTAAGGCCATAAAATGTAAAGTTTTAAAATCTAACGATTGTTTGAGAATCCAAATCTAGTCATATTCTAACATGTTTCAACCCAAATCTACATGCACACAACAAACTAGCTAATTAATCTTATTTTTGATTCATTATAATATCAATCAATAGCTATATTTTCCATTTTTAACATATCTCAATATTTAAATTTATAATATTATTGATCTGATTTTACAAATTAATTGGCCCATAATAGATCTCTGTATCACCTCTATGCTTATTCATTTATATATTCTTAACCCTATATTATATTGACCCATCTCCATTTAAGGTTAAACATTTGTTGGACCCAACCTCTGATATAGCTTGTCACATAAGTGTTCCATAATCTATTCTCTTCACCTTTTTTTCCCTAACTATTGTTTACTTTATCTATTCATCATGGATGATATAAATTATTTTGATGAATATGATTATTAAACTCTACAACTCTCTATTAAGGAAGAAATAAAAATTGATTATCATTGTCTTTTTCCTGATGCAGAAGCATGTCATCTCAAATATTTGAATGATGGTAGTTATAATCCCTCTAACTCAGTCTATGCCACCACCATTATAAGAGAAAAGATAAACAATATTAAGTAATATGGACAACATTTTCCATTACCTTCTTTAACCAAATTGGCTACACATAATCAAAATATTACTTCATTCGATCGAGCAAAATTTTGTTAAATCCATAAATAACTCATGGGTGATTTAAAAAATGGTAACTATTGACTAATTTGATTGGGGTCAAATTAGGTCAACCACATATATAGTTAAAACTTGTTATAGGGTCTCCTAGTTTGAGGTGGTCATTAATGAGGTCAATTAATGTGGTTTTACCCTTGGTCATATTTGTTATTTATCGTTAGTGTCATTTTAAGTCATCTTAAGCCACTTTTGGGTCATTCAATGAACTTTTATGGTTTGCATAAGAATACAAAGGTGTCAAAGAGAAATGTAATGTCCCACATGTTAGCAATAGTTAGATAAATTGATAAAGTGTAGGTTTTACATCCATCAAAGAAGATCAGCCAGTTTTAGAAAGTTTTGGGTAGTTATATGTCCTAAAAAATAGTTATGGAACATGGGAATACTTTAAAAATTGTCTATTGAAACATCCATATAAAATTTACATGCTCAAGTAGATTTGATAGGTCCAAAATTACTAAAAACTAACCTCTCTCTCTCTCATTGCTCTCTTAGATAAGTCAAAGGGGTCAACTAGTTTCTACTTGGTATAGACATTAGGAGGTGAGTTAGAGAAAGTGATTGTAGTTGGTAGTATTATCCTACATGTAATACAACTTCATGGTCATAGTTTAATTTTTGGTGGTTTGTGCTTCATGAACCATTTCTAAGAGTGTTGGTGACTCTAAACTGCCTACACATCCCCAATGGCTTCATTCTTCCCTGTTTACAGTAATTTTAGAAAACCAAGTGGTGTAAATAATATTCAATGGTATGACCATGCCTATAAAAAATTATTATGTTTTTTAGTGTGTATATCAAGGAATAAGTAATACCATCTCATTTTTCTAGTAGAAGACTCCATTGAAGCCTACAGATGGTGTCTCATTAGTAGTAAAGTTTCACCCTCCTATAGTGGTTTAAGATTAAAGGTGATATGTTGTGTTTAGTATATAATATCATTTTTATTGGTTTTTATTTTGAATTTTTAGCCTCAAATAGTAGCATTGATGGAGAATATAGTCAAAATTACACATAGTCATTTTTCCTTATGACTATCACCAACAATTAAGTGGAACTAAACCTTGGTCAGTCATGTTGATAGCACATGAAGGTTTAAAGATTGTGAAGAGAATCCAAAGGTGGAAAAAATTAAATTGAGAAAAGTCTCATTTGAGATAAGCTAAGGTAATAATTAGGTCTCAATTAAGTTTAAAAATTTGATAGCACATATTAGTGGTGGTAATAATTAGGTCTCAATTAAGTTTATATATTAGTGGTGATAACTAATTATTAACACATATTCATATATCTGATAGCACCTAAAATTAGTCTCCAATAGTGGCTTGAGTTCAATCCAAAAGAGGGAGAGTAATGTTGGATGGATTTTTTTGAACTTAATTGAGACCTTCAATTAGGTTTGAGAGTATAAATAAGATAATTTTGATAATGGTAAATCCATTTTACTAAAGATAGAACCAAGTCATTATTCCTAGGTTGGAAAAGTTGCTTGGTGAATATGTTACCTTAGCTTATCTCAAATGAGACTTTGCTCAACACAGTGTTATGTTTTGGTGAAGATCTAAGAGGTTTAAATAGGCCTAATGTTTTTATTATTATATATTAGGCCTAATATTAGAACTTAAACACAAAGATAAAGTGGCTAGTCAAAAGAGAGTGATGGTAAATGAACTTTTATACCATCTAATCTTCTACTTAGGATATGTATTGAAAGACAGTGCAAATAAACCAAATGGATCTATAACTTGTAATTAACACCTATGGTGTTGATGACAATGAATGATGCATGGATTAAAATCCTAAATGGTCCAATTAAATTTTTGAGGTGACCTTAGTGACCCCAAGAGGAATCAAAAGCATGGAAACACAATGATCAAGGTAGGAATCTACACCTATTGAAAATCTTTGGTTTCCCTAAGTATGGATACCTATAGTTTAGACTTAGAGTATAGACTAGTCTAAACCAATAAAATATGCACTTTAATTGAGGAAAATAAATTTATATGGAATTATCTTAGTAATTTGAGATTTAACCAAAACATGTAAACATAATTTTCAGACACTAATACACATCTATAGGCATCCCTTGATGCACTTAATGAACATCTATATTTTCGGCCATACACAAAACAATCTCATGCTAATGAAAATGTAGGTTTGGTTGAGATATTTAGACATAGTTGGAAGATGATCACATATATTTCACACTTATAGGTATGTCATAATATTTCTTGGTGATCTTCAAGGGCAAGTAAGAAATAAGGATAGCCATAACTTTTATTTCTTAGACTCAACATAAAACTTTATACACAGTCACTATTTCAAGAAACTAGTATTGAGAGTTTGAGACATTTTGAGGATATAAATGTATGAACAAGATTTTAAACATGGTATATAATTTCCTCATGACCTAAAAACCTCATTATTCTCTTAATTTTACCAATTAAATAGGGGAAATACCCTTTATTTTGTCTCCAATATAAGGCACGTTAGGAGTAAGATAAGCCTACAAGATTGGTATATGAATATTGAAAGGGTGAATGAGAGAGTATTGGATGGTTTTGGTACATTTTATAGGTATTTTTTTAAGTTTAAAAAATATGGATAAATCCCTCTAGTTAGCATGAACATTTAGAGGTGGTCATAGGTATATAAATATAGTCTAGGCCTATTAGGCCTAGAACTATGCCTAAACCCTACAGGTGCCTAGTTCCATTTCTATGACTATATGATTATCATAATCCATTTGATGAATTTTTATGGTAGAGTGAATTATATATTGGAGGCATCAATTTTCATGGAACTACACAAAGGGGTCATTTTTGGCCTAAATTCCTATTAGGGGTACTTAGAATAAAAGAGAAAGCTCAAGAGGCCATTTTAAAATGCTCATATCTATGTAGGCTGATTCCATGGTCCCTCAATAACTTTGGGGGAGATTAAATTGGTCTTATACTCAATATTTTTTGAATTGGTTTAGAGTTTTAGCATCTAGGTTTTATGAACCATTACTAACAATCTAAGAGACCTAAAACCCTTGATTGAACCTGATAGAGTAAATATCATTGAAGATGCATTCATATGGGGTAATTTATCCTTGAAAGCATTTTTTTAATTATTTATGACCCTCTCGTGATCCTTGACACCCAAATTTTCATACTATCACTTGTATGGACAAACCTAATTTTGATTTTTTTATAGGAATTGATGTGTTTCAAAGGTGTAAAAAGGAATGGATAGATGAAGTTACTATGGAAGGTGTTTAGGTACTTTTAATAACTCCATATACTCATATCTCAGCTTATATAAGCATGAAATACTCTCTTCTAGTCCATTAATTTTAGGTAGTCTTAGACACACAGTGAAAAGAGTGACTATCTAGTGAGAGGATGAGATGTCTGATAGTGGATATTTTAAAGTTATAAATAATGGATTAGAAGATAAATGATATTTTAATATTTTCCTAACACCCATTCAATGTATTTCCTTAATAAAATTTGATTCACCTTCATGACAAATGTGAATATTGAAGTCAAGAAGGTTAGTAACTGATTGTAGATAATGAACATAAGTGTCAAGTAGAAGGATATCAATTAGGGGTATCTGATGAATGTCACATATTTTTTACAACCTCTCATGATAGATAATATTGGTAAAATTATTCCTAAGGTGGTTTATAATAGTTAAGTTATGTTTTATCTTGAGGGAAGTTTCAATAAGGATAATTGAGGACTCTATGCCAATTTCATTAAAGGATGCATTTCTGATGGACGCTTATCTATGACAGCCTCATAACCTATTTTCATACTTCATTATCTTGTAATGTAACTATTTATCATATTTTGACACTTGTCATTTTGATCATTCCACTTTTATTCTTATCTCTCCTCTCCTATGCTTTATAAATTCAAGCCTTTTTAGCTTTGTAAAAGAATCCACACCTAGTATGGTGAATCTCTTCTAGTTTGAATACTATGTTTGACTTTGAAATAAAAATTTAAAATATAGTCTTGATCTCATAAACTTCTTTTGTAAGTGTGTGAAGTAGTGAATAGTATAATGATAAGTGATTACTATCTATCCTTGTATTATGCAAGTAGTTATCCCTCTAATAGGTCACATGAAGTGTAACTAGTGTATTTGTCTATATCTAAGTGTAAGAAGTAGCATTAGTGTCTAAATCTAACCTTTTATTCACTCACCTTGAGTAGTGAAATGCATATCACCTCCATTTTTGAAATACTTATGTTAGAGCAATCCAGGATGTTGAGACTAGTATTGTGAGTCATGTTTCATAGTGAAAGTGTATGGTAGTCTAGTGGAGATATATTTGGTGTATCACCTTATTAACATAGGTTACTTTTCATGTTTCTTCTATCCATTTTCACCCAAGAAATAAAGTAGTGTAGGTGATAAGATATCAAAGTCTAATCTAGGGAGTTATCTTATAAACCTAGATGTAATCTAATGTTTCACTTAATCTAGAGAAGGATTCAACAACCTCTCTAGGGAGCAAGATTATGTTCAGCATTGTTAATTATGTCATAGGTGTATCTTATGAAGGTTGATGTCTAAGAATACTAATAATAACTTAAGATGTTTAATGTGACAAGGGTCATTAAAAGAGTGTTGTCATGAGAGAAAGTGAAAGAGAGAATGTAAAGGCAACCAATGTCTTATGGTTGCATGAAGGTACATGTCATTGATGTCAAAATGAATAGAAAGCCTAGTCATGACATAAAGATGTATGTACTTGAAAATGAATTAACATAGACATGTGAATGTTTTAATGCACTATTTGAGCATGTATGTGAGGCATGGAAACATTCATGAGATTTTTAAGATGAGCATATAGGGGTATGACCTTTATTCTAACTCTATACCGAGACCTCTCTTAGACATCACCTAGACTAATAAGGTATTAAGATTATATTTAAATGTAGATAAATGTTTTTAGGCATGTTCATAAAATTTGAGGCTATGGTTTAAAAGGAATTTCATGAATCAATGTTTTAATCCTTCTCAATTATACAAAATAAGATCTCAAGACCAAAAAAACACTTTTAGATGTTCATTGGCATGTGTAACCTCTACATGGGAATTTAGTAAACTAAGTATAGATGGGGAAAGGTCCTAGATAAAATCTAAATGCATTATTTTTGGAGTCAAGGGGTAGTACTTTATGAACAATCAATAACACCAAAATGTATGTTAAACCTCCCTATAACCCTAATAAATATTTAATATAAAATACATTATACAAATAAGATTTGAATGGATTAAAATTACTAGACAATAAATTGGATAATGTATTCAATCTACCAGGTACCTCTAAGTGGTGGTGGTTAGTCAAATGAGAGAGAAAATACATATAGACAAGCTTATTTATAAAGAAGTTATTGTATCTCTCAGAAGTTGTATTGGTAAAGAAAATATAATAGATGGTATAAGAATACATATAATAATTTTAATGTCATGTTTAATTATGGATAGGTTATATCCTTCAATTTTTATAATTTATTGATCCAAGTTAGTCAGTCGTACATAAACCTAATGGTGTAGATAGTCTAAAACCCAGGTAGAGATGAAGAGATAGATATGAGGGTCTTTGCATGATATATTGATGCAAAAAAGTGAATGAAGGGATAAATTATGAATTTTAATTAATGAAAATTATTTGATAATATTTAGAGGTCAGTGTATATGGTGAAAATGTTGCTCATAAAATGACCTGTCTAGTTCAGATAGCACTATGAAACATAGGGTCAAGAAATTGGTCTACAAGACCAATATTTGACATTAGAGAATATGTATTTTATATATTATGATGTTTTTTATATATCATATTACTATTTAAATAAATAATGGGCCATGAAAAGTGTCTAAAAAGGTGTTGGAGATCTAATTCACCATAACTGGTTATTGAGGTGAATTGGCAATTCTGAGTAAACAAGTTACAAAGAGGTTCTTGAGCCTTTATCTCCTAAGTGAAAGTGTTCCAATAATTTTTTTATGACCCTAGGTTTATGGATAATCTATAAATATGTTTAATTTTTCATATTATAGTAGCTTAAGGGTGTTTAATCTTCATTTTTTCAAGATAGACTTTTGAGGTATATAGGCCTAAAAAGGAAAGTTTATCCTAAAGAAGGTTTCATAGTATGAATGAAGGACACACACATATTAAATAATGGAGGAAGTAATAATAATTTGATATCTAAATTATTGAATTTTTTTATTGTTTAATAAATCCATCTAGGCCTAAGAGGATCAAGTTTTGGCATTAAGAGGCTAGACATAATGCAATTAGGTCTCCATGAGACCTAAAAGAGAAATGAGGCCTAATTGAGTTATGATAGACTATAATGGGTTCCAATTATATTTTAATCATGTTACTAATATGTTATAAGACCTATTTTATTTCCAACCTAAGAGGTTGAAGGTATGTGGCTAGCTAAGTGATGTGTGACCATGAGACTAGTATTTATACAAGGTAATTTCGGTCTATTTGGATGTATGCAATATATGTGAATAAAATATTGCATGTTTGAGAATAAATATTTAATAAAATGAGAACATAACATAAGATTATAGGTGTGGTGATTAAAATTCATGAGGTAGATGAGTTGGTTCTAAGTCACTTAGGGAGTTGGTGTTTCCTTGCAAGTAGGTGCTTGACTTCATTAGGGTTGGTGATCCAAGTTTAATTTTTGATCAACATAATTTATTATTTTGTTTTATAGTAATATATTTCATTTATAGATATTTTAGTAGGTTTTTTTTCCCTTGAGTGTTTCTCACTCATATATGTGTTTTATTGTGTTATGCTCATGTGGATGGTTCTTAATGCATTAATATATCATTGTACTACTTTCATGGTTCAAGAAATTACTATGTATAATTCATAGAAAGTTTTAAACATTGATTCACCACCCCCTCTCATTTATTGTGATTACAATAATTGGTATCAGAGCCCAGTCCTTTGAATTTGGCCTAACATCTTAAAGGTGATCCTAGAAGCACAAACATGTCTAGTCATCAAGTACAAGGAGGATTCTCAACCAATAAGACTCCCCTCTTTGATGGGAATAACTATTCATTTTGGAGCATTAGAATTACGACCTATCTAAAGTCCCTGGGCTATGACATATGGTAATCTATTGTTGATGGCTTCACTTCACCTTATATACCACCAACTAATGTAGTAGGAAAGAAGGCAAGTGAGAAAAACTCTAAGGTAATGAATTCCATCTTGTGTGGTATTTTAGAGGCAAAATTCATAAATTCCATACACTATTATATAATCAAATTTATTTGGGATAATTTACAAATCATATATGAAGGATACACAAAAGTGAAGTTGAAAAATTTGTAGACCCATCAAAGGTAGTTTGATAGTCTAATAATGAGTGAGGATGAAAACATTACATCTTGTCTGTTAATAGTAGATGAAGTGGTCAATTTCATCAGAGGTCTAGGAGATAAGCTAGAATAATTAATAATAGTAAAAAAGGTACTAAGATCCCTAACATCTATGTTTGATTAAAAAGTGTATATTGTGGAGGAGATCAAAGATCTTCACATACTATAGATGGATGAGATTCATGGCATATTGACTACCTATGAAATGATAGTATGTAATGGAAGAACTTAAAAGAAGGAAAATACATTCAAAGTTGAGAAAACTTCACAAGGTAGAAAGGTTGAGGATGAAGTTGATACAAACCTTTATGATGATAAGATAGAAGTCATGTTTGTCATAAAACTAGGGAAAGGATTAGGTAAATATAAGGGCAAGTTTCCATTCAAGTTATTTAATTATGGTAAGATTGGTCATTTTGCATATAAAAGTCCTAAAAATAATAAGAATAAGCATGATGGATACCATGATGAACATCTTGGTGATGATAAGAAGTTTTATAATCCTGACAAGAAAAAAATAATTTCAAAAAGTATGAAGGCAAGAAAGGGTCATTCAAGAACAAGAAAAGTTTCTATATTATAGGAGACATTATCTCCTTTGATGTAAGTGACACAAGTACATATGATAGCTATGATGACTCTAGTGATCATGATATAAATGAAACCTTATTAATGGCTATATAAATAGATAATGAGGATTGTTCAAAAGAGAATGGATGATGAAGAATTAGATGAAGAAGAGGTTAAAATTAACCTTGAGGTATAATTGTTGAGTGTTATAGAGGATTTGAAGTTTAAAACAAGGAATAATTAGAAACTAAGATCATTGGTTAAGAGTTATTAGGAATAAATCAATCTCTTTGAAAAGAGACTACGTAACAACACCAATGAACATGAGGTGATCATGAAACATTTGTAAAGTTAGATTGAGATTGTCACTACAAGTCTTAAGACCAAGGAAGAATAATGAATCAAGTTTAGAATATAAATGGAGTCCTTGAAGGCCTAATTAGATCAAGAAATAGTCAAATTGAAGACACATCATAAATTTTAAAAGAACACTAAAGTTTTTTGTGATATTTCTAATAGTGAGAGGTATCCACATGATAATACAAGTCTTGGATACAAATAAGACCAAAAATAAAACAAGGAGAGTTAAACCTAAAAGGATAATGGGCTATCAATAAATGATGGTACTAATAGATTAATACCTATGCAAAAACTCTAAAATATGAGACTAAAATTGGATATCAACAAGTGGAGAAAAATTTGAATCATTTAAGGGGAAAAAAGGTATAGGTTCACCATTCAACATCAGATAGATAAGGTATGTAAGTCCTTTCAATTTTTATTATTTCTCATGCAATCAATAAAGACATAGAGTTATGGATTGTATACATCATGCTAGAGTCAATTCATCATGGAGGAATAGGGTGAATGTCCATTTTAATTATAGAAGAAAACTTCTATGTTATAATTATGATTAAAGAGGACTTATTACAAGGGATTATAAGATAAGGCATATGAAGAAGATCAATCAAGACAAAAGGTTATATATTCATACCACTGAGAAGTGGATTAAGAAGTTATACCTTGTGGATAAGGTGAAGGAAGGGTAGAATACTAAATGGGAAGAATCTATGATAGCGTAGACTACCTTTCACATCCAAGATAAAGGCATGAAAAGGTATATAAATAGTGGTTTCTCAAGACACATGATAGGGTACAAGAGCAAGTTCATCTCATTAAATAATAATACTATAAGAACAGTGAGATTTGAAGATAACACAACTACCAATATAGTTGGTAAGGGTATCTTGAGTTTAGACAATGGGAAGACAAAGATAGAAAATGTTTTTTATTTGGAAGGTTTGAAACATTATTTTCTTAGTTTAAGTGAAAATTGTAACCAAGGACACACATTAACCTTTCATGACAGTATCAGAGTTGTTGTCAGAATCTAGATAATGCAAGTGCAATGGAGACATGATCAAACAAGATGAACAAGTGCACACCACATAGATGCCAAAGCAATTTGAAAATAACACAATAAGAGAAATTACACAAGATAAATTGGAGAAAACCAAAATATGATTAACATGAGATGGCCAAAGTGAGGAATACATATAGGAGAGTACGTAAGTAACTCCTCCACAAAAGGTGGACAAGGCACCCCAAGAATAGACAGTAACTCCTCCATGAAAGGTGGTAACAAGGTGCTAAGAATAGAGAAGTAACTCCCATCAAGGGAGTTACTTATGACACCTATGACACATCTATGACACACACCTCCACATAAGCTAGCCTATCCCACAAATGTAGGAAAACTCCATGTATGCACAAGAAATATAATTTCCCTAATTAATAAATAGGGAAAAATAGAAACCTACGCTAATACCCCCCCCCCCCCCGCCCCATAAGCATAGATTAGGTGGGCAGTGTGGAAATAGAAAATGGGTCCCAATAACTAGGCTTGATGAGGCACCCATGTACAAATGCAATCTCCCATAAGATAGAGAAAAGGAGAAAACCCATAGGAAAAAACTCCCCCCCAAAAGAGAGACATAAAAGAAAGAAGAAGCTAGAAGGCCTCCCCTAAAGTTGATGCTACTACAGATGTGGACCGCACCCCAAGAAGAGCTTGTAGATGAATGAACTTTCTCTCGATGAAAGGTTTGGTGAAGATGTCTACAACTTGCTCTAAAGACTAGAAAAATATCAAGTCAATGACCTGACTATGAATAAGCTCCCAAATGAAATGCATGTGAATCTCTATGTGCTTGGTCCACTGGTGCTGAACTGGACTCTTGCAAATCTAAATAGTACTCTAGTTGTCACAATAAATGATGGTGGGTTACCTGATGGGAATGCCAAACTTGAAAAGAATCCCTTAAAGATAAATAGCCTTAATAGCTGCATTAACAACTCCCCTGTACTCTACCTTTGTGGATGATATAGCAATAGCATTCTACTTCTTGCTAGACTAATTGATAGGACCTGAACCAAGAGAGAAACTATAACTAGAAGTGGACTTGCGAGTCTATGAATTGCCAGCCCAGTCTGAATCTATATATCCAACCAAGTCAACCTCTATGCCAAATCTATAATGAATCATGTATCTGTGTAAACCCGTATGTAATACAAGATCCTCTTAGCTACTTTCCAATGCAACTCATGGGGTTCCTGCATGAATCTGGACACAAGTCCCACTATATATGATATGTCAGGCCTGGTGTGAGTTAAGTAGATGAGACTACCAACAAGTTATCGATACCGAGTGGCATCAACCAATGGTGAAGAACAATCAACCTCAATCTTGACCCCTGATAGAAAGGGAGTCAGAGATGGCTTGCAATTAGCCATGTGAAACTGAGCCAATAAGTCAAGAGCATACTTAGGCTATGCAAGATAAATCCCTAAATCTGACTACGAGATCTCAATGCCAAAGAAGTAGTGCAATAAACCTAAGTCTGTCATGTCAAATCTATCTTGGAGAGATGCCTTCACTACTACAATAGCCGATGAAGAACTCCCAGTGATCAAAAGGTCATCAACATATAAAACCAAAATCAAGAGCAAATCATCCTATCATAAGAAGTAGACATTGGGATCAGAATGGCACCTAGTGAAACCCACTGTGAGAAGGAAGGAATCCATCTTGGCATAACAAGCCCAAGGGGTCTGTTTGAGGCCATAAATAGATTTCCTAAGTCTGCATACTAAGAAAGAATCTTGAACAAATCTTGGTGGTTGTTCCATGTAGATCTCCTCCTCAAGGTCTATGTGAAGAAAGGCACTCTTCACATCCATCTAATGCACATCCCAACCATGTGTTGTGGCAATAGCCAAGGTGAGTCAAATAGAAGTCATGTTTGCAATGGGTACAAAGGTCTCTAAGTAGTCAATGCCTACCTCCTGTGAGAAACCCTTGGTGACCAATCATGCCTTGTACTTATCAACTAACCCATCTACTACAAACTTGGTCTGATATATCCACCTACATCATACCATCTTTCTTCCCTTAGGAAGTGAAGTCAAATCCCAAGTGTGATTTTCGATTAAGGAAGATTAATTTTCCTCCATATCATTATCCCACTCAGGTACCCCTAATGCCTCTCAAAAAGATTATGGATCTGAAACTAAAGCAAAGAAGGCATGTGGATCTCTCTGAAAATCCCCCCTAGTATGTCTGTCATCTACGAGATCTCCTACCCAAGTGCCAACACTCTCCTATGTCTGTTTGGCCCAAAGTGGCCCAAAAGTGGGTGAGTCAGGTGCTAACTCGTCATCCTCTAACTAACTAGAGGTGGATGACTCTGCATCACTATCCTCACTATCTGAACTCGAAGAAGTAGAAGATGTCTCTAGCTCAAGAGCCTGATGTGGTTGATCTAAATCTAATGAGGAATCATCATGATGAAGTAGATATGATGAGGGAGAAGAAGTGTCAAGTGTTGAGTCTCTAGGACTCTCTTGAAAATGGACACTTCTCTTGATGAACAACTCATGAGTGACTGGGTCTAGAAGGCGATATCCCTTAATACCATCTAGATATCCTACAAAGATGTAGGGATTGGACTGACATTCCATAGATTTTCATTTCTTCTTTAGAATGTGGGCCATGGCTGGGGATCCAAAAACTCTAAGGTGCTCAACATTAGGTTTCCTTTTATGGCAAGCTTCAAAGGGTGTTATCCCTTTCAAAGCTTTGTGAAGAACCCTATTTTGAATGTAGCAAGCACAATTTATGTCTTTAGCCCAGTATTATGGTGCTAAGGATTTGGAGTGAATCATACAGCTACCCATCTCTTTCAAGAACCTATTTTTGCATTCTACAACTCCATTCTATGAAGGACTGTAAGTGACTATGTGCTAAAAATCAATCCCCTCTATGGTGCAAAATTGCTCAAACCTGATGTTGACATACTCCTCTCCATTATCAATTCAAAGAACCTTGATGGATTTCTCACTCTATTTCTCATCAAGAGCCTTGAAGTCTAGAAAATTTTCAAACACTTCAGACTTTTGTTTGAGAAAATATATCCAAGTGTACCTAGAGAATTCATCAATGAAAGTGAGGATGTACTTGGCCCTTGTGAAAGATGGTTTGGGAAAGGGTCCCGATACATCGCTATGGACTAACTCCAAAGGTTGTGAAGCCCTCCAAGCTTTTACTTTGTCAAATTTTGCTTCGGGATGCTTCCTAAGGGAGCACCACTTGCAAATTCCTTTTGAGAATTAGACATGAGGCAAGCCAATGACCATTTCATTTTTACATAGTTGCTCAACGTAGCAGTAGTTAAGGTGGCCAAACCACTCATGCCATAATTTCCTAACTCCACCTGTATGAGTTAGCAATGCTATTGGAGATGAATCTGATGCAAAATGTGAGAAGGTGTATAACCTGGCTTGGTGATTTGCCCTACCCACTGTCACTATAGTATCACTATGAAACTCCCTAATAGCCATTGAATCTAGTGAAAATTGAACTCTCATGCCCCAACCAATGTGAGTGATTTGGTATACTGATAAGAGATTGGTTGAAAGAGAAGGAACACTTAGAACATTATTGAATGTTCCTCCTTCCATTTCAATTGACCCTCTCCCTGCAATGGAAATTGATGTGTCATCACCCAAACTAATTGAAGTCATGCTACAAGGCTTTAAAGATGAAAACTTGACTAGTGAAGAGCCCATGTGGTGAGAAGCACCTGAGTCTATGACCCATGAAGATGTAGAAGCTATTGTAGCTACAAGGGCCTTGCCCTTTTCTTTCTCCTTACCCTTGCCTTTTGCCTTAGTAGAATCCTCGGTAGATGAATTTTGCTTGATGGACTCAGGAACACCTATGTTGTTCTTCTCTAGAAGATGAGTTAGGTGATCTATTTGTTTCTTCATGCATTTGTGTTCGTCATGCCCTGTCTTTTTACAATAGGCACACTTAATCTTCTCCTTCTTAGGTCTAGCGTTGAAGGATGAAGACTCAGTGTTGTTTTTGGCGTGATTGTTGTTTTCTTTCTTCTTCTGTTGGTCCTTATTCTTTTTCTTCTTCTCCTTTATTAAAGTCTTATCATTACCATTTCAGCTATCAAAGCTTAGGGTTGAGTAGAATTCATTGTGCCCATTTGAATTAGCTTATCTTGCTACCTAGTCAAGTTGGCAATGAATGAATCCAAAGAAGCCATTTTCCATGTAGTGCCAAGGGCACTCTTTGTGGCATGGAAAGTGGAGACAAAGACTGAATAGCTTAGACCTTAATTTGCAAGAATATAAAGTATGAGTTGATCATCTTTCTTCTCTATCTCGCATTCTTTCAATTGCAATCTAAGGGCTTTAAACTTAGTGAAGAAGTCCTGTAGAGTGTCAAAGTTGCTAAGACTTAGACTTATGAGTTTGTTTCCGAGCTCATGACCTCTCATCTCATCAAGCTTCCCAAATAACTTTTCTAAGGTGTCACATATGTCATTAGGAGTCTGGGAGGATTCTAAATGGAAGAGAAGTTATGGAGACATAGACAAGCTCAGTAATCCATAGGCTTCATCACTACGGTTGTACCACTTGACCTTCTCAACATCAGTGTTGGGTTCTACTCTAGTACGCATGGTGATCCTATACAACCCTTTACTTCTAAGAATGATTAAATTTTAACGTTCCATTCTTTATATTTGAAGGGTGTTAGGGGTTTAAGTTGAAAATAATCCATTTTTAGCTAAATTTAGGTGAAGTTGTGTTGATTGCAAGTTGTGAATTTATGCAGAAAGGAGAATGAAAGCAAAGATGTGCAAGTTATGAAAAGCAATCACACCCTACTAAAATTTTGAGCCCCCCCACCCAAATATGCAAGTGCAGACTCAAAATATGTTGGACTCAGCTAAAAATGTGTCTTAGAGCAATCAGTGCAAGACTTAAGCAAATAGGACATTGGACTCAGCCGAAAATGCGTCCTGGGAGACCCCAATTTTAGGCACTATATAAACTAGTGCATTTTTGACAAATAATAAGCCTATGCTATGGAAAATTGAATTACAAAAACTTTTGCAAAAAATGGCACCAAAAATTGAGCTACCATTGCAAGATATTAAAGGTACAATTTTACCATAAACTAGTGTTTTTGCAAAAAAAACACTAAAACATTTTAAAAATGCCTATTTTGAGAGAGAAAGTGACCTTCCAACCACTCATTGGATTTGGCACAAAATGAGGAATCAAAAGGAGGTTTGTGTGAGGGATAATTGGCCTCCCGTCAACCTGGGCATCACCCTTCGTCTTCGTAGGTTGAAGATACAAGTTAAAATTCAAACCCCCAAAATTACCAAACTATCTAAAAACCTTAATACTCAGTCAAATTGACTAATTTTTGTTTTACAAGTTAATTTTAACTAAAAAAAATTTAGGCAATGATTGTTTTGATGAATGCCAAATGTCCAAGGGTTTTCAAGTAGGAGGGGCCGCCAAAAAACAAACCACAGTCCAAATTTGCAGAATAGACAAAATGCAATGCCGACCTGCTAGTTCATATGGTCTATCTGAGGTGCCTTACTAGAGACTGAGGCATGGTAGGGAGGACTATGGTAGCTTGGTGCTTTTCTGGAAAAGTGTGTAGTGGCTTGTTTCTAAATAGCAAACCAAACAATAGGTGGCATCCAAAAAAGGCACAGTTTTGAAAATTATTTTTTTTGCAAAATACAAAAAAAAGACCTGGGCACCATACAAATGACTGTTGGAATTGACTATGGCATGGAGTATGAAAGAACTGCAACACTAAATGTTATTAGAGGGCACTGGAAGGATAGAAACTAGGTGTAGAATGTTGTTTTGGATGCCGTACAACTGAAGGATAATAGTAGAAGTTGGGTGCAGACCAGAAGTTTGGCACCTACCTCCTTGCTCTCTACTCAAAAATGGCACCTGAGTGCATCAGCTTGTAGATTTTTATCTGCAAGTAGCTTGTTTGCTAGTGGTATTTTTCCAAGACACCCAAATGTAAGGATCCCAAGGAAACTAACCAGAAATGATATAGATAGAATTTCTTTTTATTTTAGACCAAATCTAGAATAAAAAATAAAGATAACTCCACTCCTCTTAATTTCAAAATAAGCTAAAAGAATAATCACACACAAGATTACCATTCTCGCTCTGATACCATATTGGAGTTGTTGTTAGAATCTAGATAATGCAAGTGAAATGGAGACGTGATCACACAAGATGAACAATTGCACACCACATAGATGCCAAAGCAATTTGAAAATAACACAATAAGAGAAATTACATAAGACAAAATGGAGAAAGCCAAAATTTTATTAACATGAGATGGCCAAAGTGAGGAATACATATAGGAGAGTACGTAAGTAACTCCTCCAAAAATGGTGGACAAGGCACCCCAAGACTAGACAATAACTCCTCCATAAAAGGTGGTGACAAGGTGCTAAGAATAGAGAAGTAACTCCTATCAAGGGAGTTACTTATGACACCTATGACACATCTATGACACACGCCTCCACATAAGCTAGCCTATCCCACAAATGTAGGAAAACTCCATGTATGCACAAGAAATACAATTTCCCTAATTAATAAATAGGGAAAAATAAAAACCTACACTAATAGACAGATGGTGTGAGATAAGGAGAGCCAAATTGGGAAGGCTAATTATCAATGCTAAGAGGACTAAGATAATCTAAATGCCTTAAATATAATCAAGAAGGAGAGATGATTTATGATAATATGGATGAAATTTATTTATGAAATAGAAGGTTAGGCCACCCAAACTTTGATAATCTATTCAAGATAACCTTTAAGAAGTTTGTGTAGAATATGCCAACAATCACCAAACCTATAAACACATTTTGAGAGGCATGTCAACATGTTAAGGAAACTAGAAGAAGGTTCAAGTATAAAGAGTATTATACTACAAGACCTTTAGAGTTAATACACACTAATATTTGTAGACCTACAAGAGTGCAAAGCATTCAAAGAGTTAACTACTTCATGTTACTCATAAATGACTACCCAAGAATGACTTGGGTAGAATTCTTGAAAGAAAATTCATAAGCTCTTGACAAGTTCAATGAATTCAAGGATCTTATTAAGAATGAAAATAATGGGAAGATCAAGTGCCTAAGATATAACAAAGGAGGAGATTTTTGGTCCAATGAAATTGATGAATTATATGAGGTTCATGGAATAAAGAGATGGTTCTCAATAGATAAGACACCTCAGTAGAATGGGGTATTTGAAAGAAATAGGATAGTTCAGGAAATGGCAATAACTATGATAAATGAGTCTAAATTATCTGATGGATACTAGAAAGAGATAGTGAAAACTATATACTTCATTTTTAATAGAGGATAGATAAGGAATAATAGCAATAAGACCCCTTTATGAACTACGGAAAGGTAAACCTTCTAATGTGGAACACTTTAGAGTGTTTGGAAGTAAATGCTTCATCAAAATAGATGAGGAAGACTTAGATATGTTTTATTGTAGGTTTGATGAAGGTATATTCTTGGGATACAAATCATTAAGCTCATCCTATAGATAATATAATAAGAGGTTGTAGATAATAGTAGAAATCACCAATGTGTGGATTGATGAGACAAGTTCTAATAATTCACACTCATAGTCAAAGGACACAAGAGGATTTGGACTTAAATAATGAAGAAGAAAAAATAGAGATAGATGAGGAATAAGAAGAAGTTGAGAAAAGACAAGATTCATAGAGAACATCCTTAATCATAGATCATTGGCAACAAGGATGCATGTATGCAAACAAGGAAGAGGTGAGTAAGTAACCTAAATCAAGAGAATGTTGATCTATTGTCTAAGATTGAACCTAAAAACCTTGTAGAGTCAAGAAAATACAAGTTTTGGATAGTTTTTATGAATGAGAAGTTACACCAAATAGAAAAGAATGAGACTTGGGAAATAGTTCCTAGGCCTAATGATAAGAATGTCATTGACACTAAATGGGAGTTAGATAACAAGTTAAATGAATATGGAGAAGTCACTAGGAAAAAGTCTAGATTGGTATACAAGGCATATGGACAAATTAAAGTGGTAGATTTTGAGGATACCTTTATTCTAATAGCAAGATTGGAGGCTATCAGACTATTTCTAGCATATGTAGGAGTCAAAGGATTCAAGGTGTATCAAATGGATGTCAAATCTACTTTTTTTAATGAGAACTTGGAAGAGGAGGTATACATAAAGCAACCTAAGGGTTTCTCATTATCAAGTAAAAGGGACTATGTTTGTATATTGAAAAGGTCTCTTTATGATCTAAATCAAGTTCTTAGAGCTTAACACACTAGATTGGACAAGTATCTATTAGACTAAGGATATGAAAGATGAGTTATATATATATTAATTTGTACATAAAGATAGAAGATGACCATTAATTGATAGTAGTTGTATATGTGGATGAAATCATATTTAGAGGAAAAAATGAGAACATGACTAAAACCTTTGTAGATGTGATGAAGGACTTTTAGATGTATATGTTGGGACATAAATTATTCTTTATTGGGTTACAAATCATTTAATTAGAAAAAAGTTATATTCATTTCATAAGCTATGTACATAGGAGAGATTTTGATGAAATTTGAGATGGAATATTATAAGGTTCTTAACACACCTACGATCATAAGGTGTAAGTTAATCAAGTAAGATGAGTCTCCAAAGGTTAATCAGAAATCATATAGGTTAATGATTAGAAGTTTTCTACACACTACTACTTATAGACTTGATATCATGTAAGTAGTAGTCATCATAGAACTATTTTAAGCAAACCTAAAGTAAAATAATTTTCAAGTAGTAAAAAGGATACTTAGGTATTTCAAGGGGAATATGGAGTTTGTGTTGTGGTATCTAAGGAGAAAGGAGTTGAAATTAATATTTTATACAAATGCAAACTATTTAGGGAGTCTAAATGGTAGGAAGAACACTAGTAGAGGAGCCTTCTTCTTAAGAGACTACCTTGTATCATGGATAAGCAAGAAGCATCCATCTATGGAATCATCTATTTGTGAGGCTGAATATGTTGTAGCAACTTCATGTTGCATGCAAGTCTTATGGATGAGACAGACCTTGAAAGATTATAAGTTAGATTATGATAGTCTTGGCCCTATCTATTATTATGTTACAAGTGCCATAAGTGTCTCAAAAAATCCTATCATGCACTCAAAAAATAATAACATTACGATCAAGTATCATTTCTTAAGATAACATGTAACTAAACAAAGTATTAAACTTGAATATGTTTCTACAAAGGATCAGATTGTAGACATTTTGACCAAGCCACTTCCAAAAGCAAAATTTTAACATCTAAAATAAGAATTTGGTGTAGATCCTACCCCTAGAAGTCATTAATGAAGTCAAGTACTTAGAGGGAGATAATAATTTGGTTCATTATCTCTAAAATTAGGTAAGTAGCGATAATAAGGTATGAATAGAGATAGGGGAGCATGTTTGTATGGTGCCTCATAAAATCATAATCTTGTGTGTTGTGTTTTCTAGTTTCAATAAATGTGATCGAAGAAGTTGTAGGAATATATTTATCATTTATGTCAGAGGGGGAGAAATGTTACAATGAGGTAAAAATATCCTATTGAGAGAAGTTTCTGAGAGTGGTTGCCATTAATGATAAAGGGGGATATTATTGAGTTTTGTCATTAATGTCATAGGTGCATCTTGTGAAGGTTGATGTCAAAGGAGAATAAGAAAGTTGATAGTGTGTAATGTGACAATGGTCATTGAAAGAGTGTTGTCATGAGATAAAGATAAAGTGATAATTTTAAGGTAATTAATGTCTTATGGTTGCATGAAGGTAAAATTCATTGATGTCAAAATGCATAGGAGGCTTAGTCAAGAAATAAATAGGTATGTGCATAAAAATGAATGAACACAGGCATTTGAAGTTTTTAAGGAACTATTTGAGCATGTATGTGAGGCATTGAATCATTCATGAGAGTTTTAGGGTTAGCCTATATGGGTAGGACCTTAAGTTTAAGTCTTTACCTAGACCTATCTTAGACCCTGCCTAAAATAATGAGGTATGAACATATTTCAAGGTAATTATGCTCATGTGATAATGGACAAATGTGAGATAATTTGTTTTAGGCATTTTCACAAATTTTGATGTCATGGTTTGAATTAAATTACATGAATTGGTGTTTTAGGCCTTCTTGAGTTCATAGAATGAGGTCTCAAGACCCAGGAAGTACTTTCAAACATTCATTGGAATGTGTAACCTCTACATGGGAATTTTTTATACTAAGGATATATGAATAAGGGTCTTAGATAATATCTCTAGGCATTAGTTTTGGATTCAAGGGTAAGTCCTTTATGAATAATACGTAACACCAAAACCTATGTTAAGCCTCCCTACAACCCTAATAAGGACCTGATATGAAAGATATGGTTCAAATAATCTCAAAATGGATTAAAATGTTTAATAAATCTATGTTATCATGTATTCAACTCTTATATGTACATCTAGGTGGTGATGGTTAGTCAGATGAGAGAGAAAATACATAGATATAGGCTTATTTGTCAAGAAGTTATTATAGATATCAAAAGTTATATTAGTCAAGAAAAGTTAATGAATTGTATAAGAATATATAGACTACTTTTAAATTTCCATGATGATTTATATATGTGTTCTAGCCATCAAGTTTTCTAATTTTGTCATCCAAGTTAGCCAGTCATAAACAAACCTGATGGTTTAGATAGTGTAAAACTTAGGCAAAGATGAAGAGATATATATGAGTGTTTATGAAATATAGATTGATCCAAAAAAATACATCAATTATTTATTTATTAATTTTAATTCATGATAATTCTTTGATAATATTTTTAGGTTAGTGTATATGGTGAAAAATTTGCTCACAAAATTACTTGTATGGTTCAGATAGGACTGTGAAATATAGGGTCAACAAATTGGTCTAGAACATAAATATTTTCCATTAGAACATATGTATTTTATATATTAGTATGTTATTAATATATAATATACCATTTACATAGATAAATATTTATGAAAAGTGTTTACATAAGTGATGGAGGTATGATTCATCATGACTAGTTATTGAGGTGAATTGGCAGTTCTAAGAAGATAAGTTGTAGAGAGGTTCTTGAGCCTTTATTTCCTAAGTGAAAGTGTTTAAAGAATTTTATAATGACCCTAATGTCATGGATAATATATCTACATGATTAGTTTTTTATATTTCATTATTTTAAATTGTTTAAGCTTCATTTTTGCAATACAAACTTTTGTGGTATACATGCCTAATAGGGAAGTTTGTCCTAAATAAGCTTTCTTGGTATGAACAAAGGATATAGGTATAATAAATCATGGAATATGTCAAAATATTTAAATGGATAAGTTATTTAATGGTTTTTAATTTTCTAAAAAGGCTATTTGGGTCCAAGAGGATCAAGTTTTGGCACTAAAAGGATAAACCTAATGTAATTAGGTCTACATGAGACCTAAAAGAGAAATGAAGCCTAATTGAGTTATTGAAGAACAAAATGGGTTAAAATTATGTTTCAATCATGTTCATAAGATTTTATAAGATCTATTTTATGGCCTAAATAATAGGTTAAAGGTATTTGGTTGACCAAATGGTGTGTGACCATGAGACTAGTATATATACAAGGCAATTTAGGTCTATTTTGATGTATGCAATATAAGAGAATAAAATATTTCATGGGTGATAAGAATGAGGTCTTGAAATGAGACCATAATGTAATTTTATATATGTGGTGATCATAATTCTTGATGTGGCTAAGTTGGTGTTGAGTCACTTTAGAAGTTGGTGCTTCTTTACAAGTAGGTACTTGTTAAATCCTAGTTAAGTGGGTGTTTGTCTTCATTGCAGTTAGTGCTACAAGTTGAGTTGTTGCTCCATAGAATTTGTTCTTTTATTTTATAGGAATATATTCCATTTTTATACATCAAAGTGGGTTTTACTCCCTTGAGTATTTCCTACTCATATATTTGTTTTCTTGTGTTATGCTTATGTGAATGGTTCTTTATGCATTGATATATCATTATATTACTTTCATAGTTCAAGGAATGATTAATTATAATTGATAAAAAGTTTTAAACACTGATTCACCCCACTTATCAGTGATTGTGCTTCCAATATATTGAGTGACTATAGTTTTTGCATGCTTGGTGGGACTGTTGTCTCAAGAACATCTTTTCAACATGAATGTTTACCTTGACAACATCACAACTACATATGATATTATATTCAAAATTTTGTGATTAAATTGAATGTAATATCTGGTTTTAGACCAAGTTTCATCATTTATTTGTTCATACTTCATGGTCCTTACTAGATCAACTACTAGTAGAGGTAAAAATTGATTAAACTCGTTCCCTCAACCTAAACTTCCTATTGAAGCTCAACATACTTAACCTATCTTGACATTTGAAGAGCAAGAAGAATTTGAAGTCCAATAACATCAAGAGAATAAAGAATAACTTGAAAATAACATGGATAGATAGCATTACTTCCTATCCTTTAACACTAAAAATATAATACACCTCAATTCATATGATGATATACCTCCTAATACTACCAAGAGTGTTCCCACTTTCAATGGCTAAGGTCCCATTAACATATGTGATCATATTATAGATATCTCTATTTTTTGTAACTTTCATAATGTCACTAAAGTTAAAATTTCAATTAGGTTACTTTCTATGTCTCTTAGAGGGAAATCCCTTGACTAGTATAGGACATCACTAGGAGGATGTATCACCACTTAGGATGAGTTTGGAAAGTTGTTGACCAAAATGTTTGAGGTTAAAAGTGATCAAACATCACTCATTCATTAGTTCAATGTGATTTAAATAGGTCTTAAGGATACTATTCATTACTTCAATGATATATTTCAAAGAACTTGGTATAAGCTTCATCCTCCCATGAGACCCCCGACAAGCTTTATTTTCCCTACATACCTAAGGGATATTGGAAATTACATAGCCATCATGTTATAATCCATGCGTGGATATACTTTTCTTAAATATTATGACATAGCCATTATAGTTGAGAATGGTCTCATACAAGATGGCAAATTCCCTCCAAAATTCTCTATGCCTATTCTACCCAACATGTTTGTTGTTACTCCAAGTGAAAATAATAAGTCCAAAGCTTCCCAAAATAAATCAGAAGATGTCATTTATCTAGATGTAAGGTGCAAGGCCTTAAAAACTCATATTAGGAAACCACATTTATAATATGGATTTAACCAAAACCCATATTCTTATCCTTCATAATCAAATAGTTTTTCACCTTAGAAATATAGTCAAGGGAGAGGACAAGTACATCTTAACTTCAATAGGCCACCAAATGCATATAATCCAACCTCTACCTCTAATATAAGAGTGATGGTTACAGTCCATAGTAAATTGTTTCGAGGAGAGGAATAGTATAAAGGATAATACATGTATTCTAATCAATATGGAGTATAAGCCTTGGTAAATCAAGGAGAATCTAATCCTCAATTGATAAAAAAAAGATGATAATTTCTTTCAAGTAGAAATAAATGAAGAATGGAAACCTGAAAGAGTGAGTATTAATTTGTCCTTTATCAAAGTGCTTCAGTGTTAGAGAATACAATATCAAAGAGGAAGGCTTTGGGAGATGTTCATGGTATTAACACAAGTCCAAGTAATCCTCCTACAAGGAGGCAAGGTGTGATTACAAGTGTGATAATCCTTAAAACTTCTCCACCTATTCAACATAAGAATACAGGAAGGGTGGCTCAAAGTGTTCCATTAGCTCAATATCAATTCACTTCCTTTCTTTTAAGAATGAAAAAAATGGTGAGTACTCCTTTAAATATTGTTAATTTTTTTAAGAGTTTTAAAACATCTATATCTCCTTGGGAAGTGCTCCACATACTCGATCAAAAGGAGTTCCTTCAAGAATAGTTGTCCCAAGTTCACATTAATACTCAACCATTAAAACATGGTAATTTTTCACTCACTAATGATCCCACTCACATTGTTTAACCCTCTACCAAATTTCAAATTCCTCCACCCTTCTAACTCACTCTCATTGTGGGAGACAAGATTATTCACAATTGCATTGTGGATAGTGAGGCAAGTACCTTAGTTATGCCCATGTTTATGGAATATATATTGGGTTTAAGATATGAAACATATATCCAAGGAGTGATACAACTTGCTAGGACACTAGCTAAGTTAGTGGGACTCATCAAAGGTTTGAGAGTTTTCTTGCATGACTATCCAAGCTTTCCTATCCTTCAAGATATAGTGTTTATTAATCTGCTTGATCACCTTTCCATCTATGTATAAAGGTATTTCATTTCCAAGATAAGAAGATATTTCTCAATTTATTATTTATTCTTGGCCTTTAAGACAAGGTATGGATCAAAGAAAAATATTAAGACAACCATTGGATAAGTTTCATATTAAACTAGATGTGGAAGCAAGCTCTAATCTTAATTTTACAATCAATGATCAAGAGGAGTATGTTTTGGATGATGGAGAATCATCAAATATTGGGGGTATCTCTAACCTTTATCTAACTGAGTATGGTACTAACACTTATGGACATGATTCATACACTTTTATTGAGCAGACTGATCTTGGAATATACATCATCCATGATGAGTGAGATGAACATTCTGAGCTAAGCATTGATAATTTTCTTACACAAGATGATGAGGGTAATTATCTAATAAATATACATGATGATTATGGTTTTCAAGGCATGGTAGATAAAGACAATGAATAAGACAAAATCATTTTGCCTACCCGAGATGGAGGAGTCCATGACGAAGATGGCCTATGGTGATAGTCACATGTCATAATTAAGAATTTGAATAGCCAAGTAAGTCAACCCTTTCCTAAGAGGCATGAATATGATTGTAAGGTTATTTATGAATCTCCTAATAATGAAGGAGAGTGTCTTATCAAGCATAAAAATGAGTGCCTAATTATTTTTAAGAAAGTTGAAGTCATAAAGAAATCCAGTGAAGCTAAAGCAAAAATATGTGTGATTAAGGAGAAATCCAAACCATATCCTAAATTTGAATCACTTTCAATCTTGATGGAATATTAATAAGACAATATTTATGGCTGTAAACATCAAGTTCATCATGTTCTATAAAAAATTAAAGTTGAGACAACTTTGATGACTCTCAAGATTTATATTGAGAAGTGCCAATTGGATATGACATAGGCTAAGATGACTACAAAATAAAAGAAGCCTCATGTAAGGCTAAATGAGTTGTACATGCAATTCCAAGGACACACTTGTAGTCAATAGAAGATCTAGAGATTGTAAGTCATTTGATTATCAACATAAGTAAGTATTCATTGATAAGTATGCATCACATGAAGGTATGTTTTATTGGATCAATAATGATGTAAGAAGCATTGTATTTGACCTTGATTGAAGCAATGATGAATTTTATTCACCTCAATTGCTTGAGTTCTTGTACATACTAGGATAGGTGTTATTTACTTATGTTGCGTGTGTTTTTCCTAAGTGTTCTTGAGAACATAAGTGTGTTTGCTTTGATGTGTTATCTTATGTGTTTGTTTCCTATTATTTATTATGGTTTGGTGTTCTTTCAAATTCATTTCAGTGTCAAGTATAGTGTATAGGTTACTTCATGTCCCAATGGATAGGATAAGGCAACTTGTCCCTAGCATAGCTAGCTTGTTACCCCTAGGAAATCACCAAAATGTTGATTAATTTGACCCCAAGCCAAATTAGGTCAACTCCATATATATTTCAAAATATTTATAGGGACTCACAATCTTAAGTGGTCATTAATGAGGTCATTTAATGTTTTTTTAGCATTGGTTATATTTATTTTTTATTCTTATTCTCATTTTATGTCATCTTAGCCCATTTTTGGGTCATTTAATGAATTTGTATGGTTTCCATAAGTATACAAAGGTGTCAATGAGAAATTTAACATAAAAAATGTTATTAATAGCCATTAAAAATATTTTGAGATTGAAAAGAACTAGGTTCAACATCCATCTAAGAAGATTAGGTAGTTTTAGGCAATTTCAAGAAATTATACAGCTTATACAATAGTTATGTCATGTGGTAAGACTTAAAAAAGTGTCTCTTAGGATCATATAAGCTCACATACACGATCATGTAGATTTTATAGGTCTGAGATTGCCAAAAATAACATCTCTCTCTCTCTCTCTCTCTCTCTCTCTCTCTCTCTCTCTCTCTCATCACTCTCTTCAACTAGTCAAAAGGGTCAAACAATTTCCACTTGGTATAGATAGGAGGAGGTGAGTTAGAACAAGTTATTTTAGTGGGTGATAGTAAAATATATGTACTATAAATTCTTGATCATAGTTCTAAGTTTGGTGTTTTGTGTTTCATGAATCATCACCAAGAGTGTTGGTGACACTAAATTACCTGCACATCCCCAATGGTTTTAGTTTTCTTCCCTATTTGCATTGATCTAAGTAAACTAGGTGATTTAAATGATCTTTAAGCATATGAACATCCTTGTTAAAAAGTTATTACTTAGATTTTCATGTTTGTATATTAAGGAATAAGCAAAACCATCTCTTTTTTATTAGAAGACTCCATTGAAGCCTATAGATAGTATCTCATTATTTTATTATTTTTGGGAATCTGGGCTCTAGTTTCTAAAAAATAAAGTGTTTGGAGTGGGAAATGTAATTAAATACATTAAAATATATATTTATATCAATTTAATCAAATCAATTGCATAAGGAAATAATTAAACTTATCTAGAAAAATAGGCTTAAACAAATGATTCAAGGGCTAAAACTATTGTGCAATATTGCAATGATGTCAAGAACCTAGAAATAGATTTTGTTTGGTGATAGGATAGGATCACCAAAATAAGACACTATAGGTTCTTGCATTTTTATCCTTTTCTACCACTATTTTCCAAACTACTTGTGGAGACTTAAGATTTTTGGGTTTTTTCTATTGTCTTTGTGTGAGCCTACTTATGAAATTTTGGATGCCAAATGTCTACAACACTCATTGTAAATCCATTTAAATATTCAAAACCTATGTCTACCTACACACATGAAACATCAGAATAAAAAGGGGGAAAAACTAGGTTAGGGGAAGTATGATCATAAAATTAAAAACCCTTGCTATCTTGATCATTGCCTACATTGACCCTCAAGCTAGGGTCTCACAACAAATGTAGTTCTCCCTTAGGGAACATTCATAGTCAACGATCTAAAAATCTTGGGATGATTGGGAATAAAAAAAAGGTGACTCAAGCATGAAACAAGACCATGATGAATAAAACAAAAGACATGACTAATGTGAATAAGGCTCATATTCTCCAGTCAGAGTCTCTTATGAAATGATTGTGAAAAGACATGATATGTGTGGTTGATTAACCAATTTAGGTTGTATACACACATCAGCAGTATAATTTCACCCTCCTATAATGGTTTTAGATTAAAGGTGATATGTTGTGTTCAATATCTCATAACATGTTGATCAATTGTTCTTTTCAATGTTTATCCTCAAATACTCCAATGGTGATAACTAATTCTTAGTAGATAGTCATATAATTTCTAGGACCTATAGGCAATCTCTAATAGTGGTCTGAGTTTAATCCAAAAGAGGGAGAGTGGTGTTGAATGGGAGATGTTTGAACTCAATCTATACCTTCAATTAGGTCTAAGATTATAAATAATATCATGGTGATAATGATAAATCCATTCTACTACAAATAGACCTAGGTCCTTGTTATTAGGTTGGATAAGCTACTTGGTCGATATGTTACCTTAAATTCTTCAAAATGAGACTTTTCTCAACACATTTCTAAATTTTGGTGAATATCTATGAGGTATAGATAGCCCTAATGTTTTCCTTCTTATATATTATGCTTAATAGTAGAAATTGAATAGAAAGAAAAAGTGGTTGATCAAGAGAGAGTGATGGAAAATGAAATTTTAAACCATCCAAGATTATACTAAATATATGCAATTAAATATAGTGAAAATGAACCAAATAGACCTATAACTTGTGAGTAACACTTATGGTGTTGATGACAAGGAATGTTGCATGGTTCCAAAGCCTAAGTGGGTCCATTAAATTTTTGAGGCGATTTTAATGACCCCAAGAGAAATAAAAAGGATGGAAACATAATGATCAAGGTAGGAATATACACCAATAGGAAATATTTGGTTTACCTAAGTATGGATACCTATAATTTAGATTTAGAGCATAGACTAGTCTAAACCAACAAAAAATATACTTTGGTTGATGAAAATAAATTTAGATGGAATGTTATTATTGATCTAAGATGTAAAAAAAACATGAAAGTATAATGTTAAAACACTAGTACACACCTACATAAATCCATTTATGCACCTAAAGAACATGTACTTTTTAGGCTATACATAGACCAGTCTCATGCTAATGAAAAGATAGGTTTGTTTGAGAGATTGAGACATTGGTGGAAATTATCACACGTATTTCACCCTTAGAGGTATGTCATAATTTTTATATTTGATATTAAAGGGAAAATAAAATAGGGACAACCATAACTCAAATTACTTAGACTCAACCCAAAATCCTACACACAATCATTATTTCAAGAAACTAGTATTGGGAATTTGAGACATTTGTAGGAGCTAAAGGTATGACCAAGATTTGAAAATTGGTATATAATTTAATAATTACCTTAATAAGATCATAATTATCTAATTTTAACCAATAAAATAGTGGAGATGACCTATATTTTATCTTAGATAGAGGGCACTCCAAGAGTAAGGTAAGCTTGCAGGATTGGTGCATGAAGATTGAAAGGGTGAAGGATAAAGTTTTGGATGGTTTTTGGTTGTATAGTTTTCTTTTGAAGTTAAAAAAATATGGATAAGGCCCTACAGTTAGTATGAACATTTAGATGAGGTCATAGGCATAGAAATATAGTCCAAGCCTATTAGGACTAAACCTAGGACTAAACCCTATAGGTGCCTAGTTCCATTTTCAAGAATACATGATCCTCCTAATACATTTTATTACCTTCATGGGAGATTTAAGGCATATTAGAACCATAAAATTGTAGGTAAATATCTATAGGGATCATTTTTGGCTTAAACTCCTATCATGGATACCCAAAATACAAGAGAAATCTTGAGAGGCCATTTTCAAATGCCCATATCTATACAAATAGACTGCATGGTACCTCAAACACTTGGGAGAGTTGAAAGGGGTCATATACTCAAGTTTTTTGGAATTGGTTTAGAGTTTTATAATTTAGGTTTTATAAATTATTGCTAATAGTTTAAGAGACCTAAAACCCTTGCTAAAACATGATAAAGGAGAGATCATTAAAGATTCATACATTAGGGGTAATTTATCCTTAAAAGTATTTTTTACATGTTTAAGACCCTTTTAGGGTCACTGACAACCAACATTTTTGTATTGTCACTTTTACGAATAGACATAAATCTAGGTTTTTAATAGGAATTGATGTGTTTCATAGGCGTAAAAAGGAATGTATATATGAACATCTCTATGGAATGTGTTTAGGGACTTGTAATAACTCCCTATACTCATATCTCACCTCAGATAAGCATGGAAACTTTTGTGTTAATCCATTCATTTCAAGAAATCTTGGAAAAATAGTGAAAAGAGTAAGTGACTACCTAGTGATAAGATGAGAGGTCTGATAGTGGATATATTTAAGTTTTAATTGATGGAGTAAAAGATAAAGGACATTTTAAAAGTTGTCATAAAACCTACCCCATGGATTTACTTAATCAAATATCAGCCACCTTGATGATACATGTGAATATTGAAGCCAAGACAGCTAGTAAGTGATTGCAAATAGTGAACGCAAGTGTCAGGAGGTAGGTTATCAGTTAGGGAGGTATATGCTAAATGCCACATATTATTTCCAACCTTCCATGATATATAATATGTATCAAATAATTCCTAAGGTATTTTATAACAATCAAGTGATGCTTCACCATGAGGTTAGTTTCAAGAAAGGTAATTGAGGTCTCTACGCCAATTTAAGGAGAAGGATGCAAATCTTATGGACACTTTTAAATGAGAACCTACTAAGATCTTTTAACACTTAATTATATTTAAATTTAACTATTTATAATATATTGATACTTATATTTTTGACCCTTCCACTTCTCTTCTTCTCTCTCCTCTCCTATACTTTGTAAATGCAAGACATTTTTGAATTGTTAAAGAATCCACACCTAGTATGGAAAAGCCATGCTAGTTTGAATATTGTATTTTCCATTAAAATAAAGATTTATAATCTATTTTTGAACTCATAAGCTTATTTTATAAGTGTGTGAAGTATTAAATAGTGTAATTATAAGTGATTATTATGTATCTGTGTCTTCTCTTTACTCTTTCATGTTTGTGGAAGTAGTTCTCCCTCTAACAGCTCACATGAAGTATAACTAGTGTTTTTGTTTATCTCTAAGTGTAAAGAGTATAATTAGTTTCTACAATCTAACCTTTCATTCACTCACCTTGAGTAGTGCAATGTATGTCACATAAATGATTGAAATATTTATGTTATATCAATCTAAGATGTTGAGACTAGTATTATGAGTCATGTTTCATAGTGTAAGTGTATGGTAGTCTAGTGGAGAAGTGTATCAAATAATTATCATAGGTTAATTTTCATGTTTATTCTATCCCTTTTCATCCAAGCTATAAATTTGTGTAGGTGATAATCTATCAAAGTCTAATCTAGGGAGCTATCCCTTAAACCTATAGGTTTACCTTTACTATAGGCAACCCATAGTTCTAGAGGTAATCCAACGTTTCACTCAATATAGAAAAGGCTTGAACAACATCTCTAGGGTGAAGGTTTGAGTGGTAATAATAAAAAATGAGATTATATTTCAATAACATTGATCCAAACTCATATTATTCCAACATTTACAAATAACATCACTCTCGATAAGGGTGATGAATCTCTCTTTCCACCATTTGATATTGATAAATTTTTAAAAGACAATAAAGATAGAATATTTTCCAAATAACATAAAATAACCAAAAAGAAGAGTACATTACAAACCTAAAGTGGAAAAATCCCCCAACATTCTAAAACTAGATCCCTTACCAAAGACACCTCAAATTCTAGTTTATATATTATTATAAAATGTGGATTAATTATCATAAATTACACCAAAAGTTCCAAAATTTCAATATTTAATACTAGTACCAACATATCCCAAATTCAGTGGTGTTGAGATGTTATTCATGAGGATGATACTACTAATATGCCTAGATTTAAAACATGAGGTGTATTATAACCAATGATAACACCTTTACAAAATACCGCATTATCTATTAATGGTACCATGTCTATGATGAGTGTCATTTGTGAGCTTCAAAGACAATTCTTATACTTTAAATGCAAATAACCCACCATAATTCTAATTCACATATTAACTCATCTCATAACCAAACAATTTCACAATTTATACTTGACTATCATTATCCCTAAGGTTTTAAACTACAATAATTACCAATTTTTATCATCATAAATATCCTTTTGATCACATAATAAAATATGCACATTATTTCAATCAATGGGATAAAGATGCCAAACTATTACTAAAAGCATTTCACATGAGTATTATCGAAGAAGCTCAAAATTGGATATATAGTCTTCATAAAGGTTAATTCACTAAATTTTCACAATTATAGGATGCATTAATTTAAGATTTTAACATACACAAGGTGCTTACACTTACTTAGAACATTTGCATAATTTTAAACAACATGATGATTACCTTGAATATGATGTTATTCAATTTAAAATTGCATCATATGCCTTAGCATTTAAACACTTGGATTTGTAATTATAATTAATTTTTAGTCAAGGTCCTCTATCTCCATTATGGGAATGAACATTATACAAATAATATGAATCATTTACCTAATTATACACTTATTTTCATAGATATGTGTCATTCATACTGATTGTAGTCATATAAAGTGTGAAAATTGGTAAATTGAGTGTGGCTAATTACACCCAACCTATAGGTCCCTCCTACTTACTTTCATGACCCTCATAGACATCTTTTCACCGATTCTTATTCATTCATAGCCTTCTAGACCTAAACCTAGCTTAACCAGACTGATCTTTCCATGACAAATCCATCCCCCTAAGTACCATCAGCTAAGGACATTATCACCCAATTTAGACAATAGCACTGGTGCCACTACTATCCACTTTTGGTGCTCTTGTCCAAGTCCATTTTTGGCCCCAATGGTCAGTTCCTTTTGGTTCTCCACCCTTCTCCTTATTATCCTAATGTGAATACATCAAACCCATAACCAATGTATCCCTATAAAATCCCATTCAAAGATCATTTAGAAAGGATTGAAAAATATCATAAAGTAAGTACGAATACAAGCAAGACTACTAAGGCAATCTTCCCTATTATCTAAATACAACTAGATAATACACTTACAATCGTATATAAATCCTTACACTAGTCCCTAGCCACCTCAAACACATCCAAATTAAAAAATTTCATACTCATACACACTATTGAACAAAGCACATCAAGTAGGAGAACTACACATTTCTTGATCCCCCTTCAGAGTATTGGTATGTAGGAAATGTGCCCACATAAGGGGTGTGGATCCAAGTTTAGTGCATATTACACACACTAACCCCCCCTCCCCCCATGCCTCTTCCTTGACGTTTGTTAAATCATGATGGATTATAGGGTTTGAAGACTAAATCAGCTCTATAGAGAGTTACATAGACTTCCAATAGTTGAAACTTCATAGGCATGGTCACACAAATGCAACAAATAGAACCCAAAAAATTTAGGTATCTTGGACAACATCAGAAGAACTAGACTAAAATGTTGGTGCCACTACTATCTTATTTTGATTCTCTTGTCCAATTTTAAAATAAACCTCAGATCCTAATTTTTGCATAGTCCTAGTCCTACATAGTGAATTTCAAACCCTAAAATAGTCATCTCCGTCAATTTCTAGCCAAGTCTTATTTTCTCTCTATTATTACAATTTTTAGAAAGGTTAAATTCATAATCAAATTTATATAAATCAATGACTTAATTATTACATATTTATTTACTAATTTTAATACTTAGACCCTTTAACTAATCTAGGAATAATACACCCATATTCCTAAAACTATTAAATCATTTGGTGAACTTGTCTTACTTCATTTTTACATAAAAACCCTAGAAACCCTTGGGTAAATTTCCTTCTGATTTTTCCTATATTTTTTTGATTTTTCACCTACATAGTAAAATAAAAAATTAGCATTAACTTTTAAAATTTCATAGTAATTTTAAAATAATTTTATTTCAAACTCTAGCTACCCATACTAGATCTTGATATTTTCCGAGTAATTTTCCACTAATTTTTTTATTTTTAAATCACATATTAAAATCAAAAATTTACATCAAATTTCAAAAATCAATATTAATTTTCAAAAATAATTATTTTTTAGAAGCCTAATTTCATATCTACTACATCTCCTTAAATTACACAATTTTTAATAAATTTTTTAGTTTTTACTTGCATACCTAACTTAGAAATTCACTTTAAATTTTAGAATTTCATATTAATTTTCAAATTAATCATCTTTCAAACCCTAGCTGCATATACTAGGTCCCATTTCTTCTTGAGTATCACCTTACACCTAAAATCAAATTTCAAAAATGGATCTCACTTATTTTCATATATTTCTTCCATTTTTAGCAAATACTAAGGAGACTATACTTGGTCCTATCATGTACATGAATGATGAAGTCTACCATATGGTAATACTAAGATTTATTGTTTACATTTCATGCTTATTTTTCATAATATGGGATAATATTAAGAGAGTTATTATTAAAAATGTTAAGATACCTCTTACCTCACATTCCTTGGAGCCTCTATCTCAAGTTGAGTTATGTTTCATGATCCATTTTACTCTTCCCCATGTCACTACCCATTACCAAAGAGCCTAGTTGACACCCCTTGTCCCTCTGCCACCTTGACCTATTGATTATCTTCACTCTCCTCTCGTAGTTACTACTAATCCTATATGAATTGTAGATAATGTGGTTAGAGCTATTATTTTATGTGATGCCATACCTCATCCACCTATTCAAGAGCCCCATCACCCTCCTATTCCTTCACATTCAAGGCCCAACCCATCTACATAGGCATATCCACACAAGACTTATGATATTATTGATCAATTGAGAAATAATCCAACTAAGATTTCCATGTTGGAACTACTTCTGAAAACTTATGTGTTTAAGGACATTATTTATCAGGCACTCACTTAGACTTTTATGCCCATTGATTCAAAGACTTTTTATTTTGCATCAATAGTCAACACTTTAAAAACTATAAAAGATGTAATTTTTTTTATCGTGATGAAGCCATCTTAGACAGTTATTGATCAAAATTTACCACTATTTATACAAGGTCAAGTAAAAACTAGTGCAATTAAAAGAGTCCTAGTTGATAGTGGTTCTAGACTTAATATATTCATTATTACATTCTTACAGACTAGGGGCATAGATATGGCATCCATGCAAAAATCATATAAGAATATTAGAGGGTTTGATGATATAACATGACAGACATTAGGTATTGTTGACCAATTTTAACTTTTGGTTAAATTGGGGTACCTCTAGGAATTGTTTTTAATTAATTTTTTTGAAGATATCCTAATATATTGTCATAGGAAGTATTACTTGTCCTTTGATGTCATTTGAGGTCATACTAGCTTTGGTCTTAGTTGTATTAGTCAATTTATCCATTAGGGGTCATTTTATGTGCCTTTAAGAGTTATTAATGTAAATGACACATTTTAAAAGGTGATTAGGTGTCTTAGCCTCATGGAAAACATACAATAAATCATTATTAGTGTTAGAGATGTTAGTCACTATATAAGGTTGTAGGCTCCCTAAATAAAATTTTAGAAATCAATTGAAATAGAGGGAAAATGGCACTTGTACAACACATAAGGAAGTGTGCCACATTTGGAAGATCATGGGTGTTCTCCTAATATTTATAAAATCATATCCACACTTTATTTTATCTAAAAATTCCATTTGGAAATGAAAACTATTCTACATATTTCTTGCTGTTTGGGATAGATTGAAGTGGCCTTTAAGTTTTTATTTAGTACAAATAATACAAGTAATTTCAAGATAAATGATTTTGGCAGGTGATAGTACACTAGTATACCTTAATTTTACTATAAATAATTTTAATATTGGTCAATTTTTATTTATTAACCATCACAAACAAGTTGACTATGCAAATTTACTAACTGATTGGTGCACCCTATAGGTTTTGCTCAATTTTTACCAAATCTATATGAACCAATTATTGATGTTAGATCCATAGGATGTATAATTACTTATCACATATTATCCATTATTTATTTCATGATTCATTATTTTTGGATGATAAAATTGGCCAATGTGTACATGAGGGTGTCTTTATGTGCAGTTTCAATTAGAGTGCTTCTGTTTATTGAGTGTCTCTCTCTTGTAGGTGTCCCGTTTAAATAGGAAGGAGTGTTACATAATAATCTTGGTCATTTGACTAACTTATCTCATGTTTTTATCTCACCATTACATTCTTAGAGTATCTTTCAAGCTTATCCTTCTACTTTTTCCAACTCCATGCTTAGTTTAGTTTCAGTCCCATTCATAAGCTTATCCATCCTATCTATGAAGTGGCAATAGAGAGGTTTTGGCTTATAAAAGAATTTGGGAATTGAATGAAGTTACTTTATATGATTTTTTAGAGGTAATTTTGATCATATGATTATTTTCCATGCCAAGGCATTCATTTAAGACCCCTGTCTACTCTTTTCACCTATAGGTAGGTGATTTTCATGTTGAAGAAGGTATTTTTAGGCTGGTTTCAAAGTTTTATTGATGGAGGTCATCCATTTGAGGAGTGAAAAATACATATATGGTGTTAGGAGTATTTTAATAAACATATTCTTGCTCAGTTCCATCCTCTTTACCTACATATAGTCAAATTCATACCTACAAGTAGCTATAGCTGAAGAATATGAGCTTAAAATAGGGTATTAGAATGTGAATTAGAAACTTATCTAGATACAAATATGTTGAGAGGGATTAATCATGCACATTTGAAACATTGACAAGGAAATGAAGGTGAAATTATGTTAGAAGGGTAGGGGACTATGTTTTCGGCTCATTATCCCTAAAATGGGAAAACAATGTTGTAGGAGGTTTTGAGGGACCTTCTAAAGCATGTTTGAAAAAAGGTTTAAATGTGTCTAAAAGGATAAAAAATTTAGTCCTATCATAGGAAAAAGATCATGCAAAATTTGAGAAGGATAGGACAAGGGGAATATGTTTTTATAGAGCTTCAAATGTACCTTAGAAGACACTAGAAAACTTTATTAATGTCTACAAGCATCTAGGAGTGAACACCTTTTGATCATTTCAAGGAGAAATATTAAATGGAACCCAAAGAATAAAATTAATAAAATAGTATTATGAGACAAAATTAAATCAAATTCATAAATTAAAGGTTGAGATTGAGCATTGTACATGGCCATGACCATTTACAGGTCCTTTCAAGCATGAAAATGACACCTACAGGCATCTCAGTCTAGTCAGATAAGTAAATTGAAGAGGAAATGGTTTGCACATGTTTTGTGTGGGTTTTAGTATATAAAAAGTGATTAATAGATAAAAAAAATATTTATAGTTCAATGTGAAGTCAAAATACCTATTTTCTCACCATAACTACCCCAACTAAGCCTTATCTCCACCTATAATAGGGTCTTAGGAGGAAGTGTCCCAATCAAGGAAAACGTGCATATTTTGAGTTCAATGGAACAATGGGGTAAGTAAAAATTAAAAAAATATGTTATAACCTCAACGTGTGTTTAAATTATTTGATTAACATCATGATATAATGAAAAAAAACCCTATTTTCACCTCTAAGTAGGTTTATGGACATAACACTCAAAGTTAAAACAATTATCACAATGTTCATGCAAGATGATGATTTGGAGTCTAATAAGGATGAATATTATTTGGATAGACATGGAATAAATCTATGATTAATTAATGTCACACTCTTATACTTTAAATAATCTCAAGATAGGATAGTGAAACCTACATGCCAAGGTAGAATAGGGGTCTCATCCTACCTACAATAAGGTATCTAGTTTGTGATATAAGAAACATTTGAGGCCCAAAAAGGGAATATGGTGATATAAAGTATGGATCATATTCATTAGAAAAAATATGTAATTTATATGATACTATTTGTATAAAACAAGTATATATAGACCTCTTAAGATACTACATATACCTACAACTGTGTATGCACTCTTAGTGAAGGTAGGGGTCTATCATGCCAAAAAAGAGGGAAGGTTGATCATCAACTTGAGAAGGTCCATGATAATTAAAATTAAATTTTCACACAATTTATAACTCTTACAATATTCTCAATCACTTTTCCTTGCTTGGATAAAGCTATTAGTCCGTATAGGTGACTAGGAAACACTTTGCCTAATGAAGAAGCATGAGAAATTCATGTAGGAAAATGGTTTTGAATGGATTTAAAAGATACAATATCAAAAAATTAAGATGATAAAAATTTTAAATAACATAAAATCATGGTTTTTGTCTTTTAAGAGTAACTCCCAAGTGGATTTAGATAAAACTATAGAAAAATAGGGTTTTTGGCCCCTTTTTTGGACATTTGGAGATGGTTTGGCATCCAAAACTTAGAATCAGGCCAAACCCTTTGGTATAAATGGTCATTATTAATTTTAAAATATATTAAAACAATCATTTTGAATATTGGATAAGTTAAATACCTCTATATTTTTTCTTAGAGGTCAGCCACTCTAAGAAAATCACAACATGGCAAAATGATCAAATGAGTGTAGAATGAGCATGAGACTTGACGTGAATCCTTATGGACATTATAAAAAACTTTATAAGGTGTATATAAGTAATTTTGGGATAATAAACATTAGATCATGATCAGACTCCTCAAATTATCCTTCTTTCCCTTACACATAGTCCAAACAGATAGGTTTTCCACTAGGCCTAATTGGCAAGTAAAGAAAAAACATGAATTAGGGTGATTATAGGACTATATGATGGCTTGGTGAGCTCAAATATGGTGTGAAAATTCATAATAAACAATTTAAACTATGCTACAACATCTCTAATACCCAAACTCATCAAGGTTCCTAGTAGATCTATTGGGTCTTGAAAAGGCCTAATGTCAATTAGTAGTCCATCTTCACTTGTGCCTCTTGGTGGACTATCCATGTGGTTGAGGCATGTTTTTTAGGTCACAATAAATTTTTGAAATATTTTTGAGTGTAGATAATTCATTAGGAAATCCATGTTTGAGCTCAAAACCTCTCACCCTCATGCAAAATTGGAAAAACAAGCTCAATAGGGCAACTTATAAAGCTCACATCACCTTGGAGGATCTTCATTGGAACAAGAGAAGTTCAAATGAGTTATATAGAATCCCTATAAACCAATATTTGGCATTGGTTTATAATTTCAATGTGCCATCTTTATGAATGAAGATTAAGGCCTAGAAACTATCTAAAACCCTTGAAGAAACCTGATGGATAAAACAAGCTTGGAAAGCCACCAAAATGGCATATTTTGGAAAGGAAATATATTGGAACAGGGAAAATACTCACTTAGTCCCTCACCCATGCAAATGAGATGTAAAAAACTATACAAACAACATGCAAAATATTGTTTTTCCAACCATTTTCTATTTTTGCATGTTCTAGGAGGTTTGAGAAGATGAAATCAAGTTTGGGGAAAAAATTAGTAATTTTTATAACCCCTTAAATTCATTTCATTCTTGAGGAAAATTTCTAAGTGTTCAAATAATTGCCCTACTTTTAGCTAATCAAAACTAGCATAGTGAACATAAGGGTGAGAAGGGTGAAAACTCAAAATATGGGCCTTTTTAAGGTGTACCTAACTAGTCTAAGGCCATATATGGTATTTTCAAGTGTCATTCAGTCCATCCCATGGATTTTCATGGAAAATTGAAGACATTTTTGAGGCCAAGTGTGAGAGGTGACTGAAATAAAGAGTTCTAAGACTATAGAGATTAATTTCTTCATTCTAGGAGTTTTTAAAGGAATAAGAATGAAACCAGTGCATGAAATTGCATGACTAAAGGCCTTCCCTCTTATTCCCATAATCAGACGTATCCCTATTTAGTGATGGGACATTCAAACAACTGTAAATGATGAAGGTAGTTTTTTGAGCAAGGATAAGGAATTTTGTGACACTTTTCATAGTTTTCATGACTTGTATGGACAATTGGACTTCCTAACATTGCATTGTTCAACTCATGACTCTTTATGATGAAAATTATAACCCATTTTTGATATTGACACATGTCTAAGTGACATTTGGACTTCCTTTGACTTGTTTCTCTCTCAAAGGCTATAAATATGAATGTTTTGGCTCTTTTGGGGTAGCCTCCATTAGTTAATGAGGAAATTATGGCCAAATTTGTACTTGAAGGACTATTTAAGAAATAAAAAAGTGATTTTTCATACTCACATGTTTAATTTAAGGTTAAATCAATCTCATTGGTCTTTTCTAGTAGAATATTATCTTTTATAACATGTTATCCTTGATTATTCACCAAATGTGGAGAAGAGCAACTATTGTAGGTCTTTATTAGTATTTTTTTTCTGATTTTATATTTGTATTAGAAGTGACTCGTGATTTTAACCTATAAATTAATCCTTAATTGACCTCTTAATTATCAAAATGCCTTTTGAACCTAGCTTATGAAACACTAATGTAATAAGATGCCTTACGTTGTGAGTTTTGTGTAAGAGAAGATTTATTTTCCTCTAAGTGGTAAAATTTAAGTCAATAGGAGGAGATATACTATTGGTGCATCACCTTTTTTTATATTTCTTATTTTCTTTCTTAACCCTTTTCATCCAAAGGTTTATAGGTTAAAAAGTGTTTCAAAAATTGCATCAAGGGAACTAGCCCTTCTAGAGATTCATCTCTCAACATTGTCACCCACAACAAGAGGGATGTTTCCATTATGCCACTTAGATGAGGAGAGCTAGATATCTACTCAAGGGTGAAAATCCAAGTTAAAATTGGTACCATTGCTTTAGATATAATGGTAGGGCCAAAATCCCTCTCTACATAGTTCTAGGTCATGTTAGGTGCTCTTCATTATAATCTTTTACTTGGATGACCTTGGATACAAGCCAAGAGTTCAGTTCCTTCTAATCTTCATTGATGCATTAAGTTTATCTATGAAATATACATATACACATGCCCATTATATAACCAAAGATTCAAATATTATCATTTATAGATTCATCTTTGATTATCTCACCAGATGGGACACTTCATATCACAATTCAATCACCACCTCTTGGCATTTCTCTTGAGCAGATACATACATATAAATTAGGAAATACTAGCACATCTTTCACTCTTCCACATATAGTTATGTCCTCAACTTCATTGATTGTATATACTCCATCGATCATAGTTCATACACCTATTATAATTATACATTCACTAATAGTAACTCCAATAGTACTAGTTAATTTTACAGATATAGTTACTCTATTAGTTAAAAATATTCTCACATCACCACTATCCTCTACTAATAAAATTGATGAGACTCCCATATCATAGCTACCCCTTGTGATAAATTTTGAGTTACCATATGTACATGATGTTGATACATAATCTCAAGCTACTTAGGATGATGATATGACACCCACACTCATAGATGACTATTTGTGTGGATTGAGATTTACACCAGTTGGCCCAAGAGAGTACCCAGATGAATATAGAACTCTCATTATGCATCCTAAATCACTCTTAGAATCTCACACTAAACTCTCAAGATATACTTCACATTCACATCTATATATAGATCACTTGGCACATATAGTTCACATGGTTACCTCTATAGATATATAGCAAGTCATTCAGATTCATGTTGGCAGTACACAACATTAGCCACATATTATGCTATAGATGTTACTATATCATGGATTAATCACATTATGTAAAGTGAAACATATATTTATTAGAAGACTATCATATTAGGGTGGTCACCCATTTTGTCTTTTTCATAGGATTATAGGCCATGATACAAACTCATGTAAAAATTTACAATAGAGATTCAATAAACTACAAGTTTAGGGTATTATTCTAATTATAAAACCAAAAATAATAGCTTCACCACTTCCACTAAAGCAATATACTACCAAATCTAAATATCCTAGAGGAGAATCATCATCTTCACCACCAAAGCAACCTTTAGTTTGCCTTCGATAGGATTACACCATGTATAAAGAATCTAAAATATATGATGATACTTATGATGATGATCTTAAGGCATTTGATGATGGCCATGATCCCTTACTTCATCTTCATCCCCAATGAGCTCCATATTTAGACCTTTTATCCCCTCTAGCCTAGTCTTTTATGTCATTGTGTACATATTGCTTTATTTATATGCTTGCGTATAGCCTTTTTTCAAATTTATTATATATAATTTTTTTTCAATTTATTGTACATATTATTTTCATGATTGATTGTACACATATCAATAATTCAAAATTTCAAAAACATTCTAATTATATGCATCATCCATGCTTTACATTTTCACTATCATGCTAGACTTACATTTGTTGTTATATGTTATTATTTATCAATTTATCTACATTACCATGCTTCACTTGATCTTATTTGAGTGTGTGTAGTGACATCCATATCCTTGATTACTTCACTCCACTGATTGATGGGATATCCTACTTCTACAATTGAGACACACATCGATATACATACCCACTGGGGGCATCATCTACATGACTACACCATCTAGGTTATGTCTTTCCTACACCACACACTCTAGTTATCATGATAATGTACATTATTTACTCACTTACATAGATTACTCTATCAAAATCTCATTAGCATATAATACTTCTGTATTTCCTAGAATATACCTAGTCTTGTACTACATGTTTTACATACCTTCACTTCTTCCATCGATTAGTTAGATGTAATTATATTTCTAGTTTTTACATGATTTTATTTTTCATTTACATAGTTAGATGTGATTGAATTTATAAGTTCCTATATGTCTCTTGTATGTGCCTTAGGACATTTGCAAATGTCCTTTTCTAATACTTTTCTATGTGATTGTGGCTTTCATGCCAAATTTGCTTATTTAAATTTTATGTGTATGTTAGATTTGAACATGCCTTGTATGTTTATTTGCTTGGTCCCTTGGCTACCCTTGTATGATTCTTATTTCTTGCCTTGTGTGATTTTTTTATTATTTATTTCTCATTTTTTGTAATGTCATGATCCACATCATGCATTATCTTGATTTCTTGGATGCCATGATGGACATCATGCTCCATCCCTCCTTGACAACTCAAAACTAAAAACAAGAAATTAAATATACTTATAGTTCTCATTCATTACATTACATATTATATTACATGGTTATATCTATCTAGGCATACCCTTTATGATCTAACAATCTCTCATTACTAACCATGATTTATCTTGAGATATCTTGTCAATTATCATTGTTATATTATGTATCTTTGTAGCATAACACACTTATAAGGTTTTTTATTTTTAGGGTAGTCATTACAGGGTCTTCAATCCTACCCTTAGAAGAGGGGAAAACAAGTAGGGGTTTTGTCATAGAGATCAAATCTCTTAACAGTCAAAAAAGTAGAATTCAAAACACCCAAAATAGCAACCAAACATCAAACTAGATAGAAAAAACTAGGCAAATAGTGAAAATGTCAAAACAATAATCATATTTAGCTCAGGACAAAAAACCAAGATTAAACTATACCATCAATGCCATTAGTTTCCATTTTCAATTCTCTTGTCCAAATAGTAGAAAAACCAAACTTTGTAAAAGCATGTAGAAAAGTAGGTTCAACTACAGTTTTGCATAGTCAAACTAGTTCAAAATCAATAGATTTTAGTGAACTTTTGATCAAAGAATCTAGATATAGGGGGCATAATGTATGGCATAATGGCTCTCACTTCTAATTTTACATACAATAATTGATATAAATTTTACATTAGAATCCATGTTTTAGACACTAGTGATTTGGTGTAATGTGAAAGACACATTTATTTTCTTTTATTTCTAAGTTCAACTTTATCCAAGCATTCTTAGTAGTTGCATGCCTTATTCTATCTACAGGTGGTTGGCATCATTTTGGAGTGGATTTCATACAAGCCTAACTTCCACACTTTAGAGTGGATTTCATATATGCCTAGTGCACTAGTTTTGGAGTGGCTTTCATAAAATTCTAATCTCCACCTTTTAGAGTGGCCAAGAGTGGCTTAGTTTCTAAAATACATTTGAATATCCATACCAAAATTATTAGGTCATATTACAATAATGGGATTCAAGAGCAATATCACATGACACACATTTCATATTATTATTAGTTTATAACTTCACTTCATGGGGCAATGATGGAGCCAAAGGATTAGCTAGCCTTTGTATTCTTGAGCCACGTATTCAAAGGGATTAGATACATAGTCAAAACATCAATCAACACATGTATGACCACATAGCTTCACTTAGTGGGTGATGATGGAGCCAAAGGGACATCCTTTTCATTTTTTAGCCACTTATGGGGAATTGAGCACTCATCTCCATTCTTGATATTACTCTTGTTTCAACACACATCTATCATCACTCAACATCACTTTGCATCACAAAAAGTTTTGTATTAGTCTACATAACTAGTGAGGTGTATTCATTCCTTTCTCTTCTTCTTTCTCTTACCCAACTTTTCATGTTCTCATTTTAGATATAACATCTATAGTAAGAACTGACCTACTCTCTATTTTCTCTTGTAGATTCATACTTCACATCATGCTCTCTCTATGCACACCCAACATCACATAGCTACTTGAACTTCACCCTTGTAGGTAATTTTTGGTACACTTTCTATTTTTCATTTATCCTAGTATTCCTCTTTACTACATAGCTAGAATACAAAGTGGGGGGGATGTAGTCATATAAAACTTTAAAATTGGTAACTTGAGTGTGGCTAATCACACCCAACCCATATGTCCCTCTTGCTTTCTTTCATGACACTCAGACATCTTTTCATTGATTGCTAGTCATCCATAACCTTATATACCTAAATGTAACTCAACCAAACTACTCTTTTCATGATAAATCCATTCTCTTAGGTCCCATTAGCTAAGGATAATATCACCTAATTTGGAAAATAACAATAGTACCACTATCATCTACTTTTAGTGATCCTATCCAAGTGCATTTTTGGACCCAATGGTCAGTTCCTTTTAATTCCTCATCCTTCTCCTTGTTGGCCTAATGTGAGGACATTCAACCCATGACTAATAGATCCCTATAAAATCTCATTCAAAGATCATTCGGAAAGTGTTGGAAAATATTATAAATCAAGCAAGAATACAAGTAAGACTACTTAGGAAATCTTCCCTATTCTCTACATACATGTATCCAATACACTTACAAATATCCAAATCCTTACACCAATCCCTATCCACCTCAAGCACATCTAGTTTAACATTTTTTATACTCATACACACTATTTCATAAATCACATCAAGTGGGAGAACTAAATATGTCTTAATACGTCTTTAGATTATTGGTATGTAGGTAGCATACCCACACAAGGGGTTTGAATCCATGTTCAGTGCATCTTACATACACTAACCCCCCCTTCCTCAAATTTTGTCAAAGCATGATGGAGTCTAGGGTTTGAAGACTAAATCTGTAGTACATTGAGTTTTGAGGACATCTAGGAGTTGAAACTTCATAGGTAGGGTCACATAAAAATAATGAACAAAACCTAAAAAGCTCAAGTTTCCTAGACAATAGTGGTAGAAGTGGACTATAGTGCTGGTGCCACTAGTGTCATATTTTGGTCCTCTTTTCCAATAATAAAATGAACTCTAGATCTTAATTTATGACACTATCCTAGTCTTTCATAGTAAATATTAGACCTTGCAATAGTCATCTTAGTTTCTAGCTAAGTCTTATTTTATATCCTTTATTACTATTTTTAGAAAGGTTAAATTTGCAATCAAATTTATACCAATCAGTGACTTAATTATTACATATTTATTTACTAATTTTACTAATGAGACCCTTTAACTAAATTAGGAATAATACACCAATATTCCCAAAACTATTAAATCACTCACACATTTAGGGAAACTTAACATATCTCCTTTCAAATACAAAATTCTTATTCCACATATTAGAAATGGATATAAGGTATGAAATTAACATTATGAGAAAGTGTGTGATGTTCCTCACATGTATATGGGAGATTTATAATCATTATTAAGCATGAGACCAATACTCATATATTTTGTAGTGTACTTGATATGCTATGTACTTAACATTTTTTACATGATATGTACCTCTTTGATAATGGATGTCATGGATAGTATCTTATAGAGTTTTTAGAATATCTATCTGTAGTACACAATCAACTTATTTAACTGTGTCTCTTTACCTTCTTATTCAACCCCTACCCAAATACTACACAATCAATCTATCTGACTATGTCTTCATATTTATTGGCCTATTACTTATTTAGTAGTATATTGTAAACCCATATGACTATGTATCTTTTTAGCCTATTTCAACATTATCCCTTATAGAACACATTTGACCTACTCAATTGTGTCCTTTTATTTTCTTGTTCTATGAATTTAATTCACATACTTTATCAACTTAGTTGACTTTATCCTTATTGGTTGACACTATTCTATACCTAGTTGACTCTATCTCTATTATTAATTATTATTTCGTAATATTATATTATTTATTCAAACATCATGAATTCCCCTATAAGAATCTTTTTGGACAATCTAAATCCATTTAGATGTTGTATGGAATGCTCTTTTCTTCTCACCTATACATACCAGAAGGATCCTCACTCTTGAAGTACTTCTTATCCTCCATCATATTTTGATTGTAATATGGTTCACATCACTCAAAAAAATGAGATTGGTGGTTCCAATCCTTTTCATATTTATCAATACAATTCCCATCTTCAAACATCTCACCATAATGTGGGGGTGATTGACACAATCCTACCCAATAACCCCATAGGGAACCTACTACCTAAAAACCCTCCCACTAATACCAATTTGGGAAATCCTCTTATAAAAAATAACCCACCAATTGATTCAACTTATATTATTGGAAAGTTATTGCAAAAATGAATATAATGAAAACATCTAACACCTCCAAAATGATGCAATTATAACATCATCTCGTCAACCTGACTAATCAACCTCTTGTTATTCTCCCTCACAAAAAAATGTAATCCTCCACCTCTTAGATATTCCATGAGTAAATTCATCCCCCGACCTATCATGCATAATAAGATTCTTCAACACATCCAAAATGAGCCTTTATCCCCTTTCATTATTTCTATTGATATTGGTAATATATTTCCAATTATTAAATATGATGGCACTAAATACCTTGCATCTTTTCTTAAGGCATTTAATAATCTTTATAAAGAGTGGATCCAAATTAATAATTTCACCACAAAAAAATTTTTGGTTAGAACCTTTAGGAGAGATGTATTAAAATTGTATCACCAACTTATCCAACAATATATATGGAAACTAGAGGATTTAGTCAATCCTTTAGTTAAATAATTTCAATACAATGATCTTCCCAAAAAATTCATTAGTCATTTCATCAATTCTAAGCAATCCCCTATAAAATTAGTTAATTATTTTATCAGATGATGGAAATATTTGACTCAAAATTCTGACCATAACATGAATGATGACAACTTTTTAAAACTCTTTATAGAAACATTAACACCTTCACTATAGTACAAGGCTCAAACTTTACTCCCCAAATGTTAAATTAATATCTTGATCAAGATAAGTGCCAAGACTTCTTAATGAAATAGTTTTAAAATAACAATGAAATCATTAAGGGATATATCAAACATTAAACCAATGAAATAAATATCAATCCACATCAACCCAAACTAGGAGTGGTCAAATCCAAAAATCCCCAACCTTCTCATCTTCCATTAACTATACAATGAATGAAGTAATTTTTAGTTCCCTCTAAACCATTCACATAACCTAATAATCCCCATAAATGGTATGATCCTAATCTATTTTGTTGGTTTCATGCTAATATAGGTCATTCCCATGAAACATGTAGAGTGATTAAAAAATTTATCATTTATTTTATTCTTTGAGAATCATTAAATCATGATGCCATGATCAAAATCCATCATCAAGATTACATTAACACTTCTAAATATGAAAAATCTCCCACATCTTCCTCTTCTAAGAACCATAAATCTTTCTCTACATATAAGGCCCAATAAGAAAATAAGTATATTTATGTGATTGACTCTGATTATGATCAATATCACACCAATTCTCAATATGTAAACATAGCTAAGGTTAATTATTGATGTAAACCAACCCATACATATCCCATCACCAAACCAAAGAAACCACATTTATAAGATCAAAATTTCAAAGATACTATTACTACTCACTCATCTTAAAAAGCCAATTAGGATCCACCTCCTCCTTCCAAACCTAGAACCACTTCTCTCCCTCCTATACCTATTTTACCTTATAAGCCTCATGTTAGTTCTTCTTCTTCCAAAACCCATTAAAACTTCCTACAAGAACTCAGCTATATGCCTTGCAAAATTCCTCTCATAGAGTTAGCTCATACCTCTCCTTATCATCATAGGTTCTTAATGTAATAAATTAAAGAAATTGAAGAGCCTTCTCCCTTACAAGAGTAACCTTCTTCTCATGATACTTAATCAATAGAAGTGCATACCATTGAATCCATATATCCTTCTTCTAAGCCTTCCATAGAGTTATCAAAATAAGACATGATCAATGGTGAAATCCTCTTTTGATCTGATGATCCACCCCTCTTCATTAAAATATCTATTAACACCACCCTCATTCACAAAGTATTAATATATAAGGAACCATGTATTAATGTGACATCTCATTGGCTCATTCAACAACTTGAATATCACAAAGATCATCTCAAATAAACTTGTTTGACATGACATGGATTCAATAAAACAAATCAAAATCTATTTGGTTGTATTTGGCTACCTCTTACTATTAGACCCATAACTATACATACTAAGCTTATGCTCTTTGATTTAACATTATCTTACAATATACTCTTGGGATGCCTATGGACACATGAGGCCTATCACCTCTTCTTGAAGATAATTCACCAAGCCCATTCATAATGGAAAAAGATATAAACATGAAGCAGATCCTAACCCATGGAGTATTAAGCTTCCTAATCCTAAATCTAAATATCATATTCCCATTATTATAAAGATTAGTAGTGTACCTTTACCCAAATTCATAAATATGAATGAAAATTTACGTGTCACCCTTGATTTTTCTGACAATGATGAGTTGAATGACTTGAAAAATACATACAATACTACTAAGCTACATCCTTACATCTTAGAGGGGTTACCCCCCTTTATTACCTCATGATCATACCATCCCTATTATCAATTAGATCAATAATTTCCCTACTCTATGTAATGTATGTAAATCATATTATATATAATATGACTTCATGCATAATGATTATGGAGTGGCTCAATTCTTTCAAGATCCTTTAATTATGTCACTATGTAAATTTATCAATTTAGGCATCTCATTATCCAAAGTTCATTTTGGGTTATAATCATGTACAATTTATAAAATCTATGATTATTACTACATCATAGCCCAAGATCAATCATAAAACTCAGATGTTCAAATTAATCATAAAGATTTATCTTAAATACATGCTTTAAACCATGATGTTCATACCATTTTCATAGATTTTGATTTAAAACATGAAAGTCTTATAAATCTAATCAATTTTCCACTGATTGATACTCCTTGGGTGGTTGAACAAATCTTACCTCTCTCATCTTTGGAAGTTTTAGAACCTTATATACCTCTTATAAAATTAGTTATTCAACCTAATCCTTTTCCCATCAATGATTCTAATAATCAACCAATTAAATCTGATCAACCTTCCTTTATAGTTTCACCTACTCCTAAGATCACCCTCAATTCCAAGGCTACATATGTATGGTAGATGCATTCTAAATATGACTACAATGGTAAAAAATTATTGATTTTGAAGTGGATGTGGAATATTATGGCCCTCTACCTATGTTACCTATAAATAAATCCATCCTTGAATTTATCCATGCACAAGAACCTAAACTTCCTTTGCAACATCACAAACTTGGGGATTTTAAGGAAAATGCCCCTCATTTTAACAAATTCTTTGTTAGCACTGATCCTAAAACCAATCCAATTTACTCTCTTCCTAATTTTCCATATTATTTTCAATAAATAAATTCTATACTTATCTAGGAAACTATAAGAATTGAATATGGTACCCCCTCATGCACTCAGCCTATAAAAGTCTCTAGATAACTCACACCAACTGAACATGATAACTTTAGTTTATTCTTCAATTAAGATAGTGAGACTTTTGTTTTGTATTTTGATGACATGCCTGCCATTAATCCTAGTATTGTGGTGCATGACATCATCACATATCTTGATGCTAAGCTTGTTTTGTAAAAATAGGAAACATTTACCCCTAAAGTTTCCAACTTATGCCATTAATAAACCATTAAAATTTTAGATTCCAAATTTATCAAACTAGTGGACTATTTTTAATGGGTCTCAAACATTTTTCCTATTCTTTAAAAATTCACCATGGTCATTTACATTTTCATCAATTTTCATAAGCTCAATCTTGATTATCCTAAGGATAACTTTCCATACCTTTGACAGATGCCATCATCAGTTTCACTGGTGGATATGAAATGTTGTCCCTCATGGATGGTTCTTTAGGATATAGTAAAATTCACATTGCCCTTGAAGATCAACACAAGAAAACTTTCACCATGGAATGGGAAATATATTGCTATGTTAAAATTCCTTTCAACCATAGAAACACCAAAGCTACCTATCACTGGGCTATGATCCACATTTTTCGTGACCTTATCCATAATATTGTGGAAACCTATGTGGATGACCTCATCACCAAATATAAAAGACTCAAAACTCATATTTATGATCTTACCATCATCTTTAACCTACTCATCAAATATAAATTTAGACTAAACCAATAAAAATGTGTCTTTTACATCACATCTAGTAAATTTCTAGGGTTCTTAGTCTCTCTTCAGAGTATTGATGTCTATCCCACTAAGATTAACATTATTTTCAACATTACTATTCCTCATTCCATTCCATACATTTGTACATACCCTGGTAAACTTTGGGTAATCTGATGATTTATCCCCAAAATGGATTATCACATTTATTTTCTTAATTCCCTTCTTAAAAAGGTAATTCTCTTAGATGGACCGGTCCTTATCCAAAATCATTTGACAATATGAAATAATCATTGTTCCATCTACCCACTCTTCATCCACCTTCCAATGACCTTTCTTTAATTTTTTACACATCTTCCACACTCGTATTAGTTGGGGTAATGCTTGCCCAACAAGATGATATTAGAAGAGAGTATGACATCTACTATATCATTTGAGATCTCATTGATTATGAAAAATTTTCTACCAAAGTATAATGTGATTATCTCACTATCTATTTTGTAGCTAAAAAACTCCATCAATACATGCTTTATCAAACAACTCATGTCATCATTCATTCTGATCCACTGCATCACCTTTTCATAAAGCCTTTCTACCAAGTGATATAATTGGCAAGTGAATGGTTCTCTTAATGGAATTTGACGTTTCATCATCATGAAAAAATCTATCAAAGGCCAAGTCATTGCTTACCAACTCCCAAAAACAACCATACCTTCTACCAATCACCTTCAGGATAGTTTCCTTGATGAAATCATCCTCTCTATTGAAGGTCTTAATTGGGGTATCTATCTTATATATTACTTCCATAATTTCATTGTTGATTTAGAATCAAGTAATCAAGAATATTCCTCTACCATTGCTGATACTAATAAATTGAAAGTAGTCATCAAATAACTTCCTAAAATTAATGTAAATTTACACAAAGACACTTGGACCCTTCATTTTGATGGTGTAAAATATCTCCAAGGAGCTATGGAAGGTTGTATACTCACTAGTATTCATCGTAAAATTATCCCTTTAGCATTTTGACTTACTTTTGATGTCACTAATAACATGGTAGAATATGGATCATTAATCTTAGGCATGAGAGCAACACTTAACTTAGACATGGTATATTTGTATACTTTGGGGGACTCCCAACTCATATCTAGATTGGTTAATGGTGATTATAAATTTAAAATTGAAAATATTATTGATTATCATCAAATCGTCACTACCCTTGCTAGAAAATTCACTTATTTTACCATCAAGCCCATCCCTAGAGATCAAAAATCTAATGTTGATTTACTTGATTCTTCAGCATCCATATTTCATCTGCACTAATTTCTCATTGATTCTACCTTTATTATTCAAATAAGAAAGTCTCCATCTTATATCCAATTACAAGATTCACTTATCTATCATATTGAGGTTATCAACATTTGATAGATCCCATTATACAAAGACATTAACCAATTCATTGAGCATCAATATTATCCTCCAAACATGAATTCTTATGAAAATTCTCTAATTCAGAAACAAGATTTAACATATGTATTGAGATATAATATGCTTTATTATCACAACACTACAAGTACCCTAATCCACTATCTAATTAAATAAGAGGTTCCTCCTATCCTTGAATAATAACATGGGGAAAGTCATTTTGGTCACACTTGTAAACATGTTATGGCACATAAATACCTATGTATGGGATACTTCTAGCCTACTTTTGAAAAGGACATTATCAAATTTGATAAAAAAATGTTCTCCTTACCAACTTCATGATGGTATAATCCATTTACCACTAGCCAAACTCCAAACTATGGAATCTCCCTAACCATTCTCCATGTAGGGATTAGATCTCATAGGAAAACTACCTAAATCATAACATAGGCATGTCTTTATCATCATGGCTACTAAATATTTTACCAAATGGGTAGATCTCATCAATGTTATAAGAACCATTATTTATAAATTCATCCTTAATCAAATCATTTGTCATTTTAGAGTTCCCCATACTATCATTTATAATAATGGTAACAATAACAAAAATAAGGATGTGAAACAACTTTATGTTGAATTCAAAATATCTCACACATTTTACACACCCTATTATCTATATTTCAATGTCTAAGTTAAGGCCATGAACATAATTATAAATAAAATCCTCAAAAATACAATTCATGAAACCCACATAGATTGAAATATTCATTTATATCTTGCACTTTTGGCCTATCATACTAGCATACACACTACCACTGGGAAAACACTATTCTCAGTAGTCTATGGTTTCAAATCTATCCTCCCATTATAAGTTGAGTTTTCTTATCTTTGTATATCTCTTCATGGTATCATACCCAATGAGGAATTATGTGAATCTTTCATTCATTCTGTTGATCTTCTTGATGAACATCATCTCTCTCATCTGTAATATAATCACCAATACAAGGCTCGTATAACCAAACTACATAATAAAAATGTTAAAGTATGAACTTTCAATGTTGATGATATAGTCCTTAAATTAGACTATACCCATGATAAATAAGTTAAATATGCCCAAAAATGTTGGGTCACTTATTTAGTAAAATATATACTTGGTCCTAGTACCTATCACCTCCAAACTAATGAAGGCCATATTTTTAAAGAGCCCACTAATGATTTTTTTTAAATTACTTTGCTTAGATCTTTCCATTACTATAATGCTTTCTCTATGCTATCCTGATAACACTTTTTGTATGATATCTACATGGGTCTCACCCTCTATACTAGTTTCTCTTTACACAAACCTTAGTTACTTATCTTTGTCCTTTCATTTGTTTTTTTAATGAATTACATTATAAAACCATGGATAAGACTTGGTCTTCCTCATGAATTCATTTTATATTATTTTTTCATTACTTTCCAATTATTTTTACACCCCCTTGCATTTTTATTTTTTGATATGGATTGTAAGACCATGGATAGGACCAAGCCTTCCTCACAAATACCATCTTTTTCATATTTTCTTTTTTACATGATTAGTTCACCCTCTTGGGTTTATATTTTGTGATTTTTAGTTTAAGACCATGGATAGGACTAGGCCCTCCTAAAAAAATCACCATATTTATTTAATTCAATGATTCCTTTTTTAAAATGTTGAGAAATGGTTACAAGCTTTTGATCCCTTATTCCTAGCTTTAGTTTTTGTTTCTTTTGTATATAAACATAAAATTAAATTAAATTAAATTTATATATATATATATATATATATACACACATATTAACATGTTTCCTTACACTTCTATTTATTATTATGACAAGGAATCATACTTACCTATCATTATAACCTTTTTAACCTTTGTCACATTTTTTTCTATTTGAAGTAGTTCAAATTGTTTCATGTTTTATTCCTCTTGATTTCATTTCCTTTCATTCCACTTTGGATAAAACAAAGGAGAATTAAAAATAAATTTTTTATTTCACATGTACAAATAAGACTCTTAGATAGCATGCTCTCCATGTTTCTTTTTCTTAGCAACCAAGTCCAACATTTTCAAATGATAGTCATTTTTATCACCCATGTTTATTTCTATGAATCCGTATGGAGGAGGAATAGAAAAATCTATCAAAATTTAAAATTTAAATCATTTTAAACAAAAATCAATGATGAAGAGGTAACATACAAATTCAAAATTCAAAATCACATAAAAATATGTGATTCATAACACATCTTCTATCTCTAATCAAAGCTCAAACTCCACGTTTGGCCTCATGATAGAGCCAAGGTCCATTGGGGTGCACTAGGATAATATATTGGGATAGGATAATTATAAATAATCTATGGTGATACTTAATTTTTCATGAAAGTAACCAATCTTCACAATAGACCAATGACTCTATAAATAGTCCTGAGGAATGGGGAACATGAAGTAGGAAGGTAGGTACATTTTAATTTACATTCATATATCCTTCATGGGATGATATTCATACTTCATTTGATGACCTGAGATGTGTGTGTTTAGGAAAAGTTTTTTATATTCCTTAATGTTAAAATACATCTTATTTTGATAAACCTAATTTAAGTGTCTTGAATTTGGTAAAGAGTTTCTCTACCTTTCCTTTTTCTTTATTTTTCCCATCCACCCATTTCATTTCCCCCTTGACAAGTAAGTTTGAATCCAAATCTATTTTCCCCTTATTTATTATGTCTTATTCACATCTTATAAACATTATAACACTAATTAATTTCTATTTTATCTATCTTTAGAATAAAATAGACTACTTGAGTATTTATGGATTATCTCCTTTACACCATTGCTTTATATTTTAAGGATTACCTTGATTTATTTTAACAAATTTACATTGTTTTCCCTCATTTTTTTTGGACACCTTTGTTTGTTTCTATTTTTAGTAATTTTTACATTATTGATTGAGGTTGTCTTGTTAATTCACACTCATTGATGATATTTTTGCTTTTATGAACTCTTTTTCCATTGATGATTGAGTAAGGATTATTACTACTCATTAATCAATGTTGTTTTACTATTTTATCATCCATATTTGTTTAAGGATTGCTATTGGTTTCACATTGATGTTGGATTACCATTTTTTTACATGTATGCTTGGTTTGACTTGGTTGGTTTGACTTTATTACTTAAGGTTTACTTGTTTGAATTTTTTCAGTCATATAGTATCCTTGACTTTTTAGTTACCTAATTTTCTCTCAATTTTTAATTTGTCCTTTCATCCTAACTTAGCATTTGTCACCCTATATTACCAAATTTCAAAGTATGTCCTACCCACACTATGTTAGTTATTTTGGCTTTCTTGTATTTGTTTGTTTTTTCTCTTTAATTTTATATCTTTGGGTTTATCCAAAGCATTCTTTGTGCCCTCATGATCAAAACTACACACACAATAGAAAACCATCCAAAGATAAAGGTAATTGAAGGTATACATACTCGTATTTTAGTTATTTTATTTTTATCCATTTAATTTTAGTTATTTTATGCATTAAAATACTATAATTTATTTAGTATCAATGTTGTGTGTTGCTATGTTTTTTCCCAAAGCACCATACCTCATTACACCTACATGACATGTAATGAGCTTTGAGTGGGGAATATGTATACACATAATATTTTAAAACTTTATCAATTACTAATGTTTTATATCTTGTAGGAAATTATTGAGTCTCAATCTCTCTGAGTGCATGCCTTAAAGGATGCACTGGGAAAGGGGTGAGAAAACCATTGGTACATTGCAAGATTTTTATTCCTTCTACCACCATTTGTTATCTACAAACCTTCTCTCATGTATTTTACTAAACCTTATCTCCTATATTTCACACTCATCCAAGCTTTTCAATGCCTTATTTATCCCATTCCTAAGCCTAAAAACCTTTTTAATAGTTTACATTACACTGTTATCCCCATTGAACCTATATTCAAATTAATAAAAACATGTTATGGGTCTAGGTCAATTTTGGCTGACCTAGATAGAGACATAACTTATTTTTTCAAATAATAATACAAATTCGATTAGGATGACCCCATTAGCTAAACTTTTGGGAAGGTTTAGGTTTATATTCAACTATATATACACATCATTTCACCATTTATTAGAGAGAGATGTGAGTTCATTAGTCATTTGTGGTTCTTTATAATATGCTCTTCTGCCATTCTAATTGAGGAGTTATCGATTATGGTTTTTATTTGATGAAGAATATTTTCCTGTGGAAAAGTTTTGGATGCTTTGGCCTTTCTTAGTGATCCTTACAAACCATAACAACCTCTTGAAAATCACATTTATCTAAGGGATATATTGAGTCTCGATGGGTTCATCTTCAAAGTAAGTATTTCTAACTTTACTCCTCTATTTTAGTATATATAAGTAAAATAAGTAGTGGATTTTTAATATATTATCTCTCCATGAATAACGGTTTTACCTATAGATAACTTAATTAGGATTCTCGTATGCATGCTTAATTTTTATATTTATTACACCTACTTTATGGTACAAACTTTGGTGAGCACAAGCAGTGGATTTTGAATATATTTATCTCTCCATGAATAATGGTTTTACCTATAGATAACTTAATTATAATTCTCATATGCATGCTTAATTTTTATATTTATTACCCCTACTTTATGGTACAAACTTTGGTGAGCACTAGATTAGATTTTACATTAATTTGCAAAAAATTAGTGAATATGAAAACATAGGACCTAGATAGGGTTATTTCATAGCATTTATTGACTAGAGGTTTTGGAACCCTCTCTATTTATGTTATTTTGGTAAGAGATCCCGTATTTAGGTCTATCAAATCCTTCTTGGTCATGACCTCAAATATCTAATATATCAATAATCATAAGTGTACGTATGATTTATCTTCTTTGAGATATGATTGATAAATAATCATCTATATTTACATTTGTATACAAAATGTTCCCATGATTTTTATCCATTGAGCTAAGGGATAAAATTAAAAACATGGGCTCCTAGGGTCAACAACAGAATGTGGCTTTCAAACCCTAATCATAGGCTCATAGAGGTTATAATGACTTTGGGAAGAGGTTTACTAAATAAGATAACTTGAATGAATTATTAAGGGTTATAAATACCTCAAATAGGTGCCTAAAGCCAAATCCATGCAATTTTATGCCTCTTTAGATCAAATCAGCCTACTCGAGCTCATAGTTACAAAACTAGTCACCTAAAAAGCATTTTCATCACATGTGAACATACATGAGAAGATTCATGGGGTTTCCATCTCCTTGGGAAAGATAAATGGGTTTATCCACTAAAAATTCCTAGCATTATTTCAACAATCTAATCCATCAGGGCTATGAATAAGAGTTAAGAAACTATGTTACTTAAACCCTTAGAAAAGACATGATGGAGGATTTTAACTTATTTAATGCCTAAAATGTATTGGATGAGCCATGAAATGACCTATATGATCTTTTTGACTCTCCTTATCACCTGGTATAATAGGTTTTTAACATGTGTGGATGCATAATGTATAGATTTTAGCCTTAAAAATGCCTCTTGAAGTTGGTTTGCAAAGTTTTGAAGCTTGTAATATTTATTAACTATTTGAAGTAGATTATCAATCCAAGATATAGGTATTAGAGAATTTAACTATTAAATTTAGAGGTCTTAATGATTAATACATAGTGTGAAAGTGGAAAACTAGGCCTAAAATAATAGTGATGATCCATGTTACACCTAGAAAGATTAAATTGCAGGTTCCTAACAGCATGAAGAAGTGTGAAACTCAATTATAATCCTCTTATGATATGAAAATAACATTATTTATCTTAGGATGGAATTGGATAAATTCAAGTGTCCATGCGTTAATATGGAAGCTTGTAACTTCCATTCAAGTGGAAATAAAGATGAGTTGATGAAGACCAAGAGTCACTCCTATGCCAACCTCATGAAGAGAACATCATCAAGCAAGTTGACACATAAAAGGGAGGTTTTAAGGATGGTTATAACTCCTTTATTTATTGTAACTAATAATAGAATAGTTACACTTGTCAATGAGTTATTTTATGCCTTTGTCTCTTTCTCTCCCCATTCCCATTTTTTCTATAAGTATGTCTAATTTTGGCATTTTTTAGATCATCCACCTAAGTATGGTGAATACCTATTCATTTTTATGCCTTTGATAAATGAATAATACTAATTTTACCTCCTTCTATGATTGTACTTAATTTGTAAATATGGATAGTTGATCTTGTTAAGTGATTTACATACTATTCCTAGACATGTTGTCCTATTCGAACACATATATGTAGTTTTAAAACTTCTCTTACAGGTCATGTGAACTATTCAAGTGAAGTGTAAGGGTTGAGTTTGGTTATATATTCATTATGTCATTTTGGACCTCTATTTTAGTCCTCATAGCATAAATATCTTTTAAAAACTCCACATGAAATAATGATGTATGAGACTCAAATTTGGAGTAGTTTATATTTAGATTAGTCTCATGGTCTACATGTGCACATGTAATTAACTGGTAGTGATCAATCACTTTAGTTTATCACCTCCCTATTTAGGTTTATTTCATGTTATCCCTCTCCCTTTTTCCTTACAAGCTAGTATTGTACTATTGTGAGCTTAATTGATACATCAAGGTGAACTAGCCCTATAATCTAGAGGTTTAGTTCATTTATAAGTCACCCACAACCTAAGACTAATCTCATTATGCATCTAAATTTATAGGGATTGAATCACCCTCTTAAGGGTGAAAATTTGAGATATAAAATTTAGTATCTAGATGTTTCCATGATTCACATCATGCATCTTAGGATTAAATGTGATTATATACATATGTACCTCATTGTTATATCTATCAAGACATGCTACCCATATATGTTACATGATACATTAATAGATTATACAATCATATTATATTTTGAGGTAAGGTGAATACCATTTTATACTTCCCCTCACCTCAAAAGGGGGAGCATATCAATGGGGGCATGTCATAGAGCCATGGATTTGACACTTTCACTACTTTAATTTTTAGTGTGGGCATTCCAAAAAAGTATACTTCCATGCATATTAAGTACTCAGTATTTTCATATTATAGTGGGGGAATGTTATGGAAAAAGGTTATCTATACTTATACCAATTATTAATTTAATATTATAGTGGAGGAAAGTCATGAGAACATGTCTTCCACACTCGAAAATTTTCAAAATTGGCCAAATTTCACAGTTATAAAACTCAAATACATGCTTGTGGGAATATTATATACATTGGTACCATTGTTATGCATAGGTTTTAGCTTGAAACATATATGAGGTGCATATTAATTCCAAAATATCACCTAAAATTTATAAAATTAAATCAACATTTATATTTTAAATACCTCTATTAAGTTTAGCCTACACCAAGATGGAATTTTATGGACTATTATTAATCTAATATACTGCAAGAGTTAGTTCACTTTTGGCAAGGTTAAGGTGATTACATCACACAATATTACCAATTTTATAGGATGGAGTGAATTAATAACCCATTCACACCATATTTATAGTGTGAGTTGGCTTGGATCACTCACACCCACCAGGTTATAAGTATGACTGGGTTGCATGGTTGGGATAATCTAAATGTTTAGGTGGAAACTCACCTTTCTTTAAGATTGGGGAAAAGTTCCCTCCAATATTTATATATATTTTCAATTGAAAGTTTTACTATCATCTTAATCTTAGCTCCAAAGATTCACAATAAAGCATATCTTCAAATCAAATTGTCAAAAGGCTAGGTGGTTGTATTGATACACAAGTGTAATCCTAAACTTTAACTCTTTACTTTTAAGTATTTAATTTTTTTTCAATTTCAGTTTTTATGAATTGATTATATACTATAGAATGATCTTAGTTTTAGGTCAGTCACAAACAAAGAACTCAAGTGAGACTCACACATAGACAAGGTGTGTTATACACACCCAATTACACATTTATTTTCCTTTAAACTAGTAATTTAAGTACTAAATTAAAAGGGGGGAAATGTAGAAAGTAAATCTAAATTATATAACACCTCAATATTATTTACTTGAAAATTACTTCTCATGGTTGTGCCCTTTAATTCTAAGACATTTTTGTTGTCAAAATATCTATATATGCTATCTCTTATGCCTATTAATTATCTATTAGTTTGACAATGTGTTATTATGATGATTTCACCTCATGAGATGATCCAATTTATATTAACCTACTTATTTTCATATTCTATAAGTTTTAGATCTATACCTATTTTCTAGCTTCTTGGACACTTATGTTCCATCTGGATGCCTACATTGACACTAGTGTCTTGTGCCAAACTAAGTGTCTAATGCCTTAAGGACATCAATTTTTTAAGTAAAAAATATACCTATGATAATCTTAAGATATTTTATGTGAGATATTTATAAAATGACTTGATATTTATAAAATATCAACCCTCATTCATTCCACACCTAGCACAGACCTAATAACTAACAAAGTAACTTACCAAAAGCACCCAATGATGCATTCAAGTGATCAAAGACTCCCTATTATCTCTTATTTTAATATCAATTATAAGAACAACCCATATACATATTTTTAGTAATGATGGATCACTCCATGATCCATAATTGCCTAGTTATAAGCTAGGTCACTATATGTACTTGTTTATCACACATTGCATCTTGATACACACAAGCCAAAAAATAGGGAAAAAATAAATAAGTATAAAGACCTATTAATATTACTAGTTATAAAGGCAATTACCATTGATAGAGTGTTCCTTAGGGAAACTTAGAACCATGTGCCCACTAACTCATTTTCCCTATAGTCACTTTAAGGGTACAAAAGCTAGGTTTGAGCATTTGTCAAAGAATGACATCTTGTGTACATAATATAAACACATCAAAAGAAAGGAGATAGAAAACCCAAAAGGTTTTAGGAAGTCACAATCATATATAATAAATACTATATATTATACACCTACATCCATGTCAGATAGTAACATTGATACAACTATCTAGATCTGATGTAAGCTTTTGAGGCCATAAAATGTAAAATTTTAGAATGTGACAATAGTTCTATAATCTAGGTATAGTCCACTTATAACATATTTCAACCTAGTTCATCATGCACATAGTAAACAAATTAATTGCTCTTATTTTTAATTCATTAAAATTTCAATCAATAGTTTTACTTTCCATTTTTAGCATATCTCAGCATTTAAAATTAGAATATTATTAATCTAAGTTTATTAATTAACTGGCATAAAATAGTTGTATTTATCACCCTTGTGCTTATTAATTTATATATTATTAACTGAATAATATATTTACCCATCTAAATTTAGGGTTAAACATACATTAACGTAAAGTAAAAAAACATATGCAAAGGCTAGTAAACATGTGAATGCTAAATATTTTTGTATTTTGTATTTATTTAAATGTTTTTGTATTTTAATTTTTTTTAGGAATGAGAAGGCTAGCCAATGATCCCATTTAAGGGATGCTAATAAGGTTCTCTAGGTTTAGGATCATGTATATGTGTCGAATTTGAATCTTTAGAATTTGTAATACTCTACCTATGCATCATATGACTCTATGGTTATGAAGAATTAATATAATATGTAATGGTTCGTGTAATCCATTATTTTGTGTTATTGAATTTATTTAGTGAAAATATAATTTTGGCTCTTTGTACCCTTTCTAAAATATGTTTATATGATCTGAATAATTGGTTGTGTTATGCAGGTGTATATAGGAACTCTATGGACCACACTATGTGTGATCTAGGAATTTGACTCAAGAGAGGATGGTTAGTATGGTGTTAGTTCCAAAATGAAAACAAAATGAAAGAAACACACTAATAGCATAGCATGTCTAGGCCTAAACACTAAGAATAGCTTAGTTAACAAAAAAAAATGACAAACACAAGTAAAAATTAAGGAATAATACACAAAAATTCCTTCACCTTTCTTGGATGCTTCAAATGCCTTTGTAGTAGTGGTTTTATTAGTTTGTGCCCATGAAGTCCTTGGCAATGGAAGCTTGGCTATCTCCATCTCTCCTTGGAACCTTTGGCTTGTGGATTGGCTTGGATTGAAATCAATTTGGCATGATAACACTAGTTGTAATGGCTCCTTGAAGATATTTTTACATTATAACTTTGAACCAAAATAGCTTAGAAATGATCTTCATGGCCTCTCTATTTATAGATTTTTGAGAATGTCTAGAATCAACCTGAACCATCCATCCTAAGACTGAGATGTGTGGTTGAGGATTAATTCAATTTTTATAATTAATTTTTTAATTATCCTCATCATGCCATTGGAATAAAGGGAAATTAAGAGGCATGGAGGGCATCATGGAAGGAATTGATGAGACATGGAGGGCATGAATCTTGATATTTGTGGCATTTATGGCCTAGGGATGTCTTCCAAAGAAATGAGGTCACCTAATGATGCAAATATTCAATATTCATTTCTAAAAACAAATTTTTAACAAGTTTCCATGGAATTACTAATTATGCCTTGATTTGGGTTAATTAGCTCTTAAGCACGATTAAGCACATTGTGCAAAATTACTTAAATTGATCATAATGCTTTGCTATTGATCCAAAATTTGACTAGATTAGAATTAAAAGGTGATGTCAGATGCATTGGATTCATTATCCCATTTAAGATGTTACCAATAAAAAATAACAAAGGCACATGCTTTGTGTAGAATATTTGATAGGGAAGAGCAATCCAGAGTATGTGGGTGCAGAATTGGCATTTTGGCTCAAACCGATCTGATCAAAGTTAGCTAGCCCATAAATTTAATTACCCCATTTAGGGATACCCTAGCCAAAATTGGCACTTGAATATGTTATTTTCACATCATTTATCATTTTTTAGCATTTTTAGGCTAAATTCTACATTTTGGGTGAAAATTGATCAAAAGCCTTATTGGAGTTTATTCATGGCTAGATTTAAGTGTGTATAGTTTTCCCCTATTTGGGAAGGCATTACAAGCTATAAGTATAGTAACATATTCTCAAATAATGAAAATATTTTGTATTCTTATAAATAATTTTATGATGCCCCCTTGAGGGAATGATTGGCACAAGTAGGTCGACAAATCATCCGTTGAAAATAAGCAAAATGAGAGGACCAAAGAAAGGAAAGATGATGGGGTGAAAACATAATGATATTGAAAAAGTAGTCAAAATCATTGAGAATCCAAGTGGTATGGTGTACAATGGTTTTCCCAAAGGTGGTTATAAACATTATACCCTAATAGTGGTAATGTGGTATGATAACATAATAATTTGCCCAAAGGAAGTTATAATCATTGACAAGATGGAACTACCCCAGTTCGGATAGACAAACAAGATAATAACATGCCCCTATATGGGAAAAAAAGTAATGTGGTGACAACAAAATGATTTCCCTAAGGAAGTTATAATCATTAATAAATGCAAGCGGGATGATGTACAATGATTTTCCCATAGATGATTATAATCATTGGACCCTGATTATGGAAAACATGATAAACTTGGTCAAGGAGGATGATAAATTAATGTAGAGGTTAATGATGAATTGGAACAACTTACTAGTAAGGAGATGCTCATCCAAACTAATAGATATTGAAATTATTTTGTGTTTAATTAATCTATTTAGGATATGATTAGGATGGAATCAGGAGGTCAATGCTGAAGAGATGCCACCATTACTGAATAAGCTTCTTGAAGCTTGGGTTTGTTGTAGCACATGTCAGTAGGAATCATGGTGTAACATCATGAGGAATTGGCTAGAATATGCATAAGGAATGACTCCTAAAATCCAATACTCAATAGAATATAATGCACCAGTGGTAGAAAACATGATGACAATGTAAACATATGAATATGGATGGATTTGAGTATAAGTGTGGGTAAGGAATCACCCAATGAACATACATAAACTAAATCAAGGCAATAATTTTGAAAGCAAACAAATAGGTAGATAAAAAACTAAAATAAGTAGAAACAAATAAACAAACAATGTAATAAAAACCCTATGAATGTGGCCCCTAAAAAATAGGTGACAACTTGACAAATGAACAAAATGGAGGAATATAAGAAAAGGAAGGGGGTGGTCAAGTTATCACAATATAAACTAGGCAAGTGGACACTACCTTCATAGTTCCATGGAAGTAATATCTAATAAAAAACTTTAGGCCAAATGTAGTTCTCCTAAGGAATGGGAAGAATATGATAACTGAGGAAAAAAATAGATTAGATGTGATAAAAGAAGAGAAATGGTCTTGAAAAATGGCAAGTGCATGAGAGAAAAAACACAAAAAGGATGGAGAAACTAAATAACAAGTGATTTTATTATAATTTAATAAGGACTCCCAGAATCCTTAAGGCAAAGAAGGGGTTAATGTTTTTATTCTTTTCTATCAAATTTTCAAATGTTTTAAGAATTGTTTTAGGGTATCTCAACTTAATCAAGAATGACAAGACACTAAATGATTCAAGCTCACAAAATGGTGAGAGTGTGTCTTAGGTTTCTCATAAAATGATGAGAGTGTGCTTTAGGTTTCTTACAAAATGGTGAGAGCATGACTGAGGTTACTTAAAAAATGGTGAGAGTGTGGCTTAGGTTGCTCACAAAATTGTGAGAGCATATGGAAAGGGTGAATGAGCTAACCTCAACAATTATCAAGCACTAAATATATAGTCCCAAAGTAGGACCTCAATTCACTATAGTTCTACCCTATAGTAGGGTAATTTGACTTGTGTAACATTCAATTCAAACAAAATAGGCACAGTTGGTAAAAAGGCACAGTGTGGCAAGTTGGTATGTTAAGAATTAATGTTGCCCCTAGTTTGCCCATAGTTGGTTATGACTAGGATACAACAACATAGATTAATGGTACTAATTTTCCTAAAGGAGGTTTTAATTAGTAGCAAGAATAGTGGTAAGAAAGGCATAAAAAACAAATGATGGAATTGCAAAAACTTCTATCACACTATCCCAAAATATAATCTCTATCTATAGCACTTGAACTAACTGATGAAACTAATTGGATACCTCAATGCTAAAACTATGTAATGAATGGAAGAAACTAAGGTCAAATGGGCTAGTCTTTAGAACATATTGGGTTGATAGAATAGAAGTGAAAAGTGGATATGGTGAAGAGGATGGATAAGGATTGTATTTAGATGGTATTTGTATGAAGAATTATAGTGATAAAATAGCATAACTAAAATGGTTAGTATAGAAAATACACCTTATCGATTAAGCATAGTACTGCTTGAGATGAATAATATTCATTGGCTCAATAAGTTCATCTCCATCTAGTGTGGTGAGTCTATATTCTCTTGATCCATACTTTGTAGTAATGATGAAAGGCCCTATCCAGTTTGGTTTGAATTTCCCTTTATGCTTTTTCTCAACCATGGTATTCTTTTGGTTTTCTTTAAGAACGAGATCAACTTGAAATGTTATATACTTAACACATTGATTATAGTGTACTTTGAGTTAGTTTTGATATGCTTGAAGATTTTTGAGCACTGATGCGTGTTTCTTATCAAGTAGTTTTAGCTCTTGTAGGTGAACTACTCGATAGTCATGATCATCTATGACATGCTTGAAAGAGATGCATAGTGAAGGCAATTTGACCTTAATGGGAAGGATGGCTTCAGTGCCATAAACAAGTGAGTATAGAGTGGCTCCTATGGGAGTAAAATGATTGGTATGGTATTCCCAAAGGGTAGGGAATATCTTCAAGTGCTAATCATGACCATCATCATTTATAATATTTTTGAGAATGTTAACAATTATTTTATTGTATGTCTTAGCTTAGAAATTACCTTGAGGGTAATATGCTATAGAAAAATGTTGTGTGATGTTACATTCAGTACATAGTTGGTCTACATCCTTGTTTTTGAATGATCCTCCATTATCAGATATAATGTTAGAGGGGATACCATAGTGGCAAATGAGATGATTGAAAATGAATTTGGAAATTTTCTTTCCAATCATGTAAGTGAGGGGTATAGCTTCAACCCACTTAGTGAAATACTAAGTGGTGGTAAGGATATAGTTATGTCCATCAGATGAAGTGGGGTTAATCTTCCTAATGAGGTCAAATATCCATGTAGAAATTGGCCATGGTGTGAACATTGGTTTTAGATTTTTTAATTGGGCATGAATTAGATTAGCATGCCATTGACATTTATCACACTTATTTACATATGTAGTGGCATCTACATCCATTATGGTCCAGTAATAACCAATACGCAAGAGATTCTTGGATAGGATTTCCCCATTAGAATGAGTGCCACATACTCCTTCATGAACTTCTCTTAACACTAGTGTAGACTCTATCAAAGTTAAATAATGAAGTAGATTTCCATCAAAACTATGATAGTAAAGGGTGGATCCAAGTAAAGTATAATGAGTGGAATTATGAATGAAGGCTTTGGTTTATTTTCAAGATAGGTTAGGTGGAATAACTTGGTCATGAAGGTAGTTGTAAAGGTTTTAGTACCAGATAGAATTAGGACCATCAATATCACAAATCATGGCAATGGTTGAAGGTTCATGAGCTGGTGCTGACAATGTTTTGACGAGGAATTGATACTCTCTATCTTTATCTATTTGTTGAAATAGAGATCCAATAATAGCCATGGCATCTGTAGTTCTGTTACTATCCCTTGGTATGTGCTCAAACTGAATATTGGCAATTTGTTGCTTAAGAGTGTCGACCATGGATCTATATGGAACTAGCTTGTCATCTTTGGTTTGAAAATGATCTATGACCTAATTGATTATTAACTAAGAATCACCATAAACTTGGAGATGAGATATATTCCAATGCACTACTTATTGATGTCTTGTTATAAGTGCTTCAAACTCATCCATGTTGTTTGTATAAGGAAAGATAATTCTAAATGATTTAGGGATTAGATCCCCCTATGGTGTAATAAATAATAGGTGTACCACCAATCCATGTGCAGTAAATGAATGATCAAAATATAGCTTCCAAGGCTAATACTCAAGGGGTGTGTCAATAATAGTCATTATGGATTCATTAAGAAATTGAAATATGAGTGGGTATGTGTTTGTGAGAGGTGATTCAACAAGTTCATCTACAAGAACTTGTCCCTTGATTGCCTTCTGATTGACATAATATATGTCAAACTCACTGAGAATTATGATTTATTTAGCCATTCTACCTTGTAAAGCTAACTTAGATAGTAGATACTTGAGCAGATCTAATTTTGAAATGACCATGGTCTTATTATTCAACATGTAATGGCATAGTTTTTGAGCTATGAAAACTATGGCTAGATAAGCTTTTTCAATAGGTACATAGTTATGTTCATATATAACCAAGGTATGGCTTAAGTAGTACACAATATGCTTTTTTGAATTATCATCATGTCGAGCCAAGACTTCTCGCAGAGCATGATCAATACTTGATAGATATAACAAGAATGGATTTCTTGGAATAGGAGGTAATAGATTAGGTGGATTAACAAGATAGTCTTTGAGTTATTAAAAATATATTTGGAAATGATCATCCCAGTGAAATGCAACTCCCTTCTTTAAAAGGTGTGTAAATGGATGACAAATATGTACTAACTAAGAGATGAAGCATTGAATTGACTAGATCTTATCCTGTAAACTATGGAGTTGCTTTAAATTGGTTGGTGGTAGCATCTTGGCTATAAAATGGACTTTAGCCATATCAACTTTAATACCTCTACAAGACACAATGAAGCCAAGTAATTTTCTTGAAGTTGCCCTAAACACACATTTCTTTCGATTGAGTCTAACTTTGTACTCCTATAATCTTTCAAATATCTTACGTAGCACTGCTAGATGGTTATCCCTAGTTTTGGATTTTCCTAATATGTCATAAACATAATATTTAACAATATTATGCATCATATCATGGAATATGACAGTCATAGCCCTTTGATATGTAACTCTAGCATTATTAAGGCTAAATGGCATTACTTGATTACAAAATGTTCCCCATGGAGTGGTGAACACTATTTTATGTTGGTCTTCTGATGTTATTCTAATTTAGTTATATCTTGAAAACCCATCCATCAGTGAAAGCATTTCATAACCAGCCATAGAGTTGATGATCATGTTGATATTAGGCAAGGAAAAATCATCTTTTGGACAAGCTTTGTTGATGTCTCAAAAATTAGTATAGATTTTGATCTCTTTAGGCTTTTTACTAATAGGTACCACATTAGAGATCCATTTTGAGTAGTCAATGGATCAGATACATCCTACTTCTAAGAGTTTTTCTAACTCTTTCTTTACCAATACAACAATACGAGGATACATCTTATTTAGCTTTTGATTTACTAGTTTGGCATCAAGATTAACCACAAGGTGATTCAGAACTAAGGTGATATGTAAACCCAACATGTTAAAATAGGCCCATGTAAAGATATCTACAAATTCTCTCAACAAAGCTATAAAAATGTCCCGTTACTCCTCAGTGAGGGATGATCCTAATTTTATCCATTTCAGGTTTGATAGAGTCTTGATATTTACCTCTATTGTATCTTTGACTAGAAGGGTCAAACTATCTTCTAGGATAGTAGGCAGTGACTTAAACTATTGAATTATGTTACGTTCCTCCATTAGGACTTTCTCTTCAACTTCTCCTAGGAATGATGAATTTGAGTCCCCTAATGGGAGATTTGCCCATGTAACAAAAATAGTAAAAAATTCTTGGAGAATTTGATCAAATACTTATTTCTTCTCAAAGCTAAACTCTAATCCATAGGCAAGTTCATCGTTGGTTGTCTCCTCATCTAAATTCAAAGAATAATGAACACCCCCATCTAATGGCACCTGAAATAGGTTTTCACCACTAGACTGACCTTTAAATTTACTTATTTCTTGGTTAGAAAGTGCCTCAATGAGGTTTTTACTTTGGGATCTCAATATTTTACTTTTTTTTTTTTGGTTAAGGGTGTTCACTCATTCTACAAAATAGGTTATAGGATTTAATGTGATTAAGAATCTTGATTTGTGATCTCCCAATGGAACATTGTCTCTAAGGCCTAAAAAGTCACATAATGCCTCATCATTCCTGAACTCATCAATCAACAGACTAGATTTTTATTGGTCCTAATCTATCAGTTGCGGATAATATAATGGAAATGAATTGTGATGAATGGCTAGGGTAAGGGTATAAATGGCATTATTATGAAACAAGTTAGTTTCAGCTAGGTTATCAAATGTGAGGCAATGATCAGACTCTACTTCATTATTGGCATCATCATCACTAGTTGCTAGTGATGGAGTTTGAATAAGATATGTGGGGTCACCCTCTGATAGTTTAAATATAAGTCCATAAGGTATTTCATACTTAGTCATGGAAATTATCTCGATGGTTCCTTGTTGATTTGGTCTAAGGCCTCTTCCGTCATAATTATGACACTCCATGATCCTATTAAGAATATGATATTTGGCATTTTTATAACAATCAACCTGGTTATCATTGTATAACCATGATTCATCCCCTTCAAGAGGGTTAAGTCCTAGGCTAGATGTTGGTACAAATATGGTAGGTCTCTTATCCTTGTTATTTTTTTGCCAATGCATATGCAAGATGAATTTAGGTCACCCAAAGGTTTTTGGATTCTGAGGAAGATTGGAAATATGAAATGTATCATGTGTCACATAATCTCTTGGTCCATTATCTAAAATGGTTAAATGATTAGAAGCTTCAGGAGGTGGCATGTGGTAGAGGGAATATAATGTATTAAGAACTATGCAATTATCCATTGAACAATCAATAAGTATAGCCTTTCCTTTATCATGCTTTAAACTTGGATTCATACCATACTGATAATTATAGCTTTGAAATTCAGCCTTGAGATGCTTGTAGTGTTCATATGGGTGTAAATCTCCTAGAATATTCACTTCCATCCTTGAGTGGAAAAACTTGATACATTGGTGCAACATTGACAAGACTACATGAATCTCATGTAACCAAGCCCTACCTAGAGGTATATTGTATGATAAATCAAGATCAAGCACATGGCAAAGTGTATCATGGGTCAAAGGCCCAATGATAACTGGCAAACTAATGGTGCCTTGTGATTCTCTTTCCTGATTATCATAGGCCTTGATGGTTATTATTTCTAGCTAGAGATCTACTATTGTGTACCCAAAAAGCTTGATGAGCTTTAGAGACACTATGTTGAGGTTAGATCCATTATCAATAAGTACACATTCCACTTTATGCCATTTTATATAAACCTCTATGTATAATAGATTATTATGGAGTGGGCCAAGAGAAGACATATCACTTTGGTTGAATGTGACTTGTTGGGCTGGAGCTAGGTGTCCAACCAAAGCTTGGAATTTACTAGGGGATATGTCACTAAAAATAGTGGATTGGGTCAAAAACTCATTCAAGATGTTGGATTATTGACACTCACAACAAATCTAAAATGGAAATTTGTGCTGGTGTCTTCTATAATTATTCCATAATATCAAATTTCTTATCTCAACTAATAGTAAATGGTTTATTCTAAGGTTGAATAATTAGTTGAATGATAGGCAAAGTAGTAGATGGTTGTGGGCCTAGGATAGTGATCTTCAACCTCCAAGTTATGATTTCACAATCAAGATTAAATACTAGACCATTATTTCTAACCAATGTTGGGAATGGTGTGGGACTAGATAGGATAAGTCTCAATTACCAGTGCACTTGCATGTAGTCATGTGGCAAGGATGAGTTGTTGATATAAGGTCAAAAAGGGGAAGTCCTAGTTTTCTAGTTTGCCTATATGCATTTCCAGGTCAAAGAAGGATTATCCATGTAATTTGGCTGAATGTTATTGTTTAGTAATGGTCTAGGCTTATTAGTGTTTGGTCTAAGATTAATGGAGATGGTATTAGTGCTACCTCTACAATATGACATACAATCCTATTGTAGTCATGTACAACTACATGGTAGGTTTGTTTGTTATTATCATTTTGACCTTGGTTTTTTCCATTTTTCTATCATTGTTGGTTTTGTTGCTGATTTTATTGATTTTACTGGTTCAGCCTTTGATGTTGATTTTGCTGCTACACTAGTCATTATTGTTGTTGCTAATTATTCTACTATTGTTGATTGTTATGTTGATAAAATGGGTTTTGATAAATCCCAATATTTTGATTAGAATTGGAATAACCATTATCCAATGTTATCTCCCCATTCTCTAACATATTCTTAATTAACTATTTGATTTGGACACATATTCATAGATTATGCCTGTTGAACTGATGATAGTCATAGAATTCATTTTCATGATACTAATAAGGATAAGGAATGCCTTTCAGATAATGCTTTGGTATCATCTAGCTAATTATATTAGTAACATCAATCTTGGAAAATATAAACTCAATAGGTTCTCCTAGGTCACTAAAGACATGACATGCAGGCACAATTACTCTAGGAGGGGTTTATAATGGTAATGAAAACTATATTTATTATGCAAGTCTTAGTTATTATGATTGTGGTATTGTTTGGAGAGGTTTATAGATAGGATTAAGCTAAAAAGGTGGTGTAGATGATGTTTTCACCTTTTGGACATGACATGATTTGGTTACTCCATTTCCCACAACATTCCTATTATGGTTAAATTGCTTTAGTCTTTCTTGGTTATTGGCCTATGCTAGTGTGTGAGGCTGGTGCTTGAATGGGATGTTGATGTTGGTCATTTTCCTAATTGGTACCTTTATTTTGATTATTTTATTTAAGCTTGATAACTCCTTTATTAATGAGCACCCGCTTGATCAACAACCCTTTGTTGATGACTTCCTTGAAAGTATGCACACATTATAGTTCCAAATGATAAGCTATCTCACTATGTAAATTTTTGGTAAACATAGTAGCCAATTATTTATCTAGTAAACTATGGGTCAAATGGTTTTCAATGGATGTCCATCACTGTAAATAACTTGCAAAAATCTCACCAAATTTTTTCCTTCTTTGCATTAAGTCCACTAATGTAATCTCATGATCAAGATTATAGGAAAAATGTTGTACACACTTAACTTAACATAAAGATCATCAAAATCCATTACTAAATTTTTTGGTAACTTTATAAACCACTCCAAGGATTTTCCAGCCAAGCTCCTTTGAAATAATAAAAAAAGGTATATGTCATTATATGCCGCTAGTTGACATGCGATTAAATAATTTAGTAAAATGAGCCTTAGGGTCACCTTTCCATTTGTATTTATTGAATTTCAAAGGTTTTTATCTTAGAGGAAATGGCATATGTAAATACTCCATGTTGAATGGATAGAAACATGTGCCATCTAATTTGAACTTTTTAGTTTGTTTACCATCTTGAATGGCAGAAATCACATCCTTCATATGTTTCAATTCTTGGGATAGGAAACTAGATAGAATATTGGTTTGGATAGATGGTTGGGAGGACATCAATGGGACACTTTGACCAGGGTATGATGGAGATACTTATTAGGGTACATTATTTTGGTTAGGGAATGGACCAAGAATACACATACATGGATTAGGATGTACTTGAAATTACACATTTGGTTGTGTGATATTCTGGTTTGGGTTAGTGATAAAGTTTTTACTTGGAGGATTTTATGGTTAGGATGGAGGGATATAACCATATTATGTCTACTGTGGTTAAAAAGGGACATGTTACTGACTAATCAAACCTTGTTTTTTGAGTGGGAACTTGTGGACCAAGACCCTATCTCTATATTTTTGGCACATTTTGAACCAATGGTTGTCTAGTAGCTACCTAAGAAACATTAGGACCTCCTTATTACATGAATCCCTATGAGGAAGTGAAAGTAGTTTGTAGATTCAACATCTATCCCTAACCATTATTTATATTTAATTGACTAGGTATTACTTGGTTTAGAATTGGCATATTAGTCTATGACTGAAGAGGTATTTTCATCATTATTTGGTGAAGTGGAACATTTTTTGCCCCTGATTGAGGTGACAATGTATTTGTACTCTAGTGCATGATATAATATATTGTGCCTATTTTTGTGGAACACTACTTATTAACTATTGAGGAGGAGTAGGGTTCATCACATTTTATCATTGAGGTGTGACATTGGCCATTATTTTATTACCTAATCCCATAAGTTGTACACTTGAGGAAACAACTAGTTGAGGTTGGAGTGTAAAAACTTCTATTCCCTGGTATGATGACCTATTCATAGGATTAACTATAGTCACATTTTATTGGCTAATTATTTACTTCTTAGTACCACATTGATTAGGACTAGACATTATTTCCACATTATCTATTATGTTTGACTCACTACTCTATGTAGAGGCTAAAGACACTTCTTCAATAATGGGAATATGCATCAAGTTATCTATTGAATAAGTTTGTATGAATGAGTTAGAACTTAGATTCTCTTGTCTAGTTAACTCTATCAACACTCTTGTTGATGGAACTAGGTCAATAAGAGGCTTACTTACAATGTTCATCTAATTGAAATCACAAGTTAGATTCAGGTATGTTTGATATGCTATTTGAATTTTGTTATAGTGATCTTCCATGATGTTTTTTCCTTGATTAGAGATATTAGGATCTTGGTATGTTATTTGGACTAGAGCCATAGGATTGCTAGAAGAAGCCTATTGATGGTAAATGATATTGTGGGGCACTCTTACTAGACTTGGTAAATTTTCATGGGGGAAGTTTACTAGAAACTTAGGCCCTACCTCTATGGATTTAACCAAAATCTTGTCTTTATTCTATATAAAATTTCACTCAAAATAAAATGAATAATACGTGGAAGCCATATTGGTAGAATATGACTATTGAAGTACTGAATCATCCACTATAGGTATTGTAGCTAGATATTGTGTGGTTTACTCTTGGTCTTGTTCTAAATAAGGTGGTGTGTTAGCCATATAGTTAGCCAATAGATCTTGGCTTTGTGCCACTGATTGAGTATTATGAGAGGGATAAGAATCCATCTCATAAACAATGTTATTTACATAAGGGTCTTGCACCATTTCTTCTTACACCACCACATTACTAATTCCTAGATTATACATGAGTCCACTACGAGTGTAGGAATACATGTTGGGATCCATAGTCAATGCTTTGTGATAAAATTGTAAAGAGTTATACAAACTCTAAAAAGGGCAATGTCTAAAATTGATGATGTTTTAACTTGGTCTAGATTCATCAAAAGGATCAAAATGTTTATTCAAATATTTATGAGGAAACAAGTTAACATGAAGTATCTAACATCTCACTATTCACACAAAGATATGCAATTAAATGGACCTAAAATCAAAATACCAAACTCTAAGGTTGAAGTGTGTCAAATCAGTCTAATCTAGGAATTTAAAAGTTGCTAGGTCTTTTGGCCAAATGTGGTGTCAAAAACTAGGCTCAAACAAGGCATGCACTAGGACTCTTCGCTAAATGGAGTCAAAAACTAGACTTTGAAATAGATGAAAGTCTTAATCTAACATATTTGAAACACTTATAACAAACACTAGGTATTTGACTATTGGACATGAACTTGATCAACTAGGTATAAGGTATGAAATAAAATGCACTTTAGAAATAGTTTATTTTCTCACAAAAATGGTATAAAACTTGGTTCTTTTCACAAACAAGCTAAATGAAAATGAGCAATATAGCTATTTTAGACAAAAGATCACAAAAGTACACTTGGATTGGTCTAAAAATGTAGGAACAAATTTGAACCCTATGTAATAAGATCTATGAAACAATATTCAAAATGTTTTGGGTAGTGTAATGACACTATACTACCCAAAAGGTGTGACAGAATCATTTCTTTCAAAAACTTTCTACGACAAAGAAAATTTCCCATAATTTTTACAACATAACCCTTTTCTTGACTCAAAATATTGTGCTACATAGACTCAAAGTGAAAGTGTTTAGTATAAAATGGTTTAAGTCTATCAAATGATTATAATGACTATGAGTCTTAAATGACCTTCAACCCAAATTGGAAATTAAACTTAAGGTCCCTCAAGTTTAGTACAAATGGAGAACTCACTTAACACATCAACCTTATGAAATTATAAAGGTGAAATTATAAATTTAAATTATAAGTGAAAGACTTAAACAACTTTGGTGAAGTTCTAGACTCAATTGAGAAGTATAACTACACCAAAGTGGATGCTATGACTCTCAAGATTTTGATGAACTTTTGAACAAGTAAATTGATGATCTCACATGGGAAGCATAACCCCTCTTTGTTCAAAGGAAAATTTGGACTATTTGTTTGGTTTTGATTGTTTGTTTACACTAATTTTTGACTCCAAACAAGACTTTAATCTAGGACAAGACCAACTAATTAACCATTCTTAGTTCCTAAATTAACAAGGTTAATTGATATTGTTGGAATCCATCAATATACATCATTTTAGAGGATTTTAAGTGTTTATCCAAAAGTAAATGCATATTATATAGTAGGGTTTTTACACCACCTTTCTCTTAAATGAGATTACTATGACATGGACTTTGAGGTGCACCTTGCACCAATAATACTTCTGTGGCAAGTGGGGATTTATCTAAGATCTAACAAGTTTCTAAATGATCTAAGGGAATCAATTATACAATGACTTTCACACCAAACAATATAAAATATAATCATATATTTTGGGTTTGTATCACTTGGCTTGTTGTAAAAATGTCTGGTCCTTTTTGTAACCACTACATCTTGTTATTCACTTAGTGTAGTGCGATGTACAACGTGCCACTATATCCCATGTGCAACTCCAAAGGAGCCAAATGAAGTTAATGTCAGGAGATGAAACCTCAAGTCAAATCTTCCCTAAAGAAATTGAGGAAGGTAATGAAGTCCCCCTCGCAAGCCAAATTTTCATAAAAATAAAGAAAGCATGAATATAAATAATTTAGGGTCATTTTCAAGGTCACCCAAAATTTGATGAGTTTTTGGGGAGTACTTTAGATGACATTATTTATAACAATTGAACTAGGCTTCTTACAATAGGAATGGTGCTTTTGATTCCAAGGGTTCCCTATAGGGGATATATGGAAGAGCATACACACAACATTCCTCTTCTCGATAAATAAAGATTTAATATAAAAAACTATTGCAAGCAAAAATTGACAAGTGTGTTCAATTTTAAGCCCAAATGAAAGTGAGGTGGTGTTCATTTGACCCCTTGGTTTTAGTTGTAAACTTGGAAAACGTGGACCAGACACATCTAATTTCTTTGTTAAACACCCAAAAAAAGGTTCCTAATTGATTTTAAGCATGAAAAGGTGATTTAAACATCCTTTAAGAAAATATCAAGCTTGGTCTGGTAGCAAAAATGTAAGCATATCCTTTAGCTTTAAAGCTCTTTTTGGTTTGAAACTATGAACTTTGGAAAAATATCTCTTAGCTCTATGTTTTTGGAAAAACATAGTGACTAACATTAGTTATATACAACTGAGGATGGTTACATTGGCTAACCAAAATCTAACTAATTTTAGTTTCGCTAACTAATGTCAGTTAAGTTGTGTAACTGATGTGAGTCTTACTTATCGATGTTGGTTATTGTAAAAAATTGTGGCAAACAAAAATGGCAAAATAAAGTTAGAAAATTAATTTATAAGAGTTTTAAGGGTCAAAATAAATATTTTAGAGTTTTAAAATGATCTTGTTTAGGTCTGATATGCATATAGTCCCATCAAGTGTGCCATACTGTGATCTAGGAATTTGACTCAAGAGAGGATGGTTAGTATGGTGTGAGCTTCAAAATGAAAGAAACACACTAATAACATAACATATCTATGCCTAGACAGTAGGGAGAGCTTAGTTAACAAGAAAAAATGACAAACACAACTAAAAAGTAAGGAATAAAACATAAGAATTCATTCACCTTCCTTGGATGCTCCAAATTCCTTTGTAGTAGTGGCTTGCTCAGTTTGTGCTCATGAAGTCCTTGGCAATGGAAGCTTGGTACCTCCATCTCTCCTTGGCATTCTTGGCTTGTGTCTTGACTTGGATTGAAATCAATTTGTCATGGTAAAACTAATTTCGATGGCTCCTTGAAGATATTTTTGTTTTATAACTATGTACCAAAATAGCTTAGAAATGATGTTCATGGCCTCTATATTTGTAGATTTTTGAGAATGTCTAGGTCCATCCTAAGATTGAGATGTGCGATTAAGGATTAATTCAAATTTCAAATTAATTTTGTAATTATCCTCATCATGACATTAGAAGAAGTAAAAATTAAGAGGCCTGAAGGGCATCATGGAAGGCATTGTTTAGGCATGGAGGGCATGAATCTTGATATTTATGGCATTTATGGCCTAGAGATGTCTTCCCAAGAAATGAGGTCACCTGATGATGTAGATATTCAATATTCATTTCTAAAAACAAGTTTTCAAAAAAATTTCATGGAATTATTAAATATGCCTTGATTTGGGTTAATTAGCTCTTAAGCATGATTAAGCACTTTGTGCACAAATTACTCAAATTGATCAGAATGCCTTGTAATTGATCCAAAATTTGACTGAATTACAATTAGAAAGTAATCTCAAATGCATTGGATCCATTATCCCATTTAGGATGTTACCAAAAAAATAATAAAGGCACATTTTTTGTGTAGAATATTTCATAGGAAAGAGCAATCTAGAACACGTGTGTGTAAAATTGGTATTTTGAATAAAACTGATCTAATCAAAGTTAGTTGACCCATAATTTGTATTTCCCCATTTATGGATACCCTAGCCAAAATTGGCACTTGAATATGTCAGTTTCACATCATTTAGCATGTTTTAGTATTTTTAGGCCAAATTGTGCATTTTGGGTGAAAATTGGTCAAAATATAGATTGGAGGTTATCGATGGCCGGATTTATGTGTCTACACTGTGTATCTCTGATGCAATGACATCTCAAGTATTAGTCACCTAGGAAATGGGATTACATTTTTATTGCCCTTTTGCTCATTATTAGGTTGTATGATTATCTATCTTGGAATAAACTTATCTTTTATTGTAATGGATGTTTATATTGAATCCCTTAAATTATGATTATCATGTTGGAATGAATATACTTGAAACATCTATGCACTATGAGGGCATTGGATGGAGCTTATGAATCTAAGGTTATCCCAATAACATATCAAATATTCCCATATGTTGTGTAACTAGATATGTTATGGTCACATGTGTTGGACTGACCTATAAAAGTAAATCAATCTCACAAAAAACTTCTATTCCTTCCCATTGAATGGTTTGAATTTCTTGGTCAAAGGGTATGAATCATCATGTTTATATCCAAAATGTGAGATTAATGTCATTGTACACACATTATCACTAGAACCATTATCAACCATAACATTGTGTATAATTTTATAGTCAAAATGAGCTCTAAAAATCAATGAGTGAAGATTTGAGTCATCATCTAAATTTTCACTATCATCAAATAAAATAAAAGGCCTTTAAACCATATGTGGTATCTCATGTATAAGTTTGCTAATAATCACATCTAATGGGTTCCCATAATGTGGTGGAAAAGGATGTGCATTATATGCCATTTTCACTTCTTGTGTTTCCTTAGAATGATCTTTTAATGGATTGTTGAATATCTTCTAGTTTTGTGGTTCACTATGTTGCGATCTTAAATCCTTTAAAAAATCATCAAATGTGATATTTTTACTATCAAATAGGTCTTGTATATTTTTATTCAATTTCTAACATTTGTTTGTAGAATGCCCAACACATTGGTGATATTCATAATAAGTATTTACATCATATCCTTTTGGTAGAGGTCAACTCATATAAACCTATAAAAGAGGAGGGAGACATATGAGATGAAACTCTGATAACTTATTATGGAGATAAGTTAGAGACTTAGGAAGTCACGTAAATTGTCTCTTAAGTGAATTATATAAGATGATTTGTTTAAGTTTTTGTAACACTTATTCACCATTTTATTTGCTTCCTTTTTAGCCTCTGAAGCTTTTACCTTATATCTTGGTTTGATATTAAACTTTTTATTTGATGTAGTCAGTGTGTTGTCTACATAATTAAGCTTGTTTAATGCAATGATTTTCATTCCGATCTCAAACAATATAACATAAGTCATAAAAACATTTAAACTTATTGAATACCACAGACTCATTGTTAAGGATTAGCAATTATAGTAGGTAGTTTACTTTGGCAAATAGTAATTATATTGTTACCTAAGTTAGATTATATTGTTTGGTATGTTATTGTTTTGAATAAGAATAATATTATACATTTAGATAATATGCAATTTTGAGGTTGTTTGTTGAGTCATTGAATGGATTGGAGCATTCCTAATTATAGGATATATGTCTCCTATATATTTATATGAGGTTGATTGTATTATTGGTGAGAGTGAACAATATAATAGTAGTTTGTGTTGAAGAAATATTTTTGTGTTCAACTCTCCTATGCAATTTATTTGTGTAGACTCTGATAAAATACAATATCTGGTATCAAAGCAGATATATGATCTACAATGTAATGTAAGTTTAAATAAAATTTTAGGTGAAGATGTATAAGTATTAGCCCCTATCCTTGGTATTTTATGGAAAATTAGTCTGGTAGTATATTTTATTTTGTTTTTAGAATAGATATAGGAGCATATTTTTCTAATATTTTAAATATATGAGGAAATCAAGATTTGTCAGTAACCAAACACCTAGAGGAGGATGTGATCTAAAATTCAAAGATAATTAAAGATATATTCATCCATAATGCAATTGTATTTTTTATTTATAAAATAGAAATAAGGTGATGTATAAGTTATAAATGGTCCAATAAAATCTAGAGTAGATTTGAATTGATAAGAAGGTGCATATCATTACTTGAAGAAACTTTTATATTCTTTCACCACTATGTTACTTGTGATCCCAACATTCATATCAATACACCTATCAATTAACTATGTGTGTATACTTATTTTTTTGACTTGGTTTGGATTACAACTTTATTGGATCTATAGATGAAGATGCCCATTCACCATGCTTAGATACTACTACAAACTCATCAAATATTTCATTTTCATGTGTCAAAGATCCATACATAATAAAAGATAAGAGATTGGTTAGATGAAGATCTGTTTACATAATTTTATCTTGATAGTTGTCACTCTACATTCAACCTTTAACCATTGATGAAGTCTTCTAATATCTATTCCAAAGTCATCCATTTGTATCATCATCTGAGTAGTCTATATGCATCATTACATATGAAATCTAGACTACCACCAATCTATGCTTGCCACCATGAATTATACCATTCATATATACTTGTTTCATGCATTACTTGATCATTCCATATTTGTGCATTATATGTTTTAATGTCTGATGTAAATATCAATATCCTAGATTATCCACTTGTAAGACTATGCAACTTGTGGTTAGGTGGAGTTTGATGTTATTTTAATAGTATTTTTAATTAAGTTTTTAAAAGTCAAGTATTTTAAAAGATGAATAATTTTATGGGTCTAGGTTCATAATTGTTATTAAGATGGTTAAGTTTTTAAGTTTATTTAATTTGATTATGTCATTATAAAATTAATGTGAATATATTAATTTTTAAATTTTCTTGTTTATAGTCATATGTTTTAAAAGTTTAAAATTTGTCTTGGGTCATTAAGTTTAGATTTTATTTTTATATGTGTGTCTTATTACTCTATTAAAAAAATATTTTATTATTAGAGTTGTGTCTTCTAGTCAAATGTGTCAAGAGTTATTTTTATGTCAAAAAAGTCTTGCATTTTTGTTAAAGAGTATAACGTTGAATATTTTTGGGTCTAATATCAAAAATTGTAAAAAAACATAAATAATTATTTGTAAAAGTATGTATTCTTGATTAACCCCAATGTCCTAGGAATTATTTCACATTGTGAGGGGGGGGGGGGGGGGGCACGGGAGAGGGAGGGGAGGGGAGTACACCCAATGAGGAAATAATTATGTTTCACTTCTTCATTAGTTGAGTAAGTAGATTCATTCACTAGAGGATGGAGGAAATAGATGCTGGAGGTTCTAAAACCTCTCATTAGTCACCAATGACAAGGCACCAAATGATTTGGCGACTTCTTTTATTTCTTATGTTTTTCTATTTTTTTAATGTGCTGTGTTTTGTGCTAAATCAGATAATGCCAAGGATAGTTCTTCAATGGAAGTGAAAATTGTCTATGATATTTTTTTGGATGGAAAAAAACATCAACAGAGGCTACATAAGATGAAAATTATGATTTATTTCTTATAATAATTCATTTTATAGTATTGTGTGTTTTTATTCCCCTATTAGATTAGAGAAAAGGAGAATGTAGATATAATAGAATGTGGCAACAATTGTATATGAGGGTAGCTATCTTCAAAAATACTCTAAATATAGAGATCCTCTAACTACCTATTTATTTATGAAGATGATCATCAAATGAAACATTTGTTGCATTCATATGGAATAAATATGGGATGTGTTATTCACATAGAAGTGGTCATGTGCAGCAAGATCCAGACAACAAGATTTAGATAGTAGTATGCAGGCCTAAAAGTATGCATTGGTATAGATTTTATTTAGGCTAGTTTTTGAAGATATAAATTCTCCCCATGTATACTATTAACTAAGTTAGATTATATTGTTTGGTATATTATTGTTGTGAATAAGAATAATAATATATGGGTAGATATTATATAGTATGAAGGTTGTTTGTTGAGTGAATGTAGTGATCGGAGCATCCCCAATTATAAGATATATGTCTTCTATATATTTTTATGAGGTTATTTGTATTATTTGTTTGATTGAATAATATAATAGTATTTTGGGTTGAAGAAATATTTCTATGTTCGACTATCTGTTGAAATTTATTTTGTAAACTCTGATAAAATACAATACTCATGTAATGGGGAAAGCAAAATTTGATTGAAGATAACTTGAATCTCGTTATTTGAAATTATATTTATCATTTTGTCTAACATTATCTTTTACCTCAAAACATATTCATTGATAGGCTCATTGGTTCCTTGTTTGATCTTCGAAATTTATGCATATGACATATTATAAATAATATTTATATAGAAATGTGTTATAAATTGATCCACTTGAATAATGAATGATTTTATTGATTATATTGGTATATCATAAAACCACTCAAAGCATAGTCTTCTTGGTCTCTTAGAAATAATATAGTCAAAATTTTATCATTAGAAGCATAACCCGTATAGGCTACATAGAAAGATTGGAGATGTTATTTAAAATCACCCTTAATATCATAAAATGTGAGCTTGGTTGATACAAAACAAACTATAAAATGGTAAAAATATATTACAAGTATAAGGAAATTATGCAATACATCTTGTGAATCAATATCATGATTGGATTTTGAAGGATTTTACTTAATATTGGTAACCTTAGTTTCCAAAGGTTGAATAACTTGAAGAGTAATTTTCATAGTAGACCCACTGGGATTGACATTTGAAATTTAAGAAGTTGCCAATAGGGATGCAAATACCACATTTATTAATGTATCCATTAAAATCTATAATTGAGTTGAATTATTGTTTTTTCCTATGGAGGATGTAATAATATTTGTTTGATATTTAGGAAAAAATGACTTTAAGACATATCTTATGTCCCCATTAGATGTAAAATTAAATGATGTTCTCAAGGGGAGGGATAATGGGATTGAATTAGTATTAGTTCCATTTAAATATTCATCATTACTAGATGTTAGTGCACGTCTTACAAAGTCATCAATCTAATGTGACTTGTGTGAGAAAGTAGGTGGCACTTATAGATTTTTTGTTCTCCTATCCAAATCTACTGGCCTACTTCACCCCAATGGACCTCTAATCTATCATGAGACCAACTATGGATTTTAAGATTCAATTAAGAATAGGAGATGTGATATGAATCACTTGTTTTGGTGTGATTCGATTTTTGAATTGTATATTTCCTTTTGAATCATTTCCTTTATTTTAAATGATTTGGCTTTTAAATTTTTTATGGATTTTATGATTCCCCCTCCATATGAGTTTGGAATAACTAACATGAGTGATAAAATTGATGTACATTAATGAGATTTATACTTTTTTAAAAGGAGCCTAAGCAACTAGATATATGATTGAATAAACAACTGAGGATTACCTTTAAAACAATATGTAATAACAAGTTTTAACCATGTGTATGATTAGAATGTGAAAGGAAAAATAAGAGAAGAAAGGAGATCAAAATAGATAAGTGTATAAAAGTGGTACAACGAGAAGTCTTGTTTTCTAACTGATCATATGGTAGTGATAAAGTACTAAGGGAATCATGATTGTATAGCCAAGTCACAATAACAATTATCTTGATTTAAGTGTAAAATAAAGAAAATAATCATTATAGAGAAAATAAAAGAATCCATGAAAGAAGTGAATTAATAAACATAAGTTTTGAATTCATGAAAATAATGATAAGAAGCCATAAAAAAATAAAAAGAGAATGAAACCATATAAAACACATAAAGCATAGTATAATGGTCCATGTAAAATATATAATTGAAATCAAGTTTGACTCATAGTCAAAGATATAATATATATAAATGGATCACAAATCCAATCAAAATCATAAAGTAGAATAATGTGAAATAACACCATGTCATGTTCAAAACTACTTATATATTTTACCACAAATATTATCCATAACATCAAAATATATATCGATGAAGGAGAATTTTGAAACTAGCCAGTCTCACAAATATTCATAAAAAGGTGTGCAAAGACTTGTTTTTGTATCATCTCAACTAAAAATGTAGGTATAGTAGATATATAATAATTTTCATGTGGTATCCCATGTGTGGGATAATTAATGAAAATAATGGATGTATCAATAGTAATGGTATTTATGGAGTTAGAAGGAGTTGTAACCAACTGAGAAGGAGGACCCTTCTTGCATGGGTGACCCATAAGAGGATGAATAACTAGTGCTAGTGTCAAATGTGGAAAATTGTGAATATTCTACTAGAGCATGATCAATATGATGTTTACCATATTAGTTCCAAGGATAATATACTTCTCTATATTTAGGAATATACTCTGGTAATATCGTAGGAGGAGTTAGGGTCTTATCTTTGGGTTAAGTAGTGGGTCGGCACAATATGTCAATATACTGACTGAGTTTTTGGTAGTGGATAGAATAAGGGATATTTATCCTTTGAATGTAATAAATATGTCTATTGGTAGACTATAGGGGTCTAATAGTTAAAGGGGTGGAAGAATAATCATGGGGTTGTTGACATCAATGGTAATCTTTGGTCAAATGACCAACATCTCTATGACTATTACAATAAAGTCGATCTTCCCATTGTGTGGTCAAGTGATCAAGTTATGGTAAGGTAAAAAGGCAATCACCAAGGAAAGGGGGAGATGGAGAGAAAACTAGACCATGCTCATCATTAGGTAAGTCTAGCTATACAAGAGGTCTAAGCATAGTGGCTAACATATCTAAAGGAAATAGATTATAAGGGACATGGTATCTAGAAAAATGGTAAGGTTTTTCCCTAGCATGATCCATGAGCATACTCTTGAGGGGATCTACTTTGATTGGATGCATATAAATGTGATTTCTCCATATCTACCTTGAGAATAATATTTTAAAAGTGAGTATTAGTTATTATACAAGGAATGATAGAAGAATAATGAAAATACTAAAATAAAGAAAAGAAATATCTTAAAACTTTAGTGTTTATAGCTTAAATTAATATGGACTAAAAATGGTTCATCTAAATTATAATCATCATAGTTAGTTGTATGTAAGTTGATGGTAAACATAGGAATAGTCTTGTCATTAGAGGAAGCATGATGAATGGAATGTCAAGTTTTGGTTAAGGTAACAGGTATGTAATTAGAAGGTAGCTGATGTGATCAAGGTTGGAGAGAAGGAGCAATTTGGGTGATGATGTGAGGGGAAAGATTAAAGGTTTTGATCTTTAGGCTTATCGCATCTATCTCATAATCATTGGAGTCTAATAGGTTATGTGTGATATTCCTAATTAATTTAGGATGACCATTATAACCTCAGGTGGAGTTGACCACATAGTTGAAGTGTTGAGATTCTCAAAATGGGATAATAAGTAAGGGTTCAGAGGTGGGTATTTTAAATACACCATGTTCTTATAATTATTTAAAATTCTAATGGTTCACGTCCCATTGAATCTTATAAATAGATCCATTGTGAGTAAATTTGACACATTAACATGCATATGAGTTGATTTCCTTCATACAATGAGTCTAAGGTCGATGGATTAAGATATTGTAATAAAGTGGAAAGTTAAATATCATAAATTTCACATGGATGGTAATAGGAGGAATGGTAATGGGAAGTCAAAAATAACCTAGAGGAGGCATTTGTATTTTATCATAGCCTTGGAATTTACTATGTGAAGATTTAAGTTTTCATTAGAAATATCCAAGTGTCTTAATAAAGTCAAGGGAGGAAACACAAGTACCTAAATATTCATCAATTAAATCACACTTAACTTAGATATCACTTATTTAGATGCTAATGAATAAGAGAGGATCATCTGCATGAAGCAATATCTTGTAGATAATCATAAAAGTGATAGGTAACTTAAGTGAGAGATAAGTTTCCTCTATTTCATCAACATGGATGGACATCTGTTCACATTATTGAAGTATACTATATTTATATTTGATAAAGTAGCTTCTTGCCTTATAAGAGGAGGATGAGGGAAATTCACTTCAAAAAATAATTGAATTAGGAAGTTATGATGGTGGGGATAAGTTCTAATTATATTTAATAAGGATATTTGAGATGAAAGATGGGAAATTTATGCAATAGGATCCCATTCATCATAACCCATAGGAGGATTGTTAGATATAGGTGCATAGAGTTATAAGAGCTTCTTGGAAGGAGGGTTGGAGGTATAAATAAAATTATGTTGATATGGTATGGTTAATTTAGGCTGGTTATGAGTGGGATGAGTTAATATAGAGTATGTGGTGGGTGGTTGAGGTATTTCATGTGGTTGGGTAGAGAAAATACTATTATAAGTTTTAAATATGTTGTCTTGTAGTATAGAAGTTGGGTAAAAGTAGACATTATATCAATGGCATGAGATGTATGATCAATTTGTGTAGTTGGAAGTGGTGCTTGTATGGGTAATGGTTCCTCTTACCCTAATTACATGAGGTGGGATGGCTAAGTATCTTGAATGACATGGAATGGTTGAGAGGTGTGATGTGTAGGTGTTGGACTTGAGTCAATGAAAGTAATTTCTCTTCTCATGTTAGTCATATTAATGACATTTTTGTCATTGGTGTTAAGGTCAATAAGATTTTCAATGTTTTTAGTAGTAGGATTAGGTTGATTAATAGTATCTTAGTGGTTAGGAAGGGGATATTTTTAGATAGCTAAAAGAATATTATCTTGGTTTTTATTGAACATTTCATGATCTTTAAAAGCTATGTCATAAATTTTTTTTAAATTTTTGGATAATGGATTCATGATCAAAGTCAAGACCAAGAAGAAAATCCATATCAAGGTTTCATAGTTATTTACAAGTCTATTGATAATGGCCATAACTTGCATGAAAACTAAAGAATTTATTTGGATCATGTAATGATTTCATGGGATGAGTGGGGTCAAGATCTCATCATAGAGGTCTTGTAAGACTTTTTTCAATTTCTCTTACAAATAATGGTTTGTGCACATTAGTGTGGTTGTATTGATAAAATGTGGGAGTAGGATTATAATTATTAGTAGCAGGAGGGGCATGTTCCATGGCCTTTTTAGAGCAATAAACTAGATAGTATGTATAGTGTCATAAGTGTTGATAACACCATCATTGGTTTTATGATGGTTTTAATTTTTTATAAGCATGTGAGTTTCCATTGTAGGTTTAGGAAGTTCAAATTGATGCATGAGGAAGTCTTGTAATTTGGATTGATCAAGAACTTCTTCCAATGTTTTTAAAGAGAGGGTCCTAACTTGATATTATAATTTAGGGTGGAGAGCATTAGTAAATAGGTGGAAGAGGTTTTTATCTACCATATTATTCTCACATTTGTTAGACAAGTTTTTTCATCCTTTGATGAAGGCTTGTGCCATTTCAATTTTGAATTGTTTACAATTTATAAAATGTGCAAAGTTATTTTTGGGAAGATCACTAGTTTGGAATTCTTGGATTAATGAGTTAACCAAGTCTTCTAGGCTAGTGATAGAGTGGGTTTTTAATTGACTATACCAATCTAAATCTTTTCCTAAGATATTTTTATCCAAGAGTTTGGTATCAACAAATTTATTAAGCTTAACCTATTGTTTATAAAGGTTACCAAAAGTTTCTAGGTGTAAGGTAGGATCATTAGATCTATTATAGGTTATGGTGGGGGTGATACCTCTTATATCAATGTTAGAAATTTGAGGTACTTTAAGTTAATTTTGTAAAATTTTGATGTTTTTATTGATAAGTGATATTTTTTGAATGAGGTTACCATGGAAATATCTATGGGTGGGGGGTATTAGTTTTTTGCACTCCCCATGGAACCTAGTGAGGGTGGTTTTAGATATGTACATGATGATTTTGTATTTAAATCATATAATTTGAATTATTGGTTTGAAAATTATTAATTTATTTAAGAATTTGTAAGATAAGTTGATTAGTATGAGAAATATTTTGACTAGTGGATGCAACATGTGATACGTTCATATTATGGGAGGTATTATGAGTTTGTGATTAACTATGAGTGTGTGATGAAGTAGTAGCAAGTGTCACACTAGTGTTATGAGTCTAATTGGTAGAAAATAAGAATTGGTATCATGTTAAAGGATGTAGGTGTTTTTAAGAGGTCCATTATAAGTTGAGATTGCCATGTTCGTAGAAATACTTGACATAAAGATTGAAGAAAACATAGAATATGATGTCATGGTGTGGGAAGGAAACATTATAGGTAGGAAATATTAGGGTGAAAGTAAAGGGGTTCCAAAAAATCCTTGGGAAAAGGTAAGGGAGGGTGAATGGGATTATCCTATATGATGTCCCATCATGAGATTATAAATGGTTATAGTATATTTCCCTCTATGTTGAGGGTTTTCTTTAATGTAAAAGAGTATTTTCATTATGTGTTCAAGATCACACTCATCTTATAAAGAAAATAAAGGTTTAAGTGTTGAGGAAGAAGAGGGAGGAGTCCCATAGTTGGTGATGAAGGTATAAATATGGATAATGCTTTGATCCATGGTGGCTTCCATACTAGGTGTCCTAGGGAACCTATTAGGGTTGGTAAAACTCATCATGTTTGATTGATTCAATTATGTATTATCCTTGAGAAATAAATTCATGATGAAGGAGAGACTATTTTTTTTAAAAAAATTTAAGATCAACTAGTAGGATATAGGGTCTAACTAGTCAGTAGTACATTCTAAGACAATAAACAAAATAAGCTAAAAAGCTAGTCAAATTGGTCGACTATGTTCTACAAATGGTAAAACTAAAAGCGTCTAAAAGACACAGTCAAATAGGTTGACTATTTTTTGAATGGAAATATAACAAGTAGTTTATAAGAGACTAGACCCAATAGAGAGATTATGTTCTATGGGAAAATAGAGACTATAGGGGACACATTCAAGTAGGTCAACTATGGCTAGAGGTAGAGATAGGTGTTGAAAATTATTATTTTAGATGATCTAGTGTTATTGTGAATTATATTTCAAATAAATACATAAATAAATATGATCCAAATGATCTAGTTGTGTCAGGAATCATAAACCTTGCACCAATACTGGCTAATATAAATTTTGCAATACAACATATAATTATCAAAAAGTAAGCAACAAAAATAGAAATCCTAATCCAAGTGGTTATTCCTAAATGTTTTAAATTATGATAATTTTTAGAGTAAATGTCATGGAGAGTCGGCTATAATAGGGAACTGGAAATTCAATCTTATAATGGTTTCAGGTAGTTAAGGCTAAAAGGGATATGTATTAGTGATGCTATTGGATTGGTATTGGGGCCTACCCCCTCACTTCACAATCCCATAATGATAAGGGTGTCACGTGCTTTGAAAATGTATACCATCAACTACATATTTATACTTGGACTTAAAAACAAGTTAGCTTCCCCCTTGGTGATGAAATCTAATTAGGTAGACCAAGAGTAGAATTTGTTTAATGTCTTTTGATGTTATTTGATTTGTAAGTGTGTGAAAATAAAAAATAATGTAAATAAATTGATAAATTAAAAACCTCCTATTTAGTATATATGTGCTAATATAAGCAAGCAATAAACAAAAATTAAAAGTAAATTAATTACTAATCAGATAAGTTAATTCATTTGCTTGAAGATTATAGGGTTGGTTCAAATGACCGTGTATGTAAATAGGACAAAACATAATCAGCTAGGTCAATTATATCTAATGAATCAAGATATAGAATAACATAGTAGAATTAATTGACTAAGTCTTATAGGGAGGAAATCAAGATACATAACTATGTTGAGCTATTTGACTTTATTCATTATAGGGTTATAATTTTATAGATTAAAAACTATGAACAAAGGATTGTAAATGAAGAATAAAAATGACTAAGAAGGTAAGAATGAACATTATAATTTTTGAAGATTCTTAAATTATTGTTTTTATACTATGTTTTTTAGATTATACTTTTTATCCTACTAATAGAGTTAATTGGGTCAATTGAGTATGAAAACCTATATGTAAAGAAGAGATTTAAGTTGAGCCAATCAATCCAGTTACCTGTGGTTGAATATGACATGCATAGAGAAACATAGAGTCAAACAAAACAACTGTGTTAAACCTACACATAAAATGATAGACTGTACCAATATATTCAATACAATAATGTAAAAATAAAATTATATAATAAATGATGATAAATGAAGGTTTGAAGGAAAACCTATAAGGGATAGTTCACATCAGGCTCACTAGAATATATACAATGGAAAGTGAAACTAATATTCAATTCAATTCTATATTAGAGAAGATAAATCATAATAACCCATTTCACTTATTTGTATATTTATAAAATTAGGGTCAGGACCAATATGGATCCAATAGACCAAACTAAGTGGTCTCTTACAACACAATAGTACTAGAGAGGGTTAAAAATCCTATAGTCAAGTAATACCACATAACAACCCTAGCTAGGTCTTATTATTTATTATCACAAGTAAATTAAAATCTAACCTACCACTCACCAGAACATGTGGTACAAAATGGAGGTAATAAACATAAAATTAAACATTCATATAATAACTCTATTCAAATTAATGTAGAAATAATCTAAATGCATGGAGAGAGAAACATATTCATAATCTAACAAATTAAAATCTATCTACTTTAGTAAAGATGAGAAAGAGATAGGAATACTTACCATTGAAGATGAACCCTCTGAGCCTCACACTCTCTATTGGACAAGATTCTTCGTAAGAGGTTGTTATGGTTTGTAAGGACAATAAATATAGGTCAAATATAAGCTACATAACTTCTGTTATGCATCCAAAGAATTTTCCCACAAGATAATATTCATATTTCCAATTATATTATTTAAACCCTAATCAATGTGTCTTCAAAAATAATGGTAAATAAACATATGCACAAATAAATGATTAATTCTCTCTCCTCTCTCTCTCTCTCTCTCTCTCTCTCTCTCTCTCTCTCTCTCTCTCTCTCTCTCTCTCTCTCTCTCTCCTCTCTCTCTCTCTCTCTCTCTCTCTCTCTCTCTCTCTCTCTCTCCTCTCTCTCTCTCTCTCTATAAAATGGTAAAAATGATGTGTTTATTTAGTTTGATCTATCCCTAAACTCTTTCAAAGTTTGTATCAATATATTCAAGCCAATAAACTTTGTTATTTAATTAATAAAGAATTTAGGTCCTAAACTAGGTTGGCTTAGGCTTACCTAATCCCATGACATTATTTATATTTTAATTATAGGGTTAGTCAAGGTTCACTTTATTCAATAACTATCAAGCATAGGTTTTGGCTTAGGTTGGGGCTATTTGAGGTGATGAATTACTTGGAGGAGTGTGCAATGGAGGTGTCAAGGCTTAGGGAAATGCATAAGATAGGTTTGTGTTAGTTTTAAGTAGTGGTACAAGGGAAAAAAATCTTATGAAGCACCAATGGTATACTCATCCCTTCCGTGGTACACCCTTTAAGGCCTACACTTAAAGAGATTGAGACTTGACAAGTTTCTACAAGAGATAAATCATTAGTAATTGATAATGTTTAAAAGCATTGTGTGTATACAAGATATACACTGACATCTACTTTAGAATAGACTAATCTAGTTACCTTATTTATTTAATGAAGGGTGATACTCATTCTGTGCCCTATGAATTAAATATAATTTTCATAGATGCACGAGATCAATAATTGAAGTGCTTCACAGGGTTTTCCAAAGTAAGGTAGATGTAAAATTTGGAGCACACTTGTATCCTATAGTAAGTTGTAAAATATAATATCATAAATGATCTCATTCCTTATATTCTACCACTCCACTTAGTAATTGCACCATAAGGCACCTTCATTACCATATTAGCAATGGTTATAATCTAAGACTTGAAAAGTGGATTCTTTAGACTTCCATTTATCTACATATAGAACCATGTTATAGTAATCCATTTCCTAAATAATAATTTGTGGTGGGGGTGATGTGGTGGTTAACATCTCCATTACCCATGCCATCCCTAATGCCTCTCCATCTCATCACTCTTATTATAATTTTTTATAGTCCTCACCTTGCACACTGTATACACTAGATCCTTTTTCCTAGATATAAATAGGGGTTTCTTCATTTGTGCCCTTATGATCCTCTACTTCATGAATGACTGGTAGTGGATCTTTCCTATTTGTTTTGGATACATAAAAACTAGGTTCTTTTATATTTAATTCAAGTATAACCAATTTTCCGAAATAAATATGTCTTGAGTCCTTTTCCTAGACCTGAAATACTTCATCTACCTTCTTTATCCTCCTTTAGTGGCATTCATAGCATTTTAAACCTAAAACATATCTCTCACATGCGCTTATGATTAGTTTGAAATTTTAATAATTCAATGATTTTTTCCATAATCCCTACTTCCCTTTTTCTAACTGAAAATATTGTATAGTCTCCTTCTATGTCACTTGTTCATGCTTGTTTGAGCTATGTAATCTCTATAAGTTTTCAAAAAAAATGAAAATGAATGTCTAAATCTATTTTATAGGTGGATAAATGTTTTAAATTTATACCCCCCACACTGTTATCCATCACTTCAACCATTAATGCCTCAAATGGTCATGCCTCGACTTGCATTTGACATGCTGGACATTTATTCCATTATGTATTTAATTAATGCATGCCCTATCCTTTCTCTAAGATTTTTTGTTTCTTTCCTGAAGTGCCTGCCATTTATAAAAATTTAAATTTCCCAATATATTCATGATAGCTAACTTTTCATTCTAACCCTCATTTATAATTGTGTTTAATTTGATGTCTTTGTTATGCATTCCTGGTCATGTGATACCTTTTGTGTGTCTCCTTCACATTCCTCCTCTTAAAAAATTTCTTTACATGACATATCTTATACACCTAAATGTATTGATATTTTATATAATTATGCATGATTCTTCACAACCTTTTATTTACGTGATTTTAGCTTAACTAGATTATCCACCCTTAAAACCTACCTTACATTAAAATATGTGCATGGTCCTCCATGTCATAATGTAGTGAAATTTATGTCAAGAAAGAGAGAAATAGAGTTATAAATACCAAAGAGAACCAAAAGGTGCCAAAAATAAATTATAATAGGAATGCAACTAATGTCACTATTATTTGAAAACTAAACTAAGTTTGAAGCTAAAATAGTGGCATATGCCTTATTTAGTGAATTGAAGAACTACATAGAATGGTAGGGATAGATCCAAGTACTATTGAAATGCCCTAGTATGAATTGACCATCTAATATTTTCAACTTGTAGGCACCTATTGGTCAAATATTGTGAATGATAAAAGGACCATTCCATTGTATCTTTAGTTTAACTAGATGGTGCATAAACTTTGAATCATGAACTAAGACATGCATACCAAGATTAAAAAAATTATTTTTGATGTGTCTATCATGTCAAGATTTCAATTTTTATTTTCAACCCCTTGAATCTAATGTGTGAGAATGAGTGATTCATCCAAATAAATTAAAGTCTCCATGTGAGCTTTGAGATATTATTATTTATCTAATCAGCCCATGCACATAATACCTAAGGCACAAGGAACTCCACTGGTAAAACTACTTCAACACCAAAGATAAGGCTAAAAGTAATACTCTTGCTCAACCTTTTATATATGGTCTGATAATCCCATAAGACTATTATAACTCAATCATTCCAATCAATCCACCCAATATTTAAATTCATGGTTATGGTATTATGAAAGACCTTATTGAAGGATTTAGTTATGCCATTGGCTTAAGGGTGGTATGGTGTGATCTTGTGGTATGAAATCATGAATTAAGTTAAGTGGATGCACATTATTTCATTGATAAAGTGAGTGCTACAATCAATTTTTAATACTAATGGTAATCCATACCTTATGATTATATTTTCCCATAGAAATATGGTAGTGGTAACAACAATAAAATCCCATGTGGGTGATGTTTTAACCTAGTGTGTGAGATAGTATGTGGTAGTAATGATGCAACATGTGCTAGTCTATCTTGAATCAAGTTGAATGGGGCCAATAAAATCAATATTCCATCTATGAAAAGATTCATTATAAATTATTAGGTGAATATGCATAACATCCCTTTGTTTTGGTTTACCTACATGCTAATAGATATCACATTGGCACACCTAAGCTTTGGCATCTTTGAATAAGGTGGGATACCATAACATAGCTAGTAGAACCTTTCATGAAGTTACATCACTAGCATAATGTCCTCTTATGACATCCCCATGAACCTCATGAATTAATTCCATACACTTGTGATACATTACACACCTTCCTAATACCTCATCATATCCATGTTTCTATAGGTATCCTCCAATAAGTTAGAAAGGAGTAACATGTAGAGTTAGTTGCTTTTTCTCTTAGGTGCTAAAGTGGCCTATATATAAGCCTTTTGTAAGAAAAATTAAAATTAAATCTAATTATTTGGGCACATTAATAACTTAAAACAAGTATACATAAGGTATATAATACTCTATGGTGTGTGTTGGCTCACTAGCATCAGTGCATGAGAGGTTGTTTGGACCAAATTAACTTTGCCTAGTTTCATGACCATGGAGAACTAGAACACTTAAAAGAGGAAAATCTAATAGAAAATGTATCCATGAAATAATATATTATTTACCAAATAATTGAACAATTTATGATCTATATATAATATGAATGGTGTGTCCAACAAGTATTAACAAAACTTCTGGAGTGCATAAACCATGGAGAAGGCCTCACAATATATCATAGATTAGTTCCATTCCATAGTGTGAGATTATATAAATAAAATTAAATAAGATGGTCAAGGTTACCCTAATTTATTTGTGTAAGTATAGTGACTAATACCATTCTTGAAGTGAGGACATGCACATGAAAATGCTTGGTCTAGTTCAAGAATTAGAAAATGGGTGTATTCACCAGTTTTTCATTCAGAGCCTCAAATTCTTATTGGTGTTGAATGGTCCATAGGAATATGCCATTGTGTTCAATTAGCACTTTCATTAGTGTTACTATGTTAACATAACCTCAAAATAAATTTTTATAGTAACCCATAGGACCAAAGAAGGCATGGACCTTAGACTAATTTAATGGAGATGTGAGTTAGACAATGACCACAATTTTAGATTGATTCATGAGTAAGCCATCCAAATAAACAACATATCCCAATAGAAACTTAAATGGGGTGTAAAATATGCATTTATTTATATTTTATAATATCTTAAGCTATAAAAAATGCTCAAGAATGAGGCATAAATTATTATAGTGTTCAAGCACTAAACTATGCAAAATCTAGTCATCGAAGTACACCTAAAGAAACTTATGAATGAAATCATTGAAATCTTCCACCACAATACATGAAAACAATATTGGGGCATTATTGAGGAAAGAATTCAAAATTATATGTAAAATGACCCCATTTAGTTTCAAAGGTGGTTTCTACTTTTACTTCCTTGGTAATTTATACTTAGTGATATCTATAAAAGCCATTGATGAAGGTGTAGATCTCACACCCAACAACACCTTCCAAAATTTCCTCTATGAAAGCTATTGGGAATGGGTCCATTACACATACAACATTTAGTAGCATGTAATCTACACAATGCTAATGTGACCATCCTTATTGATGTTGACAACCATTGGAATAATTGATTCATATTCATCAATGGGAGTAATAACTCTAGTGTGTAGGATGCTATCAATTTCCTCTTTATCTCAAGCACATAGATTTGGATTCATTCAATATGGATGTTTTCTCATTTTTCAAACTAATTCAACTAATTTTATGTTCATCTTTCCCAATGATGGATGTACTACCTTAATTTCTATGTAGTTTCATGGTAAAATGTCTTGATACTCCTACAAGAGTTCATTTTTTTGGTGAACTTAGCCTTAGACTAGTAATTAGCCATAGTGGCCATTTTGGGTGTGTCCTCCATACCAATATTGATTTAAACTATTTATAGTAGCATATAATATTATTTATACTTAGACTACATCATATATCTAACATCATATACCTCTTATTCCATATGAAAATTTAAATGGTTGAATTCTAGCTCTAGTAGATCAACATTGGTACCCTCATCAACCTGATATATGACCTTTTTCTTGCCCTTATAGAACTATTCCCAATGGTCATATTATGATTGGGAGTCCAGTTCCATCTAAGCCATGGTAAGAGTATGAGGTTCGTAGAAGATGGATCAATTATCCATAATTATGACATGCATGTGTTATATTTAGTCTTTATTGATGCCTGATCTCATACAACTACCTAACAAATTACTTATATAGATAAATTTTCATTCATTCATGGTGAAGAAAATGAATTTTTTTAAAACAAACCATGTGTGATGTGCCTCAAGGTATCTGTCTCCCTATATTTATCTTGATGGATATACCATACTCTATCCTAGGCATGTAAAGTACCATAAAAATCATTAATTCGTAGGGATTTTGGTAAAAATGTGTCCTCAAAACTCTAAAGTGTTTCACATGCCATTACATGGTCTTCAAGGGAATCAATTCCTTCATATATCAAGGTGGCATGAATTTGGTTTTCAGGGTATAAGTGATAATACATGGATTCATGTACTTATTCTCATGTGTGAAAATGGTATTAATGGGTATAACAACATTGAGCAATAGTTCTTTGAAAAAAAAAATTAGTGTGTAGTAACATTCACCTACATCAACATAATAATCTTATAGCTATTTCAAATACTCCCTAACCTCAATTTGACCATGGAATTGAGGTGCATGGCCCAACCTCAATCATGGTAGACCAATGCAGTAAACATTCTTCTGGCATTAGGATAAATTTAGAGGGGATCTTAGGTAGTTATTAAGGACACCAAAGATGTTCCTTATCAAATAACATACACCTTGAGCCCATTGGTCACAAGTGATAATGGTAGTGTCATAAATATACTAGACATCTTACCATCATAATATGCCATCATGATTAGGATCCCAATTTTCATTTCCTTAGGTAGTGATGTTATAAATTGTATTTACATCCTCATCAATGTCAATGGGTTCAACAAAGGGGGATCCTCAGTCATTATTTATAGAAATGACTATGCATCAAGTGTCATTCTCAAATTTGATATAATAGTTTATGAAAACAAGTCAACATTGTTTACATAGCACCAAGGTCAACCTAGAAAATTATCATATTTAGCAAGATCAATCACTTAGAAATCACCCTTAAATGTGACACTGAAGATGTTAATGATGTCATATTTAAGAACACTAGTGGTCAGTGTGCAAGTGTTTTTAACCATGAATAAAACATGAGAGTAAGGATAACAAGTGGAGTGCCATATTTTTTCATGTATCATTCGTCAGGACATCAAACTTTATGTCAGTGTCTACCAAGATATCACAGATCATCTAGCCATCAATGCATGCATTGACAAGGACCTATTTGTCACATTTTGGTTTTGTTTGAATATGGGTCTCTAGTCATAATGCATGGTTGAAATGATGATCCTCCAAAGGATTTATCATTTGTTTTCATAACCAATTATTGAAGAAGGAGATGATTTCTTCATTAAGGAATATTTTTCATATCTCTGAGAAATCATCATGCCCTAAATTTATGGGCACCATATTTATTTGTATCTTGGCCCACATGTTATCATCCTTGTCTTTTAAGACCTCAGTTTCAACTTGTAGTTCTCATACCAAGGCCATTGTGTCATAAAACACTTTTTTATGATGTTTATATTCTAGATAGTGTTGCACATGAGTTTATTCACATTCAACCTTTTGATCATGTGGATTTGAAATTAGGTGGGAATGAGTTCCATGCGAAGTAGTAATATTTAAATTGGACCCAGCTAGTGGAGTTTTAGAGCATGGTCTTCACTGATCATTTAGATTTTTCTCAACACATTTCATCTTCATTCCCTTATCTCTCCATTATTTGGTAGTAGAAACATACAAGTCTAGGCATTCTTTCAGTTGATGCTCATTTTTATAAAAGGTTCATGATGAATAGATCATGCTATCACTTGGTATTGGTCTATATATTTGCACTTGTAACATGTCCTAGGTGTAATGTGACCACTTCCTTGTCCATTGCCACAACCTTTGCCTTTAAAATATTGACTTCCACTAGTCGCTTAGGTGTTACCTATATAATTTTAGTGAGTACCTCACATGCATGCTTTGGAAATATCATTAATGACCCAAAATTCACTAGTACCATGTGTATAGGACTCACATATTCTATAATATAGTGATACTTTGTATTTTATGTCATGTTAAACCAATGGATAACTCCTTTCATCATGATCTTCTTTAAAAAATTTATAGTATTGTTTTAATACAACACAAACATTCCACTATGGATTGTTATTCCTATTATGATCCTCCACTTCGCAGTCAATACATCACATGATATTCCATGTTCCATGGGCATTATTGGTCATGAAATTATCTAAATGATAATCCATAGTATCAATATAGGCCTCCAATTATGGTTTCATTCCCATATCTATACTTACCATAGATTCGACATGGAAAGAAACTTATAGTGCCCCATATGGTTCAATGAAAGTCTTTTAAGATAAGGCACATTTGAATAGAAGTAATAAAATTCCCATAAACCATTGAGCATGTTGTATTGGATTAATCTCAATTTATAGCTTCAAAAGAATCATTTTAAAACATGCATCATATACATGCCCACCCTCAGTGAACTCTTTCTTCATATCTTTTAAGGCAACAATACTTTGCTACTCAAACATAGAGATATCAAATTCTTGAAATAATGCAATCTCCAATAGTTCATAATTTACAATAGCTTATTGAGGATTAAAATTTTAATACCATTTTTTGAAACATCTAATAAATTAGTATCAAACTAAATTACCTTTTTATTAGTATAAGTTATACCCCACACCTTCCAAAAGAGTTCACACTTGTGAACAATTCTACTACATTTTGACACGTCAATATTCAAGTAGGTAAAGTGTCATTTCATAGTAGATTATAAGTATACTAGGTGGTTGTAGTATAAATTACTATGGTACTCCTATAGTTCATCATATAATTTGTGGTTGAGGTCTATAAACTCCTCCTAATCTAACTCATGACCCTCTTTTAGCTCTAGTAGAACCACCATTCGTACTATCTACATGTAGCAATAATTATACTAAGAATATTAAGGATTTAGGGAGTTTGATTAGCATTGTTGGGCATGTAAGTTGACCACTACTTACATTTGGTCCACCTATAACTACAAGGTGATCCATATTATTAATTGTAATGGAAAAGTAATGGTTAATGGTAAATAACTATTTTGAACCTACACTCCTATAAATTCCTCTACAGACTCAGCTTTAAATTTGACTTCAAATTTTGTACTGTCAATATCCTAATTTATTACAATAATTCCATCAAACTCAAATGCATGAGCATACATTAAGGTGGGGGAATTGGGCCTATTTTTATTGGGTTATGCTATCATCAATGCTTATTCTACTCTTTTTATGTGTACTTATGCTAGTGAAGGGTGTGGGACCCATGGTTAGGGAGTAATCACCATGCCTTTATACCCTCTTACAAATTCCCATGACACTTACTATATCCTCTCATTTGACCTGGGGATTTTTTCTTCTCATAGCCTTATGGCTAGCCTCATCATACTTATTATTCCATAGTTATCATTGATCAACTTCCATGATAAATTACCTATCCTATACCAATGCATACCCCTCCATTTTTGCACCAATCATTTTCTCATGCATGAGAGATTTTATCTATCAATGGGGAAGTTATCAAATCCAGAATTAACCATAAGTTTCTTAATTTAGAAAAAAAAATGATTGAGATACCTCTTCCATGATTCTATATGGAAGTTGAATTATTCTTCTAGACAAGAGTATGTAGAGACAACATATTCCAAAATTTAGTTATTGAGTGTTCCTTATTGTAAAAAAGGGAAAGTTAAGTTGATCTAAAAATCAATCCTAGTGTGGATAAGATAAATCAAACTAGTTTTTCCACTTATTGGTACATTTAAATAATCAAGGTGATTGATGAGCCCATAAAATGACTTACTATATCCATAAAATAACATCCCTTTTCTTATATATGAAGTGTATCTAAATATAGTTTTTGAACTTATGGCTTATTTAGAATGAAATAGTAGGTATATATCATTGTTATGTCTTTGGAATTATTTTTTATCTATAATTAATGATTATTGAGAAAAACTATGTCAATGGGTGTATACATAGTTCATACTAATCTAGGAATGACTCAAAGTATGAAGAGTAACCATTCAATAATAATTTTAGAGTAGTATTAGCATCTTCTACAATAAGATCTAGTATTTTAGTCAAGTTATGGGCACTTATAGGTTTGTTTTAGACTCCCAAAGTAGCTACAAATTACAACAAGCTTGTTATAGTAGCTATGGATTACAATAGTCTTGTTACAATAGCTACAGATTACAACAAGCTTACTATAGACCAATTATGGATTGTAATAAGCTTGTTATAGACCAACTATATATTACATCAGACTAGCTATAGACCAGCTATGGATTACATCATAGTAGCTATGGATTATATCAACCATTTATAGATTTTAGCAAGCTTGCTATGAATTTCAATAGACTGATACAAATTTTAATAGAATTGCTATGAACTTTAACAAAATTGTTACAGACATGTTTGTAAAGTATTTTTAGATGCATTCTAATGTTCCATCTATCATGAAGGATCCTTTTTATTTTGATTCTTTCTTTCTTTCTTTCTTTATATATATATATATATATATATATATATATATATATATATATATGTTTCTATGTATAGATTTTCTATTATATATTGTATTCTAATATAGATTTATGTAATTTATTTTCAAATAATTAGCTCTCTCCATATTTGGTGGAGATTAAGATTAGGCAGTAATAGATTTCTTTATTAGAATAAATATCTCTTTCCATATTTTATGGAGATTTCATTTGGCTGTGGAAGGTTGCATTTATAATTTGCTTCCAACCAACACCTGATTTAAAAGGAAAAATCAAGATACTCTATCCTATCTCAATCTCCATAAAATATGGAAAGAGATATTTATTCTAATAAAGAAATCTATTACTGCCTAATCTTAATCTCCACCAAATATGGAGAGAGCTAATTATTTGAAAATAAATTACATAAATCTATATTAGAATACAATCTATAATAGAAAATCTATACATAGAAACACACACACACACACACACACACACACACACACACACACACACACACACACACACACACACACACACACACACACACACACACACACACACGTGTGTGTGTGTGTGTGTGTGTGTGTTTCTATGTATAGATTTTCTATTATAGATTGTATTCTAATATAGATTTATGTAATTTATTTTCAAATAATTAGCTCTCTCCATATTTGGTGGAGATTAAGATTAGGCAGTAATAGATTTCTTTATTAGAATAAATATCTCTTTCCATATTTTATGGAGATTGAGATGGGATAGAGTATCTTGATTTTTCCTTTTAAATCAGGTGTTGGTTGGAAGCAAATTATAAATGCAACCTTCCACACCCAAATGAAATAATAAATCAATCAATATAATTTCTTCTTCCATTATTCTTAGCAATCCATCTGAAACTTGTGTTCTAAAATAATTCTCTTCTAAATAATGAGCTGGCCACTCATTCCAAGGAAGTTGGATACATATTTTTATTTTATTTTTTTATTCTATAATTACCATTTCCCTGTAAATTCTTATTTTATTTCTTTGTTGCTGTAATCATTTATTTTTATATAGTTTGTGTGAATTTGCATGTGTTTTATTTATTGTCATTTATTTTCAATTCAAAAACTTACTTTCTACAAGTGTGTTTTAATTTCATGAAAGTGTGATTTAATTTTATGTAAGTGTGATTTGATTTTTGTGTGTGATTTTCAATTCCGAAAAATGTGATTTTTGATTCCTACAAGTGTGGAGTATGATAGAAGGAACCATTTACCAAAGATCTCTCTCTTCTTTTTGCATACAAGCTTTAGACTCCAACCCTAGATTAGCATCGTTAAATTAAAAATATTGACAACACCCATTATTTTTAGTGCCATTGTTATGGAACCATGCTGTTATTAGGAGATTAAATCCACTAAGGAGATTCCTAGTGAGTGGGAATTATTCTTTGCAAATTTTGTGACAAGAAATATTAAGTTAATGGTTTCTTTAAGATTTTATTTTTTGAAACATAGATTAAAATTTATTTTTCTAATATTAGGCATTATATTTTAAAATCAATACTAACATTGTTGTGTATAAAATAACAACCATTAACATCATGAAGAGAGATCTAATTGTTAATGCAGGTTGGAAATGAAAATATGAAACAACCAACAAGATGAAGGGAATAGCTTGTTGCATAAGTTTCTATAGTTATTCATAATGTAAAATCTAAAATAGATACTTATGTGTCTAACATTCATATTTAAAGAATGATTATGTTTTTAATTAGTTAGATCAACTATATATGGTGGTGTGAAAACCTATACAAATATAGTTGTAGCTTGTCTAGAATTGCATATAATGGATCACACATATTTTTAGATGATTCTAAAAAAGTTGCATGCTGAGAAACAGGTAAAAACCACTACCAAATCATTCTCTAAGTATTTTAAATCACCTCATACTTACATTCCTGCAATAAAAATATTTTATTATTTTTTGTTTAATTAAAAAATACAAACAGTTTCCAACAAGATAAGATTAAATGTCAGATTTTGATTGTCAACAAATTTTAGAAAGAGCTAAAAGTTATGAAAAGATATATAAAGTATAAATAGATATGTCATTGTAGGTAAAGAGAATCATGCTACTGGTCTCTACTGAAATAAAATGGTCTACAATCCAACCTATGTAATTACTAAAGGTAGACTCCTGAGCTAGAATTATGTGGGGTATTTGATCTCATAGGTAAGCACAATTTATTTATAGAAACAATTGATCAAGAAATTGAAAGGTTAAAAGATGTATGTTATGTTGAAAATTAATTATTTTTCAAACCAAAATCTTGGTGATTTTATCTAGTAAAAAGTTGCATGTAGAATGATTTCATATGGTTGACCAATCTATATGCATGATAAATGGTATTTTTTGCTAATCCATGTCATGGCTTAGAGATATTCATATAAACAATCACCAAATCAAGTCAATTCAATGGATAGAGAGATTCATGCAAATATTCATGGACTGAACATATAAATACGACCTTTTAGAATCTTGCATGCAATATCTCCATGTATATAAAGTAATTTTGGATGAATTTCATGTGAGTCAAATTGATTAAATGACTTAAAAATATGCATTCAAGGCAAATCATGTCAGAAGTGGAAACATTTCATGCAACAACTTTGTCATCCTATGGATATAGCTCTAAATTTTGTGTGAGTCAATAGCCATATTTAAAATTTGTTAGTCTTACATAAATAATTGGTTTTATTTCTAATTTTTATCATGTATAGTTTGTTCTTACATTGGATGATGTAAATATTTCAAATTCTACTTTCTCTTAGATTAATCGCTAAGTCTATACTAAATTTTTATTTCTAAGATTCTTTCTAAACTATAGCAATAATGGTTGATAGAAAATATCAATTAAAATACTTAGGATATTTAATAACTTTGATCTTAGGAATAGATGTTTATTTTATCTTTTGTGTTTCTTGTTAAATCTGCATGGATGAGAAAATTTTGTAGAAAAAAATGAAAGTCTAAAAAATAAAAAAATAAATCAGACTTACCTTTTATTCCAGACTAGCATGCAAATAAGGACTTCAAATTCACATATAGTCATATGAGACCAAGTGTTTAACAAATTTTTAGTATTGTATACTATAAATTAGTAAGAATTACATGTTTTTAGTAATCTATCTCAAATAACATGAAATCATTAAAAAATCTTCAACACAAAGCAAATATGTGGTTATAAAAATGGTAAATTGAGCCTAGATTGAAGGGGCTCCAACACTCAACCCTGACCTATATCATGATAGAGAGCACACAAGGGGAATTTCCCCTTGACCCCACTAGGGGTTGCTACCCCCAGACCCCCACTTTTAATTTCACAATGAATAATAAGATAGTGAAAGAGCTTGTTTAGAATGACATAAATCTAGAATATGTTGTAAATGAAGAACCCAAAATTTTTAGTAGAAAAAAGAGGAATATAAAATCTATTTGCAACAAGGAACTCAAGGACCTACAAAATTTAGTTACTAAGTATTTTTTTTTGTTTTCTAGTTTCCATAAAATAATTTAGCAATGTAATTTTATCTTCCATATACAAAATAATAGTTAGTATTTTCTGCATAGTTCATAATAAAAAAGAATTGATGACATTTCATTTCACTCATTTTCATCCATATTCAAGAATTACCTAAACATGTATGTATTTGTATAATAATAGAACTTTTATGAGGAAGTTCTTATTCTCCATGATTAAATCCTATTAAAAATAATGTTAATTCCTTAACCATCAATCATTCCTACATACACTGAACCACATTCTTCCGTATACATTCAAATGTTCATCTTAACATTCTATTATTAGAATTTATACTTCTTTGACATTGCTGATATTATGCTTGTCCAGAAAATATTTGTTTGTTTTTGGTTCTTATAAGATACTTTCATTACAAGGAGTCATTCTAGAGATGAAAATTTTTGCCCATGACTTAAGCAAGTAGTTGATAGATTATCATAAGTTATCTTTGACAGATAGAATGTAGTAGAATCAACAAGATGAATGCTAAAGAAATGTTAACATAAATAAAATTCTATGCTACATTTTCAAGCAGTATGAAGATGCATAGAGTCTATAAGCTAACCTTTTCCCTATCATCAATTTTCTTAAAAAAAATAAAAATAAAAAAACTTAACAATGAAAACTATCGAGTGTTGTTGGAAGTCTTGGTCTGAAAACTAGTTTGTTGATAGACCAACTGTTGAAATAAAGAGCCTTGATTAAAAAAGTAGTTTACTAGCTAGTCAAGGGAAAAAACATAAAATAAGAAGAATATAATTTGTCTAATAGAATAGTTGAAGAAACTTTCTTCTTGGTTACTTATATCTATGCTCTTATTTTTTTATCATAAAAGGACTATACTTTCATCCACACTTTTTTTCCAACATATTTCACTTTGGTTACCATGGAAGTAGCACTGAAGACTAAAGGTAGGCCATAATGTTTTAATTTACTATTTTACATATAAATTTCCTTATGAATTTTATTATTACATGAATATCTACTCTTGCAAATAAATTTATTCTAGAGAAATGGACAACTTTCTATCTGATATGTGTATTCTCATCTCACTTCATTCATTTGGTATGCATGAGGACATGCATGAGCTTAGCTGTGGAGGAGGATAATAAATTCAAAGATATAATAATTAAGCTTATCTAAACAAACAAAAATAGTTTGATCTTGATCATGGTACATAGTTTTGAAAGGAACAAGATTTTTTTTACATCAAAAGTTGCTTTGTGATTAAAAAAATATGTGTAATCATAGCTGGAAATTCTCAACACAAGAACCTGTGTCAAAAAGAATCTAAGGACAGTAGGAAAAAATATCCCCACAAGAACCTATCTTTAAATGCCAATTTTCATTGACCACTTTTGCTTGATATTTTAAAATAAAATTTTCATTAGACTTGTACCAATGCAGTTAATCTGGGAAGCCCATTTGACTTATGAAGCTAAGTCTAACCCATGCATATGTACCATGATGTTTTAAACAGTGGTATGCATGATGAAATGCATGAGTTAAGTGTGGGGGAGATGATGAGCCCATAAGTTGGCTCATTATATCCATAAAGTAACATCTTTTTTATTGTTTATAAAGTGGATCTGAATGTAGTTTCCAAACTTGTGGTTTGTTTAGAATGAAATCATAAGTCTATATCATGGTTGTCTTTAGAATTCTTTGTTAGCTATTACTAGTGATTATTGGGGAAAAAGATATCAATGAATGCAGACACAGTCCATACTAAGTTAAGAATGACTCAAAATGTGAAGATTAACCTTTTAAGAAAAATGTTGGAGTAGTATCATAATCTTCTATAAAAAGATTCAATATTCTAATCAAGTTATGGACTCCTACAGGTTTGTTGTAGACTCCCACTATGGATTATAATAGGCTTGTTATAGTAGCTACGTATTAGAACATGATTATTAAAATATCTATGAATTATAATAAGATTTTATAGACCATCTATAGATTACAACATGTTTTCTATGGACCAACTATAGTTTACATCAGACTATCTACAAATTAGTTATGGATTACATCAGCCAACTGTAGATTTCAGCAAGCTTGCTATGGATTTTAGTAGGTTGCTATGGATTTCAATATAATTTATATGAAATTCAACAAAATTATTGAAAACATGTTTTTAAAATATTTCTAAATGTATTCTAATTTTCCATTTATCATGAAGAATGCTTTCCATTTGGATTCCTTCTATATATAGGTTTTTATGTATAGATTTTCCATTGTAGATTATATTAAAATATAGGTTTATGCAATTTATGTTTGAATAATTAGCTCTCTTCATATTTGGTAGAGATCAAGATTAGGTAGTAATAGATTTATTTATTAAAATAAATATCTCTCTCCATATTTTATGGAGATTGAGATATGATAAAGTATTTCAATTTTTACTCTTAAATATGGTTTTGGTTGGAAGCATAAAATTAAAAATGCAACCTTCTAAACTTGAATGAAATAATCAATCAATCAATACAATTTCTCATTCCATGATTCTGAGCAATCTATCAAAAACTTGTGTTCTAAACAAATCCTCTTTTGAGGAATGAGTTGGCCACTCATTTCGAGGAATATGAATCAATGTATTTTTATTTTATTTCATTATTCTGTAATTATCATTTTGTTGTAAATTCTTATTTTACTTTTTTGTACTATAATAATTTATTTTTATATAGTTTGTGTGAACCTATAGGTGTTTTATTTGCTATCATTTATTTTTATTTCAATAATTTACTTTTTGCAAGTGTGTTTTAATTTCATGCAAGTATGATTTAATTATATGTAAGTGTGTTTTGATTCTGTAAGTGTGATTTTCAATTTGAACAAGTGTGATTTTCAATTCTTTCAAGTCTAGAGTGTGATAGAAGGAATAATTTACCAAAGATCTCTTTCTCCTTTTACATACAACCTTTAAACATTAGCCCTAGATTGACATTACTAAATGAAGGGTATTGACAACACTCATTAATTATGACTAATATAGATCTGTTAGACCTAACTAAGGGGTCTATTACCACACGATATCACTAGAGAGGGTTTTAAATCCTCTATTTAAGTAATACCACATAATAACCCTATCTAAGTCCTATGCTTTCTTATTAAATTAAATTAAAATGTAAAGTATATATAATCTAGTTCTCACCAAAGTTTATGACATAAGTAGAGGCAATAAAAATAAACATGCAAAGAAGAACTCTACTCGAGCCAATGTAAAGTTAATCCTTATGCATGGAAAGAGAAATATATTCATAAACTAACACATGTAAATATATCTACTAATAAAGAGGATCAAGATTTAGGAATATTTACCCTGAAGACCAACCCATCAAGACTCAATCTCTCCCTTGGACAATGGTAATTTGTAAGACATTGTTGTAGTTCATAAGGATAATAAAGATAGTCAATTCTAGGGTGCATAACTTCTTCTATGCATCTAAAATACTTTTCCCATAAGATAATATTGTTCTCTCTAAATAAATTGTGAAACCCTAAGCAATATCTCCTCAAGTAGAATGGTGGATAAGAAGATAAAAAAAATAAATGATTATCTCTATTTCTCTCTAATGAAATTGGTGAAAACAATGTGTTTATATAGATATGACCATAAACTATTCTAAATTTTTATATGACATATTTTGCCTAATTGACCTGGTTATTTAATAAATAGAGTAGTTAGGTCCGAGACTAGGTCGACTGAGATAGCCTAGTTTTGTAACATGCTCAGTTTTTAGAACAAGGTCAACCCATGTCACTTTATTTTGTAAACAAAAAAATATATTTTGGCTTAGGTAAGAGCTATTTTGGGTAGTGAATTATTTGGGGGAGTGTGTAATATAGGTTTCAAAAACATAGATAAAATGTATAGGATAGGTTTGTGTTACTTGCAAGTGGTATAGGGAATAATAATATTGTGAAGCACTAATGGTTTGTCCATCCTTTTCTAGTGCACCCTTTAAGGCATGTAATCAAAGAGATTGAGTCTTGATGGATTATTAAAAGAGGGAAAACACCAGTAATTGATAGAGTTTTAAAATATTATGTGTATAAATATTCTCCATTTAAAGATCATCACATATCATGCAGTTATAACATAGGATGGTGCTTTAGAAAAAGAATATAGTAAGACACAATTCTAATATAATTAAATTAAAATAAGAAGTGAATAATATAAATAAAAGGATAGAATTGAAAAATACATAATTTTACTTACCTTAATGTTGTAGAGTAGGAAGGAAGTCTGAGAAATGTGAAGGTGTCTAATGTAGGGAAAATTAGGCAAACCTGTAAAATAAGCAAAAAAATAAAAAAATATACAAAATATACATGTATGTGGAAAAATTCTCTATGATGTCATAATTATAGAACATCTTTTAGTTTAGAAAAAGATCTAGTAGAAACAAAGTTATGAGTAAAAAATGGAATTTATTGGTAAATAATTATGAATAGTAATTAGAAATAGGGTGAAAAATAATTCATTTATTATTTTTACTATTCAAAGAAAATATTTCTCTAAGAGATCTAGTTAAGCCCAGAGATCAACCATGGTGATGATATCATAGCTTTGATGTGAAGGACACTTAGTAGACACAACCAATATAGCTCAGGTAAGTGGTGCATTAATTTCAAAATTTTTGGTAATTTTAATTGAAATTAAGCTAGATATATTAAATTAGATATTAGAGGAAATGTAGATACCAAAAATTGCCCTAAGAATTTTTTAAGTAGACTAGAGACACAAGATGATAATGGGTAGGAAATAATTAGATCAATAAATGCCTAAGGCATTTATGGTAAATGGTTAAAAATTCATCGTAGTTTTCAAATAGAGACAACCAAGTTGACTCAGATAAAAAAGACGAGAGGAATCAAGGTAGATGTTTACATAGTAGAGGGATGATTTAATACTGTTGGGGGTAGATGATTTTGTAGTAGAGGGTTGACTTAGTTATAAATATAGACATGGCTGACATATTACATTATGGCTAATGTAGTATGTATTAGGGGTCGATAGAGTTTATTAAATGAGGATAGATATATGGCATAAGGCTAATATAGTATGCAAAGGATTGTAAAGGGTTGATTTATTATTAAAATGTCTAATTATGTTTATAATAATGGGCCAATTACATAACATAATGCTGACTTGGTATGGTAAGAGGTGATAAGGCTTATTTAGTTAGTACTAATAGGGTCAACTCTATAGGAAAAAAAGGTGATAAATAGAAAAAATAGGATGATGATGTAGTTAATTTTTAGTATTTTAATAATTTTTAAGAATTTACTATGTTATTGCTACATTGAAATCTAATACATTCTTTGTTATTTGATAATTTTTATAGAGATGAAGAATATTTTTCACTTGGTTGATGTATCACAGCTACCAAATTTGTTAGAGCGAATGTCATATGTGGTTTAGTCTCAACTAGTTTCCCTAGGGGAAACAACAAAAAACATATATACATATAGAGGCAACATGAAGATGAGGAAGATCATGCTCAATTTTGATGTTTTTATCACATTCTTAAGAGCATGGAAATGACTTATAAACACTTTCTAATATGAGGTATAGGGAGATACCATAGAGGTGGGAATCACCTTGGAGGATACCCATTCCTTTCTTGGACATCTTATTGTCATGACTCTTATAATATGTGATTAATCAAATGTGGAGGATGAGAGGCGAGTGTTAGCTCGTTGGGTGATAAGATCATAGAGGATTTACCCTAGGTTGTGGGTTAACTTGTTTTATGTGTTTATCTTAACCATTCCAGATATTAGGAAGGCCATGATGGGATTTATGATAACAGCTATGTTATGTGATAATTTATATCAGAAGGTACCTCCATATGTGGTATCCTTATGTTAGTCCATACTAGATTAGGGTACCTTGTATGATCTAGGCTCTATCATTTGGTTGTACATCATGTATGATATGTATGGTATGTTGACCTAGGGGTTGAGGACTATGGGCCTCATCATTTTATTGATTTATTGGATTTAAGTGAGGTTCCATATGTATCATTTAGTTAGGTTTCCCCATATGATCAATGATAGGTTACCTTGGGTGTTACGATGGAGGTAGGATCATGTAGTGCATGACAAGCCCCATGTCCTAGTTCTATAGACTATTACACAAGGGTAGATAGTGTGTAGCCTTATATGGATATTTTGGCCATATGGTTGACTTGAGCTATCATTTATATAGTTTTGGTATGAATTTATATCATGAACCATTATAATTCATGGGTGGATCCACATCTAATAACTTGTAAACCTAGATAGCTAGGCCTACCACATCTAGAAACCCTTATAATAGTGCCTACTTATTGGGCATGACATTCTATATATCTAAGAGGGAAAGGGAGTGTAGAGATTCATATAAAGATACCTATCATTAGGCCTTGATGAGAGAGATCATGGGAACATTAGGCACAATAGAAGAAAGTGATGAAGCTTAGTGTAAATGATGTTATCATTATGGATGATGAGGGTGATGATATAAGAGAGGTGGTAACAGAGCCACAATAGAGGTGACAACAACTATCTTGAGATCAGAGGAGATAAATGCACCATTATAAAGAGGGCCACAAACATAAGTGGTCACAAATGGATATCTTATGTTGGCTACTAGACATAGCTAGATGATAGAGAAGTAGGTGAGGACAGAACTATAATGGGAATGGGTAATGACTGTAGGTTTTTCACTTGCATAGATGTAGCCAAGAGGGGAGGTTCTTGGTGGTTTATATGATAGGGATGCTATGGTTGGTGTCATCGAAACTAGTAATTAATTATTTAATTAATCATATTTTTGGTATAGATCACTAATTGAATTTTTGTTTATGTATCTTATATATATATACATGGTTTTAGATATATATATAGATGAGATCTGATGTATATTTGGTTTTTATTTTATAAGAACTATTTCAAGATAAATCACATGGGGAGCCATAATTGTGGTTTCACACCATTATATTATGGATGGGGTGTTGTCTTATTTTGAGCCATCTACCCTAGTAGACCCTATGGTACAACCTTCCTTATCTTATGATAGTAGTTGAGATTGGTTGGGGATGTTTATTGATAATTGTAGGTGCAAGGAGATGGATTAAAACCACATGTAAGATTAGGAGAAGGAGAGGATCAAAAATGATAGGAATTAGCATAAGAGTGAGCCACCCATATGGTGATTACCACAGATCTTGGACATGTGAAAGCCTAGCTAGCCAATCTATAGGGATAGGTCAATGGCTTGAGATACCATTATACCTCATTACAACATACCATTCAGAGGGGTCAGTCATAGGAATCCAAGGGTATCATGGCTCAATCACAAGATAAACATGATAGAGCATAGCCTTTGAGTTGTATTTATTACATTTTGTATTATATTATATCAAACTCATGGTATATATATTTATATGGACATTTATTAGTCAATGAGTTGTATTTATTTTTTATGGATGGATGTATAGATGTATTTAATTTATAGCACATGTATATTACTTTTGTTGTATATGATATGGGAAATATGCTATGTCAGTTTTCTTTTCTATAATTATGTGATGCACATGCATGATTAAATAGCAAAATAGAATTATTTGGAGAAGTATAAATAATCATTAAATGTAATACACACTATATTAAGATGGGAAAATTATAAAAACAAACTATGAATAAATATAATAAACCAAAATGATAAAGAAAAAAGTAGAAAAATGTTTTCAAAACCATGTACAAGTAAAAATTGCACCAAATTAAAACAAATATAATTCATAGTATATAAAGTTGGGAGATATGAAATTTTGTAATAAATTGGTAAACGTGTTGTAACAAATGAAAAGAAGACTAATGAATAATAAAGTTAATCAATCTTAATAAATCAAGATGGGAAGTATGAAAAGAAAACAAATGTAAGTGTAAATCAAATTAATCATACTAGATCAAAATGGGAAGTATGAGTAAAAATGGTTATAATCATACACACAATCACAAAATAAAAAGATAAAAGTGAAGTGTTTATGAAGTAAGTATAAACCTTACTAAATCAATATGGGAAATATGTCAATGTTATGTAAATCCAAGTGTAACACAAATTATATCAAATTTGAAGCATTTAATATTATTGTGACTTGGTTATATTTTGAACTTTTTATTGGAATATTGTGAGGAGATCTTGGTCTTATCTAAAGTCTTACAGTGAAACTCACAAAGGGAACACCAATAAGGTGGAGACAAATAGGTGGAATAAGCACCAAGGTAACACAATAAGCACAAATTTGTATAAGCAATAGGTGGAATACTAAGATCAACTCATGAAGGTTATATGAACAAGGAAAGTAAAATGGACCTACCTTCCCAAAACATGTTCTCCATTTCTCAAGACTTGTTAAAATGTCATCAGTCTACTATGAAGATTGGGTACTTGTGTGAGAATGTAGGTACCACTATACTTTTTTTTTGTTTTCCTATCTCAATCTATTATCCTACCACAACCCAATAGACCTTGGTTTTGTCATGAGGCTAAATGTGGAGTTTGAGCTTCGATTAAAAATATGAGATATAGTAAAAAATAGTAAATCACATCTTTTGGTGTGATTAGACTTTTGTTTAAATGTTTTAGATTTTTTCCTTTTTATGTCTGTTGTGATTCCTCCTCTATATGTATTTAGAATAACTACCATGAGTGATAAAAGTGATACATATGAATTATCTTTAGACTTTGGCTAAAGGAGACTAAGTAACCAGAGATATGATTGAATAAACAACTGAAGATTACCTATGACCAAATATGTAGTTTCAAGTTTCAACCATATATATGCTTAGTTTGTGAAAGGGAAATAATGGAAAATGGAGATCAAAATTACTATTTTATAGAATTAATAATGATAAATCTTGATTGCTAATTGATCATATGATAAATTTAAAATACTAAGGGAATAAGGGTTGTATAACCAAGTCACAATAATAATTATCTTTATTTGAGTGTAAAATATATTAAAAAATCATTATAGAGAAAATAAAGTAATCCATGAAATAAGTGAAATAATAAACATAAGTTTGCATTCATGAAAATAATGAGAATAGGCCAAAACATAAATCAAAAGAGAATGAAACCATGTAAAACACATAAAACATAATACAATGGTTCATGAAAAAGAGATAAATGAAATCATGTTTGATAAATAGTAAAAAATATAAGATATATAAATGGATCACAAATCCTTTCCAAATCATATAATAGAATAATGTGAGACAATGCCACGTCATGCTCAAAATACTGATAGATATGACCAAAAATGCTATACATAACATTTGAAACATCCTTATGTAGCTAAATTCTAGTGTTATCCAGATTCTCATCAGTCTCCATGGAAAGCTATGAAAAGACTTCCTTTTGTATCATCTCTACTAAAAATTTAAGTGCAGAAGAAGAGTAATGCTCATGTGGTATCTCTTGTGTTGGATACTCAATGTGAGGAATAGGTATCTCAATGTGAATGGTGTCTATGTAGTGAAGAGGAGGTGAAACTAATGGAGAAGGAGGAACCTTCATTCATGGGAAACCTATAGGAGAAGGAATAGCTAGTGATGGTGTAGACTATGGGAAATATTGAAGATGCTATTAAATCATACAACATTGACCAACATGTTGAGTATAACATTGATACCAAAGATAATAGACTCCCCATATTTAGGGATTTACTTTGGAAGTAACTTGGGAGGAGGTATAGTCTTGTTTTTAGGTTGGCCAATTACTGGTCAAAAAGTTTCAATGTACTACCTAAGTTTTTATCAATGGGTAGAAGAATGATTATTTGCTCCATAAAAGAAACAAATGCATATAATAGTTGACTATTGGAGCTAACTAAATGAAAGGGTAGAAGAAGAAGCCTAGGGATACTGATATAGATGAAAATCTTTGGTCTAATGACTAGTAACTCTATAGATATCACAATAAGGCTAATTTTCACATTCTATGGGTAAGGGATCAAGCTGAGGTAATGGAAGAAGACTATTACCAAAGAATGGAGAAGCTAGAGCATATTTTAGACTAGGCTCATCTATATGTAAGTATGGTTGTGTAGTGGGTCTAAGCAAAGTGGCTAACATATATGAAAGAAGCATACTATAAGGGTCATGATATTTGTCAAAGTGATAAGGTCCTATCATGGCATGATCCATGAGCATACTCCTAATAGGATATATTATGAGTATAGGCATAATACTTGATTTATCCATCTCTAACCTATAAAAAATAGTCAAAAAACTAATATAAGGTAATATAAGACAAAGAGCTATAGAATAATAATAAATAAGAATGATATCTAAGAAATTTGGCATTTTTGGCTTGGATGAATCCAACTAAAAATCATCATCTAAAGCATAAACATCATCATAATTAAGTTTATTTAAGCTGATAATACATGTTTAAAATATTTTGTTTGTCTAGGAAGCATGGTGAATGGAATGTCTATTTTTGGTTAAAGAAATTGATATGTCATTAGAAAGTTGTTGATGAGATCAAGGTTGAATATAAGGAGGAAGTTGAGCAATGATGTGAGGGGAAAGATCATAAGTTATAATTTATAGGCTTATCTCATCTAGTTCATCATCATTAGAGTCTAAAATTTTAGGTTGAATATTTCTAATTAATTATGGATGACCATTCTAACCTCTAGTGGAGTTAACTAGATAGTTAAAATGTTGGGATTCTTGAAATATAACACTAGGTAAGAGTTCAAGTGTGGGTATTTTAAAGACACTATGTTCATGGAATTGTTCAAAATTCCAAGGATTTGTGTCTCCTTGAATATTTTATATAGCACCATTTTAAGGAAATTTGACACATTGGCATGTGGATGAAGTAACTACTCTCATACGATGAGTCCAAGGTCGATTGAGTAAGATATTGTAAGAAAGTGGAAAGTCAAATATCATCACTTTCACATAGATGGTAATGAGAGGAAAAATAATGGGAGTACAAACACATCTTAGAGGATTAATTTGTATTCTATCATAGCCTTGGTATTTTTTGCATGTGGATTTAAGGTTACATTCAGAGTATTCATATGTTTAAATAAAGTCAAGAGGGGAAACACAAGTTCTTAAACCTTCATAAATTAAATCATGATTAACATGGATATCACATATTTAGAATCTAATGAATAAAGGAGGATCATCCTCATGAAACAATATCTCAATGGGAATCATAGAAGATATAACAAATTTAAGTGAGAGGGAAGTGTCCATTATTTCATCAACATGGATGGACATCTCTTCACATTGTTGAAGTATGTTATCTTCAAATTTGGATAAGGTATACTATTTCCCTATAGGAGGAGGATGAGAGATGTTAATTTCAAAAAATAATTTATTAGGAGATTATGTTGTTGGGGAGAAGTTCTCGTTAGCTCTAAGAATCAAACTTGGGATGGGAAATGGGAAAGTTATACAATAGGATCACATTCATCATAATCAATGAGAGGATTAGTAGATAGAGGTCTATAGTGTTACAAGAGTACTTGGGAAGGGGCATTGGATGTGTAATTAAACTTATGTTGATAAGGTATGATTGATTGAAAGTGGGTTGAGTAACTTTAGGTAATGTATTTTTTGTTGAGGTATCTTTTGTGGTTGATTAGAAGAAATATTGTTGGAATTTTGAGGTTTGTTTTTTGTGAGGTATAGAAATTAGAGTTGAAGTTATATAAATGGTATGAGAGCTATGGTCAACTTATGTTTTTAGAGGCAATGCTTTTATGGGTATTGTATCCTCATGATCTAATTCAATGAAATGGGATGTGGAAATGTCTTTTATAATGAAAAATGTTGAAGAGGTGTGATGTGTAGGTGTTGGGTTTGAATCAACATAAGCAACTACTATTCTCATATTAGTCATATTAACAATATTTTCATCATTGATTTTAACTTCTATAATAATTTCAATGTTGTTAGTAGTAGCAGTATGTTGTTCGATGTTGTCTTGGTGGTTAGGAAGGGGGTCCTTATAGATAACTAAATGAGAACTATATTTGTTTAAAGTTTGAGTTTTATTTTGAGTCTCATGAGATTTAAGTACTATGTCATAATCTTGTTTACATTTGTGTATAAGGAATTTTTGGTCAAAATTAGGACCAAGAATAAAATCCATTACAAGATTTATTAATTATCTATAAGTTTCATGAGAATGCCCCCAACTTGCATGAAATGAAAAAAAATTGTTTGGATCATACCATGATTTCATAGGATGAGCAGGGCCAAGATATCATCGTAGAGCTCTTGGAAGATATTTTTGAAGTTTTATAGGGATAATGGTTTATGCACACGAGTATGATTGTTTTTTAAAAATGTAGGATTATGATTGGAATTATTTCTATTAAGAGGAACATTCTCCATGATTTTATTTTGAGAAATAGACTATAAGGTGTGTATGGTGTCATAAGTGTTGTTAACACCATCATTGGTTCCATAACGGTTTTTATATTTGATAAGCATGTGAGTAGGTTGAGATGGTTTAAATTGATGCATGAGGAAGTATTTTTATTTGGCTTAGTCAAGAGCTTCTTTGAAATTATTTTGAGAAAGGGTCCTAACATGATATTGTAATTTAGGGTAGAGATTATTAGTAAATAGGTTAAAGAGATTTTCATTCATCATATTATGCTCAAATTTGTTTAAAAAAATTCACATTAGTTGATGAATAATTGTGCCATTTTGGTTTTGAGTTGTTTACAAATAAAATGAGCTTAGTTATTTTTTAGAAGATCACTAGTTTACAATTCTTAAACAAGTGAGTTAACCAAATATTATAGGCTAATAATAGATTGGGTTTTAGATTGATTTCTCAAATCTAAAGCATATCCTGAAAGAATTTTAGCTAAGATTTTAGTGGTAATGAATGTGTTAATATTAAATTAATCTTTGTAAGGGTTTCCAAATGTTTTTATATGTAAGGTAGGATCCATTTATTTGATATAAGTGATGGTGAGAATAATACCTCCTATGTCAATGTTAGTAATTTAAGGTAATAAAGGTTCAATTTGTAAATGTATGATATTCTTTTGATAAGTGGGGGTTGTGTTATGAGACCATATGAATCCATAAATGGGGTGTTGAGGTGGGTATTAGGATTTTACGCTCCCCATGGAACATGAAGAGGTTGGTTTTGGATATGTATAAGGTTATTTTGTATTTGGATCATCTAATTTTCATTATTAGTTTGAAATGTATGCATTTGGTTAAGCATTTATAATAGAATTTGATTGGTTTGAGAATAATTTTGGCTAATGGACATGTCATGTGATGAATTAGTATTATGTGAGGTGTTAATAACTTGAGATTCACTATGAGTGTGGGATGAGGTAGTAACATGTTCCACACAAGTGGCATGTATAACATTGGTAGTAAAATAAAAATTGGTAACAAAATAAGTGTTAATAGCATGATATTAATTAGTATCATGGGATGCATTATTAGCATGGTTAAGGATCTGGGTATTTTGAAGATTCCCACTAAAATTTTAATCTACCATGTTTAAATAAATACTTGGCATGTAGGTAGAAGAAGACATAGAGGATGTCATCATTTTGTGGGAAGGAAACATGATGGAAGGTAAAGGTTGGGATGAAAATAAAGGGCTTGTCTTAAGTATTTGGGAAAATATAAGGGAAGGTGAATGGAGATATCTTATATGAGGTCCCATCATTGGGTTATAGATGATTGTATGATATTTTCCTCTATGTTGAAGGTTTTCATTAATAAAAAATAACATTTTAGTTGTGTACTAAAATTCATGCTAATATTCTAATGACAACAAAGGGTTAAGTGTTGAGGAATAATGGGGAGGAGTCCCATAGTTAGTCATGCAGGTGGTATCATGGACATTTCTTTGATCCATATTAAGGCCACAACATGTGCTTTATGAACCTAGTTAGGATTGGTAAAACTCATCATATTTGTTTGATTCAATTCTATACTATCATAAAATAAGAAATTGCTTATGGAGGGAAGATAAAAACCTTGTAAAATGAGGATAAACTAGTAGGATATTGGGTCGAACTAGTCAACGTTGTCCTCTAAGATAGTAAATAGGATAGGCTATCAAAGACATAGTTAAGTGGTCAACTATTTTCTATAGATGGTGAAATTGAGGGAGTATAAAATAAACACAATTAGATAGGCTAAATATGTATTGAAAGGAAAGAAAATAATTAGTCTGTAAGAGGTTGGGTTGAATAGAGTGACTGTGTTCTTTGGGAAAACAAAGACTATAGGATACACAGTTGAGTATGTCAATTTGTTCTAAAGATAGGTTTGATAATTATGAATATGGATTATCTAGTCTTATTTTTTAGAATGTTTGAAATAAAAACATAGGTAATTGGTTTGATCCATTCGATCTAGATACGACACACATCACAAACCTTGTACCAATGCTAGTTAATATAATTTTTGAAATACATCATGCGATTATTAGAGAGCAAGTAATAAATATATAAATTCTAATCTATGTGGTCATTCTTCAATGTTTTAGATTATTATAATATAACTTTTTAGAAATAATTATGAAAGGGATTTGGTTATAAAAAGGAACTAAAAAGGCAATTTGATGATGGTTTCTAGTAGTTAATGCTGAAATGGATTTACATTGGTGATGATAATGGCTTAGTATTAGGGACTACCCCATCACTTCAAGATCCTACAATGATAAGGGTGTCAGGATGTTTGCCAATATATACCATCAACCACATATTTATACTCAGCTAGAAAACAAAGTCAACTTCTTCCTTGGTGATGAAAACCAAGTAGGTAGACCTTAGGTAGAATTTATTTAATGCTTTTTGATATTATGTGGTTTGTAAGTGTGTGAATAAAATAGAAATAGTGTGACTCAATCAATAGATTAAAACATCTTATAGAGTCTATATGTGATAATCGATTCAAACAAGTAGTAAAATGAAAGATGAGTTAATCATTAGTTGTATATACCTAAATTTTCTCACTTCATTTATTGTCACTAATATTAATATTAGTCGACACTAATTCTACTTATCTCATGTATCCCCTATAAGTATCACCCCTTTATAATCATTTATCTAATATCTGCCTTCATTATTCTTCATTCACTAACCTTATCCCTACCCCACCAATCTATTAATTCTTCTAATCATCTCTTAATCCCACTAATCCATTATTTGGAAATTTAAAATTCCCATGATCTACCTGCCCACCTACACTAGCCTATTTTTAGGCTCTCCTACACCCCTAGTCCCTAACCACCCACCTAATCCCTCAGTAATCTTAATTAATCCCTAAGGAGATTCTAGAATTATCCAATTCTAGAACCTTTTCTAGCTTGACCTCTCCTCTTTAGAAGCATCTATTCTAGAGGCTTCTAAGGAATTTATAATTCCTTGGAAATTCCTCCATCCTTGATCCTCATAGCTCAACTTTGAATGTAAGCCATAGATATTCCATGTCTATTATATTTAAATAAGCCACTCCTCCATGGCTAAACTAACTAGCAATCAAGAAGAAACTAGAAATATATTAAGCTTATGAAATATCCATGTCAATCAACCAATCCATAATCAATGTCATGAATCAAGCCATCACCATGTCAAAATTTTGACTCTAAACGTTCTAATCCACAAGCTAAATTAGGTTGAAGATATTGAAGAGAGGTAGCTGAAGTGATAAATTGGTAAGATTTTGTTTATTTTATTCTAATTTGATTCTATAATTTGTATTATGAGGTAGTTTGACATTTTGGGTTTAAATTGCATATTTAGGTAGTTTAATCCACTTACTCAAAATTTTATCTAAATTTTGGTGACCACGGTGGGACTACTCTCCCAATTTAACCATTTTCCTTTTTAGTGGTGTTTTTGATAGCTTGTAGGATTTATTGGATAAGAAAAAGTTTTGGATATTGGTCAAAGTTACACACCTAGGTGAACTACAATATTTACCTACAAGTCATGACATTGAATTGGTAGTTTTTCTCCAAGAGTCATGGTTTTGCACCGACTACCAAGTTTTAGACACAAACAACCAACTTTTTTTAAGTTAAACCTCTATTGTAAAACTCTAGATTTGTGAATCATGATATTGCCATCAAAGTCATGATTTTGTTGGAAAAGTAATGATATTATCTTAACCACTAACCTTTCCCTTTCGATAGGTTTTTTTTATTTTTTTAAATAGCATAGATTCATGAATCATGATATTATCATTCAAATCATAATATTGCTTTGAGAGTAGAGATTTTACCTTTTTATCTTAAAACTACTAATATTATAGTTTGTCTAATGTTTTGATCTATATTTATATGTGATGAAAGTAGGGGATGCTCAAACTAGAACATATAAAACACATAAAAACTTTAAAACCATCTTCTCAACCACCTATTATGAAACCACAAGAGTACAATAGTAATACCTATTTTTATTCTTACTAGGCTATGTTCATACTTCTATTATTCAATAAAATATCCAATATAATCTTAATTTTATTCATCTTGGTTTTGTAAATAATTTTAAAGTCCTAAACATGTTATTTTGTCTTTTTACTACAATACTAGTAATTGTGAAATTGTAATTTTGCAATAAAAATAATGATATTTCCTTAAATCTCATAGTTTTGTAGAAAACTACGTTGTAACTGCTAGTGATTAGCCACTTTATGCAAAATTACAACTTTACAGTCATGATATTACACTTTATAACCATGATATTGCATTAGTCTAACTACGTATCTATGGTTTTATGCTCTCAAGTTACAATTTTACTCTTCATTTTTGCCATCTAGATTGTCCTTTTTGAGTGCATTTTTAGAGTCATTTCTAGTGAATTTTGAGTTAGTCTAAGTCTTTGACAAGGCCAAAATTGACTTTGGCATTAGGGGTTCTGCCCCTCGACCCTACCCTATATTGTGATAAGGAGAAATCTCAGGGCGCTACCCTTAAACCTTGTAAGGGGATCTTCTCTTGGACCCTATAAGCGGTGATATTCTTCAACCCTAAAATGGGTGATATACCTTGACCCGACTGGGGCCTACCTCTCCTAGATCCATGCATTATGACCTACTCACACAAAGAAGTTATAGATCTAAATCATCATTTTTTTAGTGTCTTTTATTAAGGCTTATTTGAATAACATTGTGTTTCATATAAGGATAAATATAGTAGATAGTTTGACTTACTAACATCTTATTTATTAGGTCACATTTTTGGTCTAACATCTTGTCTTTTAGGTTACCCCTCAAGATTGCCAACTAAAACTACTAATCATTTTCTTGTCGGCCACATGTCAAAGACATTTGGGTAATATAAAAATCATTTTGAAGCTTTTAATCTTTTTAATCACCTTATTTCAAGCATATGGTGTATTCTTTTATATTCTTGCATCTTGTCTATATCTCACATCTAATTAATATCTTTTTGGTTTCCTTGGCTATCACCCCAGGGCTACGATGGTGTATGCTCTTCTACTTGCATCCTTGTATCAATTATTAGATGATCATAAACAACTAATAAACCATCCCATTTTTATTTTCTATAACCATCCCATTTTTATTTTCTATGGGAAACATGATGTAGAATTGACACCCACACAATTGCCATAGTTTTAGGAGGATAATGACCATGGATTTTAGCACCATGCACTAATACACACTCTGTGTCCCAAAGGAGTATAATTATTAGGGATAACCATCATTAGGCTAAGAATTTAACCCCATATATGTCATATATGAAGGGGAAGAGTTAATTTTCTAAACCAAGTATTAGATAACATTCTAAATAGACTTAGGCCACACCATACCTACCATATATTAAGGATGCCCCCAGAGATTTTATTTAGCCTAGTTTAAGACATTTTAGCCATAATAGACAACTTACTTCTAGAGTCAGTATCAGCCTACAAGTGACTATCATGTCTAGATAGTGTTGAGAGGTTTCAATTGATACTATAATGGGTCATCGACCTAAAGCCTCACCCATGAAGCCATTAGATAATGTAGTCATTAAGTTACACACCCATAATCAGTTTACTAATCTTAGGTTTGTGGTTTTATTAATTTGGAGTTTGTTATTCTAAACCTATAATATTTTTGAACCAATTTATCCTTTCACCTAAACCTACACATGCCAGTAGAGATATTTTGTACATATCATCATCTTGTATATCTTCACCTCATCATTCTCTCATTTTGTACATCCTTATCATCATCTATTGTACATATTATCCTTATACATTCTTCTAGTTATCTCAACCTAGTTTAGTTGTATCCACCAATCATTATTCATACCCCTGTAACCTATATATACTAATCACATCTTGTCATCCACATGTTGTCTTAAATCCACTTTATCCATAACCAATAATTTGTCTTAATCTTATCTTGATTAATCACCTTATAAACCTAGTCTTAATCATAGTCCAACCCAATCCATGCCCTTGTCTTTATTGATCCACCTATCAAGTCTATAGTCATACTTTGGTCTTCATCCACATTGGCAAACAAATCTCTTCATCAAGGTCCTTATCATGAGCTTCCTAGTATCTAATCAGGTTTGATTCTTGTACATTAAAAATAATCCCCTTAACCTATTTGTCAAATCATTGCATGTTATTTGAGTTGATCATCTTAATCTTGAGCCAGTCTTAATCTAATCAATCGAGTCCAAATCAAATCTCTCAAGCCATTCTAGTCCCTCATCTAATCTTAGAGTTTTTTGTGGCTCCCCTAGTCAAATCCAATCTCAATCATTAATGTCTATCTCACATCCTAATTTGGTTTACATGATCTTATCACATCAAACATCTATTTAAACTTAAGATTAGATTAAATCAATCCTTTATCCAAATTTTTTCCACACATCTGATCTTCATCCCTTAGTATTTTCATTCAATCCCTTACACTTGGGGCTAGAAAACAAAATCATTCATACATTTTACCATCTTGATCCATGGCATCTAAAACAAATTTGATCAATATTTTGATTGAATAATGTCTCATGGATAATAAGGATATTATCCTTTCTCACCTCATCAAGATGAGTACTCCACATCCTACAAACTTTGACACCACCCATCTACCATTACCTCTAATCTAAACCCATCCATGTGAGTTCCATTCAAATCTTACATCCAACAGTCATAGCCAATTACTACACCTTCTCACACTAGTGAGAGGAATCCTATCATAGCCATCTCGACTACTATCAGTCCACCCACCCAACCACATCAATAACCATCTAATACAACATCCAATACTTCCACATCTAAGTCATGAAGTAAAGAGAGCCCCTATACTTCTCTTCCCATATCATTAGAATCCCTCTTCCATAAGCTTTTTTCTAATGATATGATTGTCTACCCACCCAGCTAAGCCTAAGCCCTCTTGGTATAATACTAACCAATATTGTGTATATCATTTAAATTAGGGTCATACCATTAATTTATGTCATAATTTCCCATACTATGTATAAGACCTCAACAACCATAGTGACATAGAAATCAAGGATGAATCAAATGAGTCTACATCCTTGGGTGAATAATAAGAGGAATGCCAAGATCCCATTCTTGATCATGATCAATCCATTCCCTCTCCAAGGAAAGGTCAAGACACCACATCCATCTTCCATGGTCCCCTCATCTTCAATAAATCCTCCATAGAAGATGATTTTATTGCTCAAGAAAATATTCCTCATGATTCTTTCCATGTCCCTCTCTTTTTGAAATACATTGTCCCAAAACTACATCTTGAGAGGTCACTTATGGATAATGAATATTATACTACCAACATTATATATTGTATAATAGAGTCAACATCAGAGTTAGTAAATGTGTTTTATACATTAAGATCATTTAGAATATGAGTATATGAATTATATTCCACATTAAAAACATCATCCCTCATTGATATTGCAACAAATGATGACTATGCCTCTCCTTTTTATGATCCTTCCAATTTAGATGATAATTAGTCACTAGGCATATTTTTTATCCTAATCAAGATGATGAAGTCATAAAGAGTTCTTGAAACCTTTATTTGGCAAAGATAGTCAGGGATAATTTGATCCTAATTTAGATGTGTATACTATAATGAGTCTTAGTGATCCTTTTATTTATCTTGAGCATTTTTTCTTTGATATCAAAATTGGGTGTCCTAGGAACCCCTATGAGGTCCATGATGCTCCATTACCACTCATTGAACTCATCATATCATATCCACTACTTCCATCCATCATAGATAAGTTTATTCCCATCAATGATAATTTAATCACCTCCCTCCATAAGGATAAACATGAACACGCATTATTAGAATATTCCTTGGGTAATTTAACATGTGCCACAAATGTAGAAGTTCAAGACCATATTCAAAAATTCACTAATTATGATCAAATAACTTTTAATCCCATTAATCAAAATTAATAAAATTCAAATCATTGATCTAATAAAAAACATCTTTCACTAGTGAAGGCCAACATTAGGCACTAGGGTATCATAAAAAAATAATCTCCCCTAGTGAAGCCTAAAAATAGAACTAGGGGGTGGTCAAAGTCAAGTCCAATCATCAAACCAAAAGAATGTTAAAACAATTATGCATAAAGATGATAACCCTTAAAATGATTGGATTGAAGATGAATCATATAATCAAAGTGTCTTGGATCTCTTATTGAGCATATTCATTGATGTTTGGTTGCCACTGATGTTAAAGTGAGCATTTGGTACTAGTGTGTTAATGAAAAAGTGATTATATTGATGGTTTGGAGAGTGTTTGACTTAGTGAGATAATTAATGGATGATACTGATGATATGGACATATTTCAAAGACCCTATGGGATGTTATGAGTATTTAGAGTCCTTATGAAAGTAAACATAAGTCATCATAATAGTCAATTTAATGTCTAAGCTCAAGTAGTCATATTGATAGATAAAGCTAAGTAAGGAGATTAATGACATCATATTTCACATGTGTTAATGTTTCAAGAGAATCTTGATATATGGATATATTCCATTATGTGAGGAGCTCATATGGTTCAAATTTTAGGTCCTGAGCTTGAGTGTAGAAAAAGTATTAAAGTTTAAAGTGGCTTCTCACGTAGAATTCACTAAGCTCCCATACTCAGTCAAATTTGTGATATCAAAGATTTATGGAAAGCATTTAATTGTATCATATATCTAATGGTGAACATCTAATTTGATTGGATAATAATCTAATGGAGTGTGTGATCTTGTTTGTAGTGATCTAATGGTGCATACTTAGTCAATATGTCAAAGAGTAATATTACATGCATTGGTGACAAGTGTCACAATATCAAAATCTTTTTCATAAGTTTAGTAATACATAGGTGTTCATGTAGATTTATATTGATGGTGCAAATCAAGTCAAATGTGCAGAAGGCATGTAGAGATGACAAGTGGCATGATCTTGGGAGCAAGGATCTAAGATCAATGATTAGAGTTGAAAGTTAAATACCATGATACTTATGAGGAGATTGATGGTGCATGTTTCATCTAGCTACTAGAGGACATGAGATGTTGACAAAGTGTTTGATTTTTAGCATTTGATCAGTGATCATTGGCATTTGAATTAACAAAGGAAAAATCAGTACTTAATGTTCAAGCTATATATTTTGATCTAGGATGAATTTCATGATGAAATAATAATCAATGTTGTAAATGACTTAAATGAAAATTAGAGAATGTAGTTTAAAATTTTGAATATATATACAAGGAAATATATCAAGCTCTAAAGTTGACAATGTGTTTGACCATGTTTTGTAAGTGACTTGAGAAGGATAATTGAGTTGTTATTGATAGTATTTTGATGTTTCAAGATGATCTAGGTATTAGAGAGTATTTTAGACTCCAAGAAGACTATGTATATGGATTTTTGAGGTTTGATAAATTCATATTCATTGTGAAAAAAGACTTATAAGTTGATTATGTTTGTTGAATGCACTAGTAGATTGAGTGACCACATTGTAGAAGTGTGTTGGAAGAGTTCTAAGTATAATTGAATAAATAAGTAAATATGAATATGTAAAGGAAGTCTCAAATATTGATGATAAAGTATTAGATGTCATATTATGCCCTTGATCAGTTATGGAGATTCATAATAGGTTGACTATATTTTGACTATATATGACCAATCTAAGTGGTCATTCTGAGAGAATTGATTTGAGTGATTAAAACCTATGTTGAAGTGTCTAAGGTAAACAAAAGTGTTGAATAGGTCTTCAAGGGTTAACCCATGTGATATAATCATATGGATATCTGATATACTTGAGCATTTGAATAATAAGTTTGAGACTGTGCTTTTTATATTTGAAGACTGAAGAGTAA
>JARHVA010003229.1:2095000-2098237 GCA_037957365.1 Torreya grandis
TAAAAAATAATGATACATTACAAACTCATTAGTAATTTATTATGTTAGACTATAATATACATTATATTATAACTAATGAGAATATCGAATATTTTACCACACCATAAAATACCATTTATAGTGTTCATACTAATTTCCTAACATTCACTCCCTTAGAGTGAACATTATTAATTCTTGGCATACACCCCATTTATATAAACATCAATAAAATATAAATCCATATTGATCCCCTGAAGTAAGATATTGATGAGTTTAAAGGAGGTCAGAGACAATGGAGGAAGAATGTTTTCGAGGACTTTCATTAGTCACCAACGATGAGGCCCATATGATGTGGTGACATCTTTTTTAGTTATGTGGTGTGTTTTTCAATTATTTTAGTGTGGTGTGAAAAATAAGAACATATTTAATAAAATATTATTCAATTATGAATGTTCCCTATGTAAACCCTATTCTGGAATCATATATATACATATATATATATATATATATATATATACATATATATATATATGCATATATATATATATATGCATATATATATGTATATATATATATATATATATGCATATATATATGTATGTATATATATATATATATATGCATATATATATATATATATATATATTATATATATAATATGCATATAAATGCATATATATATAATATATATATATATATATATATATGCATATATATATATATATACATACATATATATATGCATATATTATATATATATATATATATATATAACCTACTAAACTAATAATAAATAAATTAACTATAAAGTAAATAGTATTTTATCTAGTGTAAATACTAATCCCCATTTTTTTAATTTATAATTAAAATATAATATTATATCTCACTTTCTTACAAATACCCATAGGTATAGACATATATATAGGCAAACCATAGCCTATAAAAAGGGAGTCAAAAACCCATTATTCTCTCTTAGAATCGTGAGGTTGTTAGACCCATTATAAAAAATAATGATACATTACAAACTCATTAGTAATTTATTATGTTAGACTATAATAATACATTATATTATAACTAATGAGAATATCGAATATTTTACCACACCATCAAATACCATTTATAGTGTTCATACCAATTTCCTAACATTCACTCCCTTAGAGTGAACATTATTAATTCTTGGCATACACCCCATTTATATAAACATCAATAAAATATAAATCCATATTGATCCCCTGAAGTAAGATATTGATGAGTTTTAAAGGAGGTCAGAGGACAATGGAGGAAGAATGTTTTCGAGGACTTTCATTAGTCACCAACGATGAGGCCCATATGATGTGGTGACATCTTTTTTAGTTATGTGGTGTGTTTTTCAATTATTTTAGTGTGGTGTGAAAAATAAGAACATATTTAATAAAATATTATTCAATTATGAATGTTCCCTATGTAAACCCTATTCTGGAATCATTATAGAATGTTACTCAAAATTTATTTTAGCATCATGATATTTATGTTTGTTGGTTAACCATTCAGAAAAACCATCATTATGGTTATTGGTTAGCCACTTGTAAAAAACATCATATTATGGTTATTAGTATTCCACATGAAAAACCATTCCAAAGGTTATTAGCTTTCCTAAAAATGAAAACCTTCTAGTTCATGATGTTAGATACATTAGCAACACATTACAGTGTAAGAATAAAATATGTTTTACCATGTAAAAATAAAAGGGGGAATGTTTCCAGATTAGTATTTACATTGGGTAAAATACTTTTTAATTTTGGTTATTTAACATATGTTTAATATAGTTATTATTGGTTAGTATGCTAAAAGGTGGCACGAATGTGGTTGACATGGTAGAAGCGATAATGCATGGTTGCATGTACTTATTCCCATGTGTGCAACTAGTATAAATTGTTCATCAAGTAGTAATTTCTTGAAGTAAAAAGTTGAGTGCATAAGAAATTTTACCTTTATCAACATAATAATCTTCTACCTATTGTAAATACTCCTTGACATCAATTTAATAATGAAATTGAGGTGCATGTCCAAAAATCAATCATGGTAGACCAATGAGGTGATAATTATTATGCTATAAAAAATTTAAATTATCAATAGAGACCTTGCCTTACCACTCCACCATTTAATTCATCCATATAGTCAATGTACTTATATAGTAACATAAAATCATAATTAACACTAAAGATATTTAACACATCAAGATACAAAAATAAATTATTGGTTTCCATTGATATCATTTTATAAGATTACAAAGATACTTCATTTAGGACTCAATCTATCCAGATATCTATCATGAAAATAACTTCACATCTACATAAAACATAACTTTATAATCACAAGCTAAGGGGTATGTAAACAAAATATAACCCATCTTAGGTTACATCATTATACATTATAGATGATAAGACAATGACTATTTCAAAAAAATAAGTTGTGGTGAGTTGTTACAATTAAGTCCATTTTAACTCTAGCCTAACAACCCCTATATAATTTATTTATGCTATATATTCACTTTCATGCTCATCTTTTCTCATGGACTGATGTTATATTCATTCTTGAGTAATATTCGATGCTTTCATGAACTGATTTTCAACTACCTTTGCTTCATGTGCACTTATCCCAGTCTTGCAATTTTCATAGTCTTATATCATATTCCTCATTCTTTATTTCCTTGTCTTTCAAAACCCTCTCTTTAATGCCAAGGTATTCCATGTTTTTCTTTCCATTTTTTATTTTCAATGCCACTCTTTCCTACACCAAAGTTCCTCTACAAAATTCTCACTCCATTGCATCTTCGCACCATGGCTCATAAATGCTTAGAATATATTATTAAAAATTTGGGGTCTAACAAGGATTTGTTACACGAGAACTATAGTAATTAAAAAAAGATTCCTACTAATATTGTATCTATAGCTATATCATGTAAATTGGTTATGTTATGTAAGTAGTTAGTGATTCCATAGATGGCCTTAGCATAGAGAGCTTCACATATAGACACTTTTATATTATAAAACCTAATAATAAAGAGTTTTTTTTACTGAGGGTGACCAATCTAGAGATAAATTTATCAAGGGATAGGGAGAGGTCACAATAATTTGCTCTCAATATTTTCCTTTAAAAATATCACTTAAATGGATATATATATATATATATATATATATATATATATATATATATATATATATATATATATATATATATTGCTTCTTTCTAGAGCATGGTGCATCTCCCACATAGGGA